>OU342743.1:85460722-85962158 GCA_910589775.1 Avena eriantha
GTAGATCCTTATGTCGTTCATGAAAAGAACTGACATGCAGTGACACTGGGTGTGGGTTCATGAAAAGAACAGACATGCACTGACATTGGGTGTGGTTCATGAAAAGAACAGACATGCAATGACACTGGTGGATCGTTATGTGGTTTGTTTAGAGGAACAGACATGCAATCACACTAGGTGGATCCATGTGTGGTTTATGAGAAGAACACACATCCAATGAACTCTAGAGGATCTATCTTGGCATAATTTGATTTATTCCACGATGTATTTCATTGTACAAGACACTTTCCATTTTTATACTACTCGGTTTTGCCCTTGGTTTTATGTGGTACTACTTAGTTTTGCCCATCCCCCCTCTCTATCTTTCGTAGAAGCCCAAAAATGTGCTCACCCTGTCGGCTACTCCCTGATTGGTTGTCACAGTTGTCACGCGGATCGTGCGCACCAACCGTTGATTCTGTGCGATCCAACGATGATCGTTGCACACCTCGTGCCCTTCACAGTACAACGTGAGACAGCACGGACGTCTCCCTCTGCGAGACTTCTACAGGAAGTAAGACGATGCCGTCCATGGAAAAAGTCGTCGAGCGGTCATGTCAAGTTTAATCAAGTCTGAAAAGCCTACTACTACTATTACAACTCATGCATAGGGCAACAGGGTCATCGAGTGCACGGTTGTCAACGGGACGCTGCAATTTATTGCCACTTGATTTTAATCAGACATATCCAATTTTTACACAGCGCTCTCAATCTCACTTCAACTGGGCCCTACCGCTAGTAAATTCTATGAGTCAAGGCCCCCCTCGAGTAGATCTAACGTTGCTAGAAATTAGTTCTGTGCCACTTGCATGCAGTGGAATCGATGTCTGCCATGAGCGTGTTTTCAATGCAGCTCGAAATTGGAGGTCGTGGCTGTTTCAAAAAAAAGGGAACCGAAAAAAGGGTGGAGATCGTGGTAGCCCCCCGCCCACCACACGTGTCCACTCGAGGACTACGAATGGTCCGGTGTTTATAACCCTCCTCGACCTTCTTCTTCCATGAGCTCGTGTCATTTCCCCCTAGTCTGTCTAGTCCCACGACCCCAATCTACACCTGTCGCGCACGCCGAAGATCCCTCGTTTGCACTACCTCCTTCCCTTGGTGCGCCATGAAGCGTACGCATGGAGAAGATCCAGAGGTGAAGCCATTTGAAGGCGCAGCAGCAGATGGCTCGGTCATTGCCAAGCAGGCGGAGGCATCTTCTCCAGGCACGAACGCCGCTCGTCGCCATGCCGTCGAGGGTGCGAAATCATCCGTCCAGCCAGTAGTCGTCGCCGCCGAGCAGCAGGTGGTAGCCGTTGCCACCGAGCAGCAGTTGGTAGCTGTTGCCGCCGAGCAGCAGGTGGTAGCCATCGCCGCCGAGCACCAGGTAGTAGCCATCGCCGCCGAGCAACAGGTGGCCAACAACGTCGTGGTTCCAGCTGCAGATTTGGTTAGGGGGCAGGCGGCAGGAGGAGGCAATCTGGTGATCTACATCGACGACCCCATCGCCGTTCAAGAAATCTTTGACGCAATCACGGAGAATGATGAGTTCGAGGAGGAGGTCCCTGATGAGGAGTCTGAGGTACTACATTGCTAGCTTCTCTAGTCGCAGCTGCAGTTTTCACTATTCATACATATGATTTGCTCAATCGTGTACAGATTCTTTTGCTCTTGAAGTAGGGTAGTACATATATGATTCGATCAGTTGATTGATGCATCTGCCATCTAGTCACAAAACCCCAATCCGTCTAGTCACAAAACCCCAATCTGCTCATCTGCCATCTAGTTGAGTTTGCTGGTTGAGTGTTGATTTCGATACACAGCAGGCCTATAACATTACATTTCTATTCCTTACTGAGCCCAGTGATTCAATTTTGCCCCAAAATAGTGCAAGGGCATCTGATGGTCTCGTTTTCTTGGGGATGGTTAGTGGCCCTGAGGCAGCAATGCACATAAACAATATAGGTTGTGCTGTTGGTATTTTGGTTCTCCGACTCCATCGCTGAAAAAAATGAGGCCCTAATTTTCTCTCTCATATGGAACCTAAATATATAATATTTGTATTGTTTCTGATCTATGAATGCGTTGTATGATGCATTTGTATATCCCTGAATATTTTTTGGTACGATTACATTTCAATTTCTTATTGTGGCCAATGATTCAAATTTGCCCCAAAGAGAGGCAGACACATTGGTGTCAAATTTTTACAGGGATGAGTGAGCGAACCTGGGGCCATGTACAAGATCAATATAAGTTGTGCAATTGTTACTTGGTTCGCTTACGCCATCTCTGTAGAAACTTATGAGGCTGCAATCTTTATTCCACATTCATAGAACTATGATATTTGAATTATCTATTCCATGCATTCATAGTGTATAAGAATTACATTTTAGTTTGTCACTGAGGCTGATGATTGAAATTTGCCCCAAAAGAGTTCAAGTGGAGACACGTATGATGGTGTCGTGTTTTAGGGATGGGTTGTTGAACCTGAGGCAGCAATGCACACAAACAATATAGATTGTGATGTTGGTACTTTGGTTCCCCAACTCCATATCTGGAACAAATTATGAGGCCCTTGATTTATTCTCATATGGAACTACATATATGATCCTTGAATTGTTTCTGATCTTTTAATGATTGGTATGATCCATATGTATATGACTGGTTTTGATCATAAGTATTTTTAACATGTACCTGAATATTAATTGTTTGGTTTTTTATTTATAATTACAATATTTAGGCTTGTTTTTGTACCTGACTATGTATATCCCTGAATAATGTTTTGTACGATTACATTTCAATTTCTTATTGTGGCCAATGATTCAAATTTACCCCAAAAGAGAGGCAGACACATTGGTGTCAGATTTTTTCAGGGACGAGTTAGTGAACCTGGGGCGATGTATAAGAACAATATAGGCTGTGCAATTGTTACTTGGTTCACTTACACTGTCCCTGTAGAAACTTATGAGGCCTTAATCTTTATTCTACATTCATAGAACTATGATATTCAAATTACATATTCCATGCATTCAGTGTATAAGAATTACATTTTAGTTTGTCACCGAGGCCGATGATTGAAATTTGCCCCAAAAGAGTTCAAGGGGCGACACGTATGATGGTGTCGTGTTTTAGGGATGGGTTGGTGAACCTGAGGCAGCAATGCACACAAACAATATAGGTTGTGATGTTGGTACTTTGGTTCGCCAACTCCATCTCTGAAACAAATTATGAGGCCCTGGATTTATTCTCATATGGAACTACATATATGATCCTTGAATTGTTTCTGATCTTTTAATGATTGGTATGATGCATATGTATATGAATGGTTTTGATCATAAGTATTTTTAACATGCACCTGAAGATTAATTGTTTGGTTTTTTATTTATAATTACAATATTGAGGCTTGTTTTTGTACCTGACTATGTATGTCCCTGAATAATGTTTTATACGATTACATTTCAATTTCTTATTGTGGCCAATGATTCAAATTTGTCCCAAAAGAGAGGCAGACACATTGGTGTCAGATTTTTCAGGGATGAGTTAGTGAACCTTGGGCGATGTACAACAACATTACAGGTTGTGCAATTGTTACTTGGTTCACCTACTCCATCCCTGAAGAAACTTATGAGGCCCCTAGATTTATCCTACATTCACTCTGATGCAATTATTTGTCATTGTGTTGAGATGAAATGATATATGAACCGATCAAACTATTGCTGAGATGCTTTATCTTTGATATCCACGGATGTATTGTCTTACATATACATGTTGTCAATTCTTGAGTTGTAATACAATTCAATCATATGTATGAGTTCTAAGTTGTGTTCTTAAAAATCAATAGGAGGATGATGATGAAGTCAATGATAGCAAGGTATCCAGGGATAACAAGAGCCGCTACGTGCTGAGGCGGTTATGGTGTGGGCTAATCCGTTTCCACCGTAGGGGGAGACTGTTTTGCCCATTCTGTGGCAGAGCAATCAACTGGACCTCAACAGCATGATCCAGCACACGGAGGGCGTTGGCAGAGGCCGAGGTAGAAGCCATAGGCCGATTACCTTGGTGCGGCACGCAGCCTACGGCAAATTCCTCCGGGAGTATGTCAGGACTGGCCTGTATCCCATCGACTAGGCAATCGCTGCCTCCTGCTGATAAACCCCTGCCCTGCTAGGCGTCTCCGTGTCCCAGCCTCCTGCTGCAGCCCCTGCTTTTATTTTGTTCTAGTTAATTATTACCTATGTGTGGCATGTAAGACAATATATCCGTGGTGTCTCTGGTGAACCTTATATATTAATCTACTCCTTTATATGGAGTGCCTTAAAGTTTCTAGTGTTCAATTATATTTACTGATCATGCTCATGCACACTACAAAATATTTCTAGTGCTCGATTATATTAAAATTGTCAAGAAATACATCAACAAGTTAAATTGGCCGAAATTTTGTATTGAAGTAACTAAATGTATCACACACATAATAAACTAGAAACTAAAATCTAGTTCAAACACATAATGTATCACCACCACTTGTTGTCGTCCTTGACTTGCTTCCCCTTCAGCCGTTTGATGTCGCCACCGTCCCAAGATCCCTGCTCGTCCTGAAACCGCTTTCTGTCCTCCTCGCGCTTCTTCTCCTGGGCTAGCTTGCAACTAGGGCATAGCTCTCTCGCGAAAAACCCCACCTTAACCATCCCATCTTTCATGGTAATGAGCTTACTGTACAACTCGTACGCCATGTAGGCGTCTCTGGCTGCATACTCGAGGCGCACCTGGCTCATCGGCTTCCATTCCTAGTAGTCATGATCGAGTCGCTTCAATTTCTTCAGTTTTTCATAGGATTTATCGATGATTTCTGCTGCCAGATCACCCATGTCATCCTTCACTGGGTATGATTTGATCTTGTATAGATTTTGGATGTCGATGTGGTGCCCCTCTAGGATTTTTATCAATGCACGAGAAAGCATAATTGTGTCATTTGTGATATCCACGCTAGTGAAAGTTATCCCTTTCCTACACAAGAACTCGACCAGAGCCGGACAACGCATCTTAGTTGGTTTACTCCTGCACTTAGATGGTTCTAGGGATGTAAGGGAACAAGGGATGCAGAAGTGGTGATCTCAAATTTAAATTTCACATACCTGCAGAAGTGGTAAACGACGACCTCCTCATGTATGGCGATTTGCATGACAGCGATCTATTGTGGAGGATTTTTTTGCTTATTTGCACGGGTGTACTCCAAGTCTAGCCCCACAAACTTGTGCTTCTCTTTCTCAAGCAATTTCTCAAACCTGGCGAGAGTTGTCTCCACAGTCGCTTCATCATTTGTGTACACCACTTTCAAAGTCGTGGTGCCATGGGCAGGGACCAAGTGGGTCTCTGTTGTGCGTTTCGCATCGTCCATGCCTGCAAGGAAATGGGTGAAAGGAACTGCCTACAAGAGGAAGAAGAAGATGAACCGACGGTTCTAGAACAAAGGAAGAAGAAGCGCCCAGGAAAAACTGCAGAGGAATGACTGAGGAAGTGGAATGACTGCAGAAGAAGCGTGGTAACTGCAACTTTCGGTTCGAGAACTCGCCGTGGTTACGTGGAGATCGTGGCAGTGCCGCCAGTTCAACAAGTGGGGCCAGTTCCTGCGAGAATATGAAATTAGCTGTGCATTTTTCTATGCGAGAAATTGAGAGAAGTCATTTATATTTTGTCTTTCATAATTAAACACAATGAAGTTGGTACAGCCCAAGATATTTGAACAAAAGAGATTTGCTAGTTTAACATACAACAACACTTACAGGCCCAACATGGCAGAACTTGGAGAGCCGCAGAACTTGAGCTACCACAGAGACCTCGACAGAGGTGGTAGAATTGGTGCGGGTGCAACCACGGCGACGGTGAGCTCGGATTCAAGAGGAGGAAAACAGAACCGAGCATCGTCGACAAGGTGATAGATCTCACCGAGAACCAATTCTCGTCCCCGAATGTGACATGGGTGCGTCCACGGTGAGGGCGAGCTCCGACTCGGGATGGGGAGGAGAGCGGGGCCAAGCAGCTTCGTCACTTCCCAGCTCTGCGCCATGGCCACGACCACAGATTGCCGCTCCGGGGAAGAAGACGACTAATGGATGCAGGCGCAAACACTGCAAGCCTACAGGGAGGAGAGCTGGGCCGAGCAGGTTCGTCCATGTCCCAGCTCCGCGCCATGGCTGCGACACCCCACAGATTGCTGCTCCGGGGAAGAAGAAGACGTGTAATGGATGCAGGCGCCAATGCTGCAAGCCTAATTGACACCTAAGCGACGGGAGCAACAAGAGCGACTTAACAGCGAGAACTGACAGGGGGGCAACTTGACGGCCATTAGCCTGATTTTTTGAATTGAAACATAAAGTTGAATTCATGCCGAAAAGGACCCTCTGAGTATTTGGCACACCAATCGTAGTCATCGCGGATGATTTCAGGGAACTTGGGTACCGCGTTGCCAGGACACCCCAACTTTCGGGCCGCAAAATGATATTCTCCCTGGCGTGGGCCAGGCCTGGCCACACGACCAGGTGGTGTGGACGACCCCAGCCCTTCTCCGTCTCGTATTCTAGCATCTGATGTATTCCGAAAAAATAGGCACTTTGGCTTTTGTCCCGTCCAATTCCGAGAATATTCATTTTCTGACTTTCCTAGAACCAAAAACAGCAGAAAACAGGCAGCTGGCACTATGGCTCTTGTTAATAGGTTAGTCCAAGAAATCATATGAAAAGTACTCCGAAGTGTGGACAAAACACAAGAAAGTAGATAAAACCAAGCATCAAACATCAAAAATTATAGATACATTTGCAATGTATCGGGCCGCGAGGCGTGCCTGTCACTCCTCTCTCACGTCCTCGGCGGGCAAGTAGTGGAGGAGCTCCTTCACCATGAGTCGACCCGTTCCTAAGGCAAGCGGGGCACGGGGCATCCGGGTTAGCAAGATGCTTAACAGAGAATCCTCCCCACCCGTACTCGCAGAGGGACGCTGACGGGGCTCATCGTGGGCTCCAGAGCATGGCAAGGGTCTGGGGCGGCATGGGGCAAGCCCCCGAGCGTCCTTACTTGTTCCCTTTGAGAGCGACTATCCCGAGACTTGTTGCGAGCAACCATGTTGGCGCCTCTAGCCGAGATCCTCAGAACCACGCCTCATCCCCTACCTAGTGTGCCAAATTTCGAAGATTTGTCCTGCGAAGGAACTAGGTTCCAACGATCCCTTGGTTTGAGAGGGGGCTGAACACGCGACTCCAAGGAAACCCGGTGATGACAACAACGGCGAAGCAAGCACACGAAAGAGAAGTAACACGGGTTTTTACCCAGCTTCGGTACCCTCGTGAGGAGGTAAAGTCCCTACTCCTACTTGGTTGTATTGCTCGCGTGCTTCGCGAGGGTAAAATGGAGGATGAAAGTCTAGGGTTTTAGATCTCAAGGACCGATACCCCCTGAGGTAGCAGAAGGTTCCCCTTATATAGGGTAGCGTCGGGCCTCTTCCCCTAGTTATTGGCAGGAAGGGCTGCCACATTCCCACCCAATGGACACTGATCTACTTTGTCTTCATACAACCGCTAGCCAGTTGTCGCGCTAGGATGGTGGTCGGTCATCCTTCTGCTTTGCATCGTCACTCTGGTCTTCTTGCACCGAAACGGCTGTATCAGGCACTGCCTTTGCCCTGTGTCACCCTCCCATACCTTTGTGCTTCGCTTTCCTGGGGTGGACCGGTCGCCGCTTGGACCGACTATTGGTGCGTCGTCTTGTAGGGCACACTTGGGACCGGTGAAGCTCCCCCTCCTGAGGCCCCACCAGGAGGCTTCTATATCTCCCCGAGACCGGTTAGGGCACCAACCGAGGCTCTAGGCTTCCTTTCCCCTCTCAAGGCTCACTCTCCTCGTGAGCCCTTAGGAGGGCACATTCGGTGGGCCTGGCGACTCGACGGGATGGGTACCCCTAGTGCCAATACTCCGATAAGATAATTAATCTGTTGTTATTGGTTATGGATTCACCTAATGATAAGGCCCCGACAAGGACCATCTTTGGGAATTGCTTGAGCTGACCTTGGACCCGGTCGTTCTACGATACCATTTCTTAGTTGATCATGCTAACCAAAAGTGGGGGGCTCTGGTAACCCCCCTCAACTACGGGCGCTATTCGTTTATCCAGAGGGTCACAAATTGGTTTTCCATTTGGTGCATACGCATAATATGTCCTCTAACATGGGTGAGTTGGCTATGTCTTCATACTTGATATTTTGGTGGACAGCACCTGCATTGCATACATAAACATGGTTCGGCCAAGATTTCATCTTCCATAGTGGAGCTCCGATCCTTATCGACCGTGGTCACAATCGTTGTACCTCCCCTTGAGAATCGTCGTGCCTCCTGGTTGGGTCAATACAGTAGGTGATACCTCTGGATACGCGCGTAGTTATGGGACGGTTATTGTTGTGAGATTTAGATGGCACGAGTAATATGTCTCCTGAAGGGTTGAACATGCATTTGGGTATAGTAGTGCACCCCTGCAGGGTAAATCTTTTCGAGAAGCCGTGTGTGCACGGTTATGGACGCCTCAGGAGTACAATGTCATGATCATAGACAATGCCACTAATGTTTTGCCTCTACTAATACGACTAGTAATTAGCCCTACCAACTAAACAACTGGATAACTAAAATTGCAACATGTGTGTTCTGCAAGATGACTTCCTCGACTGGTCCTCGAGGGGGAAATCTTCTGATGAGTTATGCTTGGTGTTGTATTATTGTTACCGCGCGGCCAGGTGGTGTGGCCGGCCCCCAGCCCTTCTCCATCTCGTATTTTGGCATCTGATGTCTTCCGGAAAAATAGGCACTTTGGCTTTTGTCCCGTCCAATTCCCAGAATATTCATTTTGTGACTTTCCTAGAACCAAAAACAGCAGAAAACAGGCAGCTGGCACTGTGGCTCTTGTTAATAGGTTAGTCCAAGAAAATCATATGAAAAGTACTCCAAAGTGTGGACAAAACACAAGAAAGTAGATAAAACCAAGCATGGAACATCAAAAATTATAGATACATTTGCAATGTATCAACATCCCCGAGCTTAACTCCTGCTCGTCCTCGAGTAGGTAAGTGATAAAAAGACAGAATAATTTTTGAGGTGACATGCACCATCATAAACTTGATCAAAGTACTTGTAAAACATTCAAAGCTGGGATCATAGTACTTCAATCATAACATGAAAGACAAAGTTCTAGCAATAAGACAAAGAAACTATGTTGCAACATGAAAAGGCACACACAAAAGATTCATGAATAACAATGCTTTGCAAGACGTTTGTTTGTTTCACATAAAGAAAACATAGCATAATAGTATTCAGCTTGTCCCTCATAGAGTAGCAAATATAAATGCATAGGACACCTTCAAAGTTCATAAGAGTGACTAGATACAAATAGTTCAAAACAAGCAATATCAAGTTATGCATCAATCAACTAGTCTTGGGACAATGCACATAGAACTAAGAATGGCCACTATGCTCTCAAAGTAGGTGCATAAAGGTAGAAGGTGGAAACTCAATATAATGGTAGAAGAAAGGCCTTCATAGAAGGAAGTAGGAATTCAAGTCTCATAAAGAGCTTCCAAAAAATATGGTACTTATAGGTTTCAGCTCTCATTGCCCCTATCATAAGCATCTTGAAGGTGATTAAGGTTAAAGTGACACAACTAAGAGGATATGCTTGACAAGTTATAAACCGAAATCTCATGCACCTTACTTACGAAGACCGAACCTCACGCTACTCAACTTTAGTCACGAGTAAGCTCTTCTCATTGTAAGTACATATGTATCATAAAGAACTGCCAACGGGGTACCCCTTGCACATGATACAGGAGCTATCCCATAATCAAAATGACAAGGCAAGCAGACAATGAGCATCTCAGTGATCTTTTTATTTGCTGTTTGCATAGGTTTTTATTCAGGACTATTGTAACGACTTGTAATAAAATCCACCCACACAAAAGTGTCTGGTGGGAGTCTTTGAATCGCTTCTATGCAGATATTGGCGGAAAATGCTGAGATCTGCATAGACCCGATTCGGGGGCGTTACATTGATGGTCCATGCAAGTACCACATTGGTGGCAATAAGTGAGCCAACCACACGACCCGGCAATGCAGCTGGACCCGGTGAATGACGGAAGCAGGAGGCCTACCTACCCCACCACCGTCTCCCCCACGCGGCAGCCCGCCAAACAACCTGTCGTGGTATTATCGATGAGTACGCCATGGAGGGCTCCTCATAGTGCGTGTTTAGAGGCGTGGGGTAAGGCGGAGAGTTGGCGGGTACAAGGTAACACAGCTTACCCAGGTTCAAGTCCCACAATGATGGCGGAACTCTACTCCTGCTATAAATCACTATAATGGCAATACGCCGAGTTACAGAGATAGGTTCGTTGTGCGAGGTGTTGCACGTTGTACGTAGCAATCTAGGTTGTTCCCTAAAGGCTCCCACAGGTCCAGCTTATAAAGGCACCAGAACCTAGGGTTTACAGGGAAAGGTCCTTGCCGGACAAGGTAAAGAGTCCTACACTAATACGAACTAGTCTTTCATGTCTTGCACTCCATGCCTCCGAGTACGTCAATGACTCCTGCGTAGCCTTCCTTTATCCGGCATGGGCCTCCCTTCGGGATCCATCTAACTAGGCCGCCCAGAAGGCCATAGGCCTTGCTACCAACTATGGGCCACCCGGGTTAGGCGGATTGGTGACATGCTATGAGGATACCAAAATAGCATAACCCCAACAGTAGCCCCCGGAGGACTTTGAAATCTTGCACCATCTTGCCCATTGATCTTTGAATATCCCGTCTAAGTGATGTCGGCAATTCGTCAAGCAATATCTCAAAGGTCTCCCAAAGAACCCTGCAATCCTCTTCAGCTTTGCAATGTAGCCGGAGATTCCTTGAGTCTCCGTTTCCAGAGTCGGAAAATCTCCGTCTTCGATGGAATCTTCAGACGTGACGCTTCTCTACAACTGTCAGGAGGATGACGTAGGGTGCAGCCTATGATACCTCGAAACTTGCAAGAAATAGAGAATTAATCATCAACTATTTTCACACGCGCAAAAATCTGAAACAGCGAAGCGGCAAAGATGGAGGACGTGGCAAAATTACCGCGCGTGTTCGTCTCCACATCGGAAACGCTCCATCCATTAGATCCCTTGGCACGAATCTTGACGCGGGGTCTATATATTTTCACCGCGGTCAGTTTATTTATTTTTTACCCGCATTCGCTTCCTTGTCTTCATCTTCCTCCAGCCGCGTGCCCTTCGAGCTCCTCTTTGAAAACCCTAGCCAAGGCCATCTTCCTCTCCACTCACTCCCTCGTCACAATGGCCTCCAGAGGCTCCATCCCTTCGACGGCGGTGACCCCCGAGTCTATTCCAGAGCCATCCCAGGGAGTAACTGTCCCGCCGGAGGGGGTGGTTGTCCCTGTCACCGCCGTGGTGGAAACCACCAGCGACGACCAAGAATGAGCGGTGCCAGAAGCTGCTGAAGAAGACAACGACTCCCACAAGGGGGTGTGGAGGGGCTCTGACCTCACCATCGAAGACCTGCAAGAACTGGTCACTGAAGGGTATCTCCCCGCGAGGAAGGACTTGGTCTGGTGGGCGGCGCCGGCCGGCTAGGTGGTTCCTTATCCCCAAGACGAAGAGAAGGTGTACCTCAAGGCCCAGCCGGTACGAGGCGTAAGCCTGCCAGTCTCCGACTTCTTTTTGGACATTCTCCGGCACTTCTGGGTACTTCCCCACAATCTCTCTCTTAATAGCATCTTAGTCCTTAGCAATTTCGTAGCTCTATGTGAAGGATATCTAGGAATCAAGCTTAGATTAGATTTGTTTCTATACTTTTTTACCATCAAGAGAGAGTCTGTAGAGTCCAAAGATGAATTGCGGATCTGCAGAACCATTAGCTTCAAGATCCGTCCTAGTCGGCGCTTCCCCGACATCGTAGGGCATGAGTCATGCAAAAATTGGCAGCGTACGTACTTCTACGGCCCCAACATTCCTCGGCCTGGCCGCCTTGAGACTTATCCTGACTTTGTCGACGGAGCCGCTGCCGAGGTGCCAGCATGGCGGACCACAACCTCCCTTCCATCTGATGACCAGGCCAACCGCGCCATAAGGCGGATTGAATGGCTCGTGGACGGAGGTCTGACTGGCTTGGACCTAGCCATGTGCTGGTTTGTTAGGCGGATCCATCCTCTGTATCATCGCACTGAGTTGATGTGCAAGTATGCTCAAGATAGGAGGGATCCCATGCGAATTTCGCGGGATAACTTCTCTACTGACTCCATCAGACTTCGGCTTAAGGACATTTGTCAAGGTGAAGGACATGAAGCGTGGCTTCAAGATCACCTACGACATGTTCGATTGCGGCAAGTGCCCAGAGGTAGCTTTTGTTTCCTTTGTTGCTCGTTATATACTCTAAGGTTTTTCTGTCTTGAAGTTGTCAGTCTAACATCTCACTTTATCCTAGCTGGCGACCTTGGAGGTGAATCATATGGCCTCCCAGGTCTATGATCCCAATGTGAAAGATATCCAAGTGGTGTCCAATGATGATGCCCCCAAGGATCAGCCAGCTCCGGCAGTGTGACAGCGGAAGAGCTCCACCTCTAACGTTGCTGCCGAGGCCAAGAAGAAGAAGAAAACAGAGAGTGGAGTCTCCAGACGATCCACCGCCTCCTTAGAGGCGGAGAAGAAGAAATCCACTGGCATTCCCCTCACCAAGGCTCCTGCCGTGGAGTAAGTGCATTCCTTCTCTGGCTTGTTCTTTACACCTTTTTTCAACTCTAGTACTTATACTTTGTACGTTTGAGGAGGAAAGCCGGTGTTAGCTTGAAGCGACCCTCAAAAGCTGTTGGAGGGCCAAAAAACATTCGTGACATGCTGACTAGGGACGTGGCCACCAAGTCCTCTCCCGCTACTGCTTCCCCTACTCCTGCCACCAAGCCTTCAACTGGCCCTAATGGGCCTTCTTCTCACGTCATTCCTGAGATCTCGCCATGGAGATAGATGTCAATCCAATCCTTGATATCGCAGGCTCTGTCGAGGTAGACGTTGCTCCTAGCGGCCAGGCGACATAGGAGACCACTTCCTCTAAAGTGGTTGAAGCTCCGGCTAAGGATGCCACCGAGAAAGGGAAGCAAGTGACGGAAGAGGTGGAGGCGGAAGCAACGGTCAAGGCGGGAGCCGCTGAGCCATCATCTGTCTTGAAGACGCAAGAGACAGCTAGGGCATCATCCATGCCTCTAGCTTCAACTTCTCCATTGGTTGCGAGTCCTTCGACGTTGTGCTTGGATGACCTCATCATGCAGGCCAATGAAATCTATAACAACGCTCGGACCTTCCATGGTTCCTACGCTCATCTGGCCAACAACCTCATAGTCATTGCCATCGTAAGTCTTTTGAAATTAACTTATTTTACTTTGTAATGTATCCCACTATAGCCCCCGAGCTCTTAGGCAAAAAATCAATAGTTTTGGAATGAACTAAGTGTAGAACTTGTCCGTGTAGCCCCCGAGCGTTTAGTTGAAACTATATAGTTCCGACTAGATGCTCTAGAGAAACTAGCTGATTTTAAAATCTTATATTGTAGCCCCCGAGCATGTAGTTGAAACTGGATAGTTCCAACTAGATGCTCTACAGAAACTAAGCATGTTAACTTCTTGTGCAGAATGAGAATAAACGGAGAATATCCGCCAATGAGAGGTTTGCTGCATTGCAAGGAACTGGACCTTGAACAAGGTAAAACAACGTTCCTGAAGCAACATATCAAAAATAGCCAGAGTCTGTTTCTTGTAACAGCTCCTTGCTTTTCCTCATGGATTCATTTCTGCCGTCTTCTCATAGCACTTTTGATTTCCGGTTTACAGAAGCCATTGCCAAGGCCAAGAGCATCGTCGAGCAATCCAAGCATATCCAGGAGCTTGACGGTGAGAACAAAATCTTGAAGAAGGACCTGGCCGATGCCGTCAAGGGCCATGATGAGGCGATGAAGGTGTTGCAAGAATCTGTTGACGCCGAGATGCGACGCCTGAAGGCCGAAATTATATAGCTCAAGGTACAAAACCAAGCTGCCAAAGAGCAAAATGCTAGGAACCTTGAGGTGTACAACACAGTCCAGAAGGAGCGGGATTTCTTGGCAGATACGTGCAAGAAAGCTGACACGAGCATCTTTGGTAACCCTTCTCTATCTTGGTAAATTCTGTAGTTTCGACAATCATTTGATTTGCTTGTACTCATGGTCCTTGTATCTTACACAAACCACAGTTCCCATTGGCTTAGCCAATCTGGGTGAAGGTGCTCCTGATTCCAAGGAATGCATGATTCTTGCCGGCAACTTCGTCAGCACCGCCATTACCCAGGCCAAGGAGATAGCCCGACCTCTAGGGATTAACATCAAGGCGGCAGACTCAGCGGCCAAGTACTCGGAAGTCCTGCACCGAACCCCGAGAAAGTGAAGGACTAGAAAGCCTCTTGCGTCCGGGCTGGTGCAAAGATGACCTTGTCCCTGGTCAAGGCACACTACGACAACGCCAACATCGACCTGGTGACTTCTGGCTTTCCCAAGATGGATGAGGAAGGGAAGGAAGTCGACAGCGAAGCCATTTGGAATTCCCTCATGTTGTATTTCCGGAGATTGTTGAAGGTTTTCTGCAAGTCAGCGATAAGATCATTTGATTTCTTTGACATTACCGCGATGTCGTCCATGTAAGCGTGTACACTGCGACCTATTTGGTCGTGTAGGCAACATTTCATTGTCCGCTGGTAAGTTGCACCAACGTTTTTCAACCCAAAGGGGATCGTGACGTAGCAATACATGTCGTAGGGTCTGGTGAACAAAGTGGCCAGTTGGTTCGACTTTCGCATCCGGATTTGGTGGTATCCTAAGTAAGCATCAAGAAAACACAAAAGTTCTGAGCTAGCCATCGAATCAATGACTTGGTCAATGCGAGGCAAAGCAAATGGATCCTTCAGACATGCTTTGTTCAAGCCGGTGTAATCAACGCACATTCTTAATTCATTTGTTCCCTTTTTGGGGACAAGTACAGGATTTGCCACCCATCGGGTGTGAATAACTTCTCGGATAAAGCCAGCCTTAAGTAACCTAGATATTTCTTTGCCTATAGCCCTTCATCTTTCGTCACCAAAGCTTCGTATAGGTTTCTTCACCGGTTTGGCATTGGGATCAATATTCAAGCCGTGCTCGGCAAGTTCCCTAGGTACACCTTTCATGTCGGCAGGTTGCCAGGAAAATATGTCCCTATTCTCACAGAGGAACTCGACAAGCGCACTTTACTATTTGGGATCCAGGTCCATGCCAATGGTGGTGGTCTTCGAGGAATCTCCTTCAACAAGCTCCACCGGCTTGGTCTTGATGGCGGCCTTGAATGCGGGTTTGGCAGCAGTGATCTGCTTCTTCGAAACCGGCATCTCCAAGGCATCCACATGGTTCTGAATCTCCTTGAACTCCTCACCGTAGAGGACTACTTCGGTGAAGGCGGCCTAACTGAGCTTGCACTCCCGTGCCTTGGTGAAGCTTCCATCAACGGTGATGACGCTGTTTGGTTCGGGAATCTTGAGCTTGTTGTAGACAAACCATGGCCGTGCGAGGAAGGAGTGGAAGATGTTGTGTCTAAAGATGATGTAGTACACGCTCTTGAAAGACATCACTTCAAAGGTCATGCGCTCTTGACGGTAATTGTTAACATCGCCAAAAGCAACCCGAAGAGTGATGCAGCCCAGGGAATTTGCTTGTCGACCGGGGACAACCCCATGGAACACGGTGTTGCTCTCCCTTAGCTGGGTCTCCATCAAGTTCATCTTGTGCAGTGTGTCCAGGTACATGATGTTGATGCTGCTTCCACTATCCACGAGGCACTTAGTGAACTCTATGTCATTAATCAAAGGGTTGATGACCATGGCATACTGGTTCTCTGTTGGGATAAGGTCTGGGTGATCCTTTCTATCCCAAGTTATTAGAACTTCTGACCACCTGACGTACTTGGGAACTGGAGGGAGCGTGGCCATCAGTATCCTCAGAGAGGTTTTCTAGGCCCGAACGGTGGGGGCACCAAGAAAGGTATGGTAACATGGAGCCTTCTTTTTGAAGGGATTTTTTCCTTTATCCTCTCCCTTGTCAGAAGCTTCGGGTTCCACGTCTTCATCCATATCGCTTGATTCCTTGGGCTCTTCCTCCTTCTTCCTCCCCTTGCCCTTTCCACGGGGTCTGTTTTCTAACTTCGTTTGTAGCCGGACTCAGGGTCTTCCTTGAGGTCATTGACAAATTTGTATGGAGGTTGGTATGGGTGGCCTTGCCGTTTGTGTCAAGGTGGAAGAAACACGGCATATCACGGTACTCTTCGTACGTTTGGGGAACGTGGGGCGCTGAGGGTGTAGATTCACTCCTCTGCTGGCCACTGCTAGCCTCCCGACCATGTCCACGCTATCTGCCTCTGCCTATTCCAGCAAACGTTGCGGTAACCATGCCGGCTGTTTGCTTCTCTTCAGGCGGATTCTTCTGCTTGTTATTGTTGTTTTTTCTGGCCTGGGTAGGGATTGGTATTACCGGCAGTGATCTGCTTGCATCGTCATCAGTAGCGGCGAACTCGCTAGCCATGGCGATCATTGCGTTGAGGGTGAGCTTATTGTTGTCTTGCTTGCACTTCAACTTATGGCGGAGCAAAGTCCCCTTTTCCAGACCGTCAACGAAGGCGTCCATAGCGGTCTGTTCATGCACCCCTGTGCAGGAATTTTTCATATCCAGCCAGCAAGAGAGGTAGGCATGAGAGGTTTCATTCTTTTCTTGCACACACCACTGTAGGTCTCCGACAGTGTAGGGACGTTTGTACGTACCCTCGAAGTTCTTGGTGAACGCTTCATGCATGTCCAACCAATTGCATATTGATTTCTCCGGTAAGTCATTGATCCATTGTCGGGCGGTGCGGGTTAACATGAGTGGGAGGTACTTGACGGCGACATTGGGGTTTCCCCCTGCGATGTGAATCGCTTCACTGTAGTCCTGCAACCATGTTGCTGGCCTGGCAGTGCCGTTGTAGGCTTTGATGGTCTTGTCTATCCGGAGGCCCTTTGGGTAGGTTGTGGTCTGTATTACTAGCCCAAAACAATGTGGCCCAAGGTATGGGAGTTCCTGACCTTCTTGGATCTTATCCAGCCATGAACGTGCATCATACAGCTCTAGCTGCTTCCCTTTTTTGTCATGGGGAGGGGAATTGTGGCGCGATTTATAAGATCTGACATGCCCTCTGCCATGATGGCTGCTAGGTGGTGACGGTGGTGGTGGAGGCGGTGGGGTAGCCTTCTTGTTGTGGTCCTCCTGTGACTCTTCACGTCTGTCGCGGTTGCTTGTCGGACGTGGCGGTTCCTTATGGGACCTGCTCCTATGCCCTTCATTGCTGCTGTGCTCTCCGGCATGCCGGGGCTGCTCACCCTGGTCACGTATAACGATGCCGGCCTGGGGACGCCTTGGTGGTGGCATGCTTGTATGGTGGCATGACTCTGGTTCCTCGTGACGCCGAGATGGTGCTAGAGGTGGCGACCGGCAGGGACGAGCCTTTTCTCGGTGATTGGAGGGTATTGGGATGGCGTTAGTCATGTTGCGTGCCTCCCTCCGTCTTCGCTCTGTGGAGCCTGTGTGGGATCCCTCGTCACGGGGAGATTTTGTCCTTCTGTGGTTGTTTAGGTTTGACTGGCAAAGCTCCGGGTTGGACTCGAGCCTCTGCGAGGTAGCCTTTTCCTATTGCTTGCATGCCTTAGCGACGAGGTCATACACCCTAGCAACTGCTTCTAGTGACCTGTCCTATTCCAGGAGGGTCTTGGCGACAGTGATGTTGAGGGCGGGAGTTGGCATGACTTGCCTCCCTCTGAATCAATGTATGGGGTGGGCTTTGTTGAATTAGACCCCTCATACCCCAACCTACGCCGAACGCCGAGATCTTTGACGACGTGAGTCAGTGCTTTCTTTGCCTTTTGCTTCAACAGCAATTGCTTGTATTCAGCCTTCATAGCTCTTGTCGCCTTAATGGATTGTTGCGCCCTAGCCATGTCTTCGTCCAGCTTAGCGCCCTGCTCTGCGATGCACTTGGCCTCCGCCAGGATTGCCGCGCGCTTCTCATCGAGCTCCATAACGCTCCGGATATGGGCGACGATGATAGGCTCAATGAGGAGTGCGCCGTAAATTGGCTTGTCGGCAGGAGTAGCCAATGGGTTGCCGGCTGTAGACGTTGATGGTGGAATTGGTGCCTGATTCGATTGTCGCGCCGTACTAGGGGCCGTGGTGAGTTCCTGCACCGGTTGCGGGCGGATAACCGGAGGAGGCATGGCCTTGGCCCGAGCCAGAGGCTCGGCGGCTTTCTTGGCTGATGTCGCTCTGGTAACCGCTGGTGTGGGTGGAGCTCTCTCACGTTCCGGTTCCTGTCCGTCTTGTTCCATCATGCTCCCAATGGCGACTAGCACCTGGTAGGAAGCATTGGTCTTCTCTGCGCGCTCCTCCTTCTCGATCTCCTGCTCCATCTCCCTCATAAAAGCATCGTATTCCTCTGAGTTAGCGTCCGAGCCGGAGTTGGCTTTGGTTTTGGCGTCCATATTGATGTCGGCGTACAGCGCGTCAAGGACAGAGTCGGAGTTGGCTTTGGTGTTGGTGATGGCGGATGTGGAGGGTGATGGAGGTGGGCCGTTGTTGTTGTTTCCTCCTTCGACTATGACGGGGATCGCTGTTTCGACCTCTTCATTGGCATCCACGTGTTTGTTGACGATGGTGACCATCTCACCAAGGGTGAGAGGTCTTGCGGCCTGCCACCTTCGGAGGGTATGCCGGAGGAGTGTTCCGGGTGTGAGCCCTTCCACGAAGTGGTACACGAGCTCATCGGTGCGATCGCCATCTAGGGTTTCCCTCACCCTCATCCATCTGGCAAGGTATTCGCGGGGAGGTTCTCCATCCCTTTGAACGCATCTGGCCAGATAGAAGATGTTGACTACGCCGACAAAGTGTGACCTGTGCATCTCTGACGCTCGGGGAAGCCAAGCAGATTTGCGGGGTCCTTCCACCTATATATCCCTGAAGGATTTGGGTGGGCTTTGAAATTTCCTGATCCGGGCCACCATACTCCAAGGAGAGGTATGACCCATATCCTTCCGCGAACGTGTCCTGCTCATAGGCAGTCCATGCGTGGCTTGACAAGTTTCCGAATTCCTGGGAGCTAGGACCCGAGTTCGTTTCGCCGATGAAGATGTGGATGTCTCCAAAGGGGATGACGGAGTAGCGCGTAGGGTTCATCTTCGCCGGCACCCAAAACTCATCTGGAGGGACGATTGGGACGTTGTCGGAGAAGAGAACGCGTCCGATGGCTACGATGTCGCCGATTCCTGTGAAGAGATTGGACCTCACCCGATGTAGAGCTCTAAGCGCCTCTTGCCCCACGGTGGGCACCAACTATCATGGTATTGCCGACGAGTACGCCATGGAGGGGTCCTCATAGTGCAGTTTAGAAACGTGGGGTAAGGCGCAGAGTTGGCGGGTATGAGGTAGCATAGCTTACCTAGGTTCAAGTCCCACAATGGCGGTGGAACTCTACTCCTGCTATAAATCACTATAATGGCAATACGCCGAGTTACAGAGATAGGTTCGCTGTGCGAGGTGTTGCACGTTGTACATAGCAATCTAGGTTGTGCCCTAAAGGCTCCCACGGGTCCGGCTTATAAAGGCACCAAAACCTAGGGTTTACAGGAAAAGGTCCTTGTCGGACAAGGTAAAGAGTCCTACACTAATACGAACTAGTCTTTTGTGTCTTGCACTCCAAGGTTCCGAGTATGTCAGTGACTCCTGCGTAGCCGTCCTTTATCCGGCATGGGCCTCCCTTTTGGATCCGTCTAACTGGGCCGCCCAGCAGGCTATAGGCCTTGCTACCAACTATGGGCCACCCAGGTTAGGCGGATTGGTGACATGCTATGAGGATACCCATATAGCATATCCCCAACACAACCATGATCGCTAGCCCCACCAGGATGCAACTGATGACGATTACCTGCGCCAAGTAGGCAACTACCACATCTTTCACCACCGAGTCGGAGACCAATCATAGCAAGAGGCGCCGTGCGGCGGAGTTGAATGCCAATGTCCCTCCCGTCCCCTAGTACCTAAACTGGTCAGAAAAGGAAATCACCTGGAGTAGGGAAGACCAACCTGTTATGCTACCGCACCCGGGAAGCTATGTGATGGTACTTGACCCCATCATTCTCTCCCATACGCAGTCCTGCCATTTCTCGCGCATCCTCATAGACGACGGCAACAACATCAACCTCCTTACTGCGGCTCCATGGACCGGCTCGGCATTACAGAGTCCCAGCTTCATCCCTCCAGCACCACCTTCCACCGTATCATGCGAGGAACTTCGCATTCACCAATCGGCAAAATCCGAGTGGATGTCACACCTTAGGTATGGAAAGCAAATTTCGCCATGAGTCCACCGGGTTTGAGGTGGTCAACCTCACCAGCACCTACCATCCTACCATACTCTCCTCGGGAACTTAGCGCTGACAAAGTTCATGGCGATGTCGCACTATGCGTACCTCAAGATGAAGCCCCTGGCCCGAAGGCAGTGATCATTGTCGTCAGCTGCTACAAGTGGTCAGTGGAGGCAATGGTCATCACAGAAGAGAAGTGCGTCATCATGCAGAACGTGGCGTTGGCGCAAGCCAACATGTTTGCTGGTGGCGCCAAGCCAGCCGGGGGGGACGTAGTTCAAGCCGGCTAAGGGCACCAAGAAGATTTTGCTCAATGAGGTCGAGCTGGACAAGTTTCTCCTGGTCGGATCTGGCGTCGACAACAAATAGGAAAGTGCGCTCATCGACTTCCTCCGTGAGAATCAGGATATCTTTGCATGGTCCCCAAAGGACATGCCAGGTGTTCTGAGGGAGCTCGCCAAGCACTCTCTTCATTTCCGGCCGGATGCGAAGCTGGTGAAGCAGTCTCTCCGCCGCTTCGCGGTAGAAAAAGGAAGATAATTGGTGAGGAAATCACCCGACTCCTTGAAGATGGATTTATCATGGAAGTATACCACCCATAGTGGTTGGAAAACCCCATGCTGGTACTGAAGAAAAACAAGGCCTAGCACATGCGTGTGGATTACACCAGCTTGAACAAGGCCTGCCCCAAAGATTCCTTCACCCTGCCCCGGATATATCAAGTGATCGACTCCACGGCCGGCTGTGACCGGCTATCCTTTCTAGATGCCTATTCAGGCTATCACCAAATTAATTTGAATCCCGCAGATCAAATAAAAATGGCCTTTATCACCCCACATGGTGCCTATTGTTATACTGCCATGCCATTCAGACTGAAAAATGCAGGTGCAACCTACAAGCATTGCATGCAGAAATGCCTACATACGCAAATTGGGAGAAACATACACGCTTATGTTGACGATGTGGTGGTGAAGATAAAAGAGCGAGGCGTGCTCCTCGAGGACCTAAAGGAAACATTCACAAACCTCCACCGGTTCCAGACAAATATGAACCCGGAGAAGTGCGTCTTCAATGTCCCAACTGGTCAGTTCCTTGTTTTCCTCGTCTCAGAGCGAGGGATCGAGGCTAACCCGGAGAAGATAGGTGCAATCGAGCGCATGCAGCAGTCGCAAAACTTGCATGGCATACAGAAGTTTGCCGGATGCCTGGCCACCCTCAACTGGTTCGTTGGCCAGCTGGGCGAGAAAGCACTCCCGATGTACCAGCTCATGAAGAAAACCGATCAGTTCATCTGGTTGCTCAAGCAGACGCGGCCTTCCACGACCTCAAGAGCATGCTCTCCTTTCCACCCGTCCTAGCGGCCCTGGCTATGAAGGAGCTGACGCTGATGTACATCGCCGCCACCAACCGGGTCATTAGCGTCGTGCTCATGGTGGAGAGGCCAGAAGAGGGGAAGGCGTAGTCGGTCCACCGCCCAATATATTATCTTAGAGAAGTGCTCCCGATCTCTAAGTAGAACTATCCCCACTACGAGAAGCTGGTGTATGGCACGTACATGACCACCAAGAAACTAAAGCATTACTTCCAGGAGCATTCCATCCTAGTGGTGGCTATGGTCCCACTCTTGGAGATCATTGGCAACAAGGACACCACCGGTCGGGTGGAGAAATGGGCCATCGAGCTCGCCGCACACTGAATCTAGTACAAGCCAAGAACGGCGATCAAGTCCCAAGCCCTGGCTGAATTTCTAGTCGATTGGGCGAAAACTCAGTACATTCCACCGGCTCCCGACTCCACGCACTGGAAGTTCCACTTTGATGGTCCAAGGTGCGCGGGGGCTTGCGAGCCAGAATCGTCATCACCTCTCCAAAGGGAGACCGGCTGGAGTACGTGCTACAAATCCACTTCCGTGCATCCAACGACATCACCGAATATGAAGCACTCATTCATGGACTCCGGCTGGCAAAAGAAATCGGCATCCGCTAGATCCTCTGCTTCGGCAATTCGGATCTGGCGATGCAGCAAGTATTAGGCAACTGGTATGCTAAGTATGCAAGTATGGCCCTATACTGTTTTGAAGGGTGTGAATTCCACCATATTCCCCGGGCCAATAATGAAGCAGCCGACGCGCTCACGCGAGTAGGCTCAACAAGACAAGCAATTTCGCTTGGCGTTTCACTAGAGCACTTGGTCTCCAGAATCCAAGTCGATCATTCTAGAAGCGGACCCGGGGGCTACCGGCTCCAAGGACCTAGAGGTCGCCAAGAAAGTCCTAGGGCCGGCAGGTCGAAGGCACCACCGCCCCCTGGTGGCTCCAGTTTCCCGAGGGCTTCCAAATCATCTCTTCCACCCAGTAGAACACCCGACGAACCTGACCTAGCCAAAGAAAAAGAAGTACAGTTGGTCATCCAAACCATGTTCTCCATCCAGGAGACCCCATCATGGGCCAAGCCCTTCATCGACTACATCGCCCGAGGTGAACTCCTAGATGAAGAAGTGGTGGCAAGGCAGATCATGTGCTGAGCACGCGCATATACCATCATCAATAACGAGTTTTACAAGCACAGTGTGGGCGGCATTTATGAGCGCTACGTAGACCAAGACAAAGGAATTCGGCTGCTCGTGGACATCCACCAAGGAGAGTGTGGCCACCATGCTTCATAAAGGGCCATAGTAGCCAAGGCATTGAGCCACGGTTTCTACTGGCAAACCATGCTAGACTACGTAGAGCCGATGGTGCGGGCATGCAATGGCTGTCAGTGATTCAGTCAACAGAAGCACATGCCGGCAGTAGTACCCAAGGCAATCCTCATCACTTAGCCATTCTCCATCTGGGGGCTCAATATGGTCAGCCCCTTCAAGATCGCGCGATCCAGCATGACGCATCTCCTAGTGGCGGTGGACAAGTTCACCAAGTGGATCGAGGCCAAGCCCATCAAGAAGCTGGATGGACCCATAGTGTTCAAATTCTTCAAGGACATCATCACGTGATATGGCTACCCCCATAGAATCATCACTGATAATGGCACGAATTTCACCAAAGGGGCCTTCGCACGATACTGCAGAGATAAGGGCATCTTCCTATACCTAGTGTCCATTGCCCACCCCTAGTCAAACGGATAGTGCGAAAGAGCAAATGGCCTAGTTCTAGTGGCCATCAAGCCCCAGCTGATTGAGCCACTGATGAGATCACCCGGATGCTAGATAGAAGAGCTACCGACTGTGTTGTGGAGCCTGCACACCACACCCAACCTGTCAACTGGCTACACTCCCTTCTTCCTTGTCTATGGGGCAGAAGCATTCCCGCCGGCTGACATCGAGTTCGACTCGCCCTGAAAGCTGCAGTATACTGAGAAGGAAGCCAAAGAAGCTCACGAAGATAGTGTCGATCTCCTTGAGGAGGCATGCGAGCTTGCCATGTCCAGATCAACCATCTACCAACAAATCCAATGGTGCTACCACGCTAGACGGATCCACCCTATCTTGTTCCAAGAGGGCGACCTGGTGCTCCGGCTAGTCCAAAGCACCAAGGGGATGCACATGATATCTCCTCCCTGGGAGGGTCCGTTCGTCATTAGCTAGGCGTTGTACAACAACCCCTATTACCTCATCGACGTGCAACAGCCGGCGAATGACAAGATCGATCATTCAGACGAGGAGACCGAGCGTCCCTGGAACGCAAACCTGTTGCGCCCGTTTTACACTTGAGAGGGAAGTGTATGTATGCATACCAATTTTGTATCATGAATCAAAAACTGCAGAACCCCAAAATATTATCGGGTATTCCGTCACCATGATTTAGCATCTTTACTACACATTTTTTGTCTGGCTCCGGCAACCTCTCTTGGGGCCTTGCCGGCTGGCCCAGACAATTATTTTCTAGACGATTTAGTAAGGTTCATGGAACCAAAGGCCCACTCTTTGGTTTGGGCTACAGACCGCAACCCGGCTATTAGTTCGGCAAGAGCAAAAGCTAGAGGTTCCGTACATGAAATTCACAAGGAAGACAAACATTTGTACATCCCGATTGTGCTTGCTCGCATAGTCCGGCTACAGAAATCAGAAGTATCGTGTAGTATGCTTAGTAGGCACCCCTTCGGTTCCGGCTACAGACTGCAACCCGACTGTCAGTCGGCAAAGACACATCGCAATGGCCAATGCTCATGAGAAAAAGACAAAGTCGCCGCCTAAACACGAAACGACACCTTTTTACAGCACACCTAGGGATTGCAAACTACATTCGCATGGTACATATCTAATGAACAAACAAATACTTGTGTTTTTTTGCACGACCTACACTACACCGACCGCTCGAGCCGGGTGTCGGCCAAAGGCTCCATTAGATGAAGTTTCGGTCCAACTGACTCCGTCAGTCGGCCCGAAACTCGGGGGCTATACCCAATGGGTGCACTCCCGTGCCCCCATGGGAAGATGGAACCGCCCAACCAGCTAGAGAGCTGGCCCAATATTGAAGCGACAAGCATCAAAGGGTCAAAGCTTGACTAAAGTTTTGTCCCGACTAACTACGTCAGTCGGCCCGAAACTCGGGGGCTACACCCAGTGGGTGCGCTTCCGCACCCCCACAAGCAACAAGATAAAATTCAAAGTCAAGAGAAAAGAAAAGGAGCTTTGGCCCGGCTGTATCCTATAGCCGACCCAAACCTCGAGGGCTACACCCAGTGGGTGTGCTCTCGCGCCCCCACGTAAGGACAAGCACCTGCCAGTATGCCCAAACATTGCAAAAAATCAAAGTCAAAAGCAGACGGATAATATTATACAAGCATTCGGGAGGCGATGCTCCCACTAGTTCAACCTAGAAAATGTCCAGCACATAAAAAAGAAGGAAATTATTTCAGACAAGTTCCACCCAGCATCCTGGGGATTGAAATTCAAGCTGGGGAATAGGTTCCTTGGATGTGGGCGCAATTCTACAATAGGAGGCAATGTCGGCGGCATCCGGATTAGCGTCAGGCGGAGGAGCATCAGCCTAGGGACCGACTTCTTCCTCCTACGCTAGGCCCTTGGCATGTGGGTCATCAAAATCCTAGTCGAGGTCCACGCTGCGCGTGATCTAGATGGCACCGGTGCAGAGCTCGAGGAGTTCCAGGCATAGGCCAGCCAAACTGGTCCCCTCACAGAAACCAATGAGGATGGTACCCATCTGCGCACCCGGATACCAGAATTTGAAAAGGGTCATGGCCAGTTCCGCACCCCCATGCAACCATCTCCCGTCCCACCTCAATGACATTCATCGCCTTCTCCATCAACGCCGCCATAACATCAAGACTGGTTGGCTCCTCGTCAAAAGGAAAGACATAATCCAAAACTTTGATGCATGCCTTATGCAGGGAGGGCCTCCTTGCCAAAAGTGCCAACGATATCCTAAGCTATCATATCTCGCCTGGCCTCGCTAGTAGGCTGGCGGGCGAGAGTTTTCCCTAGCACTTCAGGATAGAAAGCTACAGCCGGCAGCAGGAAAAGGATGAGAAGTTAAAAACTAACTCGGGTAGTCAAAGAAGAGAAAGGAAGTTAGAAAGAGGCATACCGGCAACAACTTTTGCAACACGCTCCAGCTCCTCGGGTGATTCTTTCTCGCGCTCTCGGCACACCCGGTACAGATCTTCCTGTTGCTGATGAGCATTCTTGAGCAACTTGAAGGCTTCGGAGCGCATGTCGAGGGTTTTCTTGGCCTTCTCGGTGGATGCCTCCAGCCGGGTTTTTTTGCTACAAGATCATCAATTTGATCTTGTCGCGTCTTGTTCGATTCCTCCAGCCGGCGCACCTCCTTCCGTAGCCGATCCACCTCGTGCTGCCTGTCGACAATCATGTTTGTAGGAGGATACCCAATGCACCTCGTGCTCCTGGTCCACCTTGTCTAGCCAGTATATAAGGGGGTGCAGTGCTATCGATAAGATCAGACTCTCTTCTACCTATAGATTTCCCCCAGATCACCTAGGATACAACTCAAGGAATACTTGTATTAGGCATTTGCCCTTGATATAGTAGATCTTGCAGGAGTAGGGGTGTTACCTCACCGAGAGGGCCTCGAACTTGGGTACTTCGCTGTGTTTGTGGTGCTTGTGCCTAGTCCCGCTTACAGAAGCCAGTGCTAGCCCCTGATTGTCCCCTCTTAAGCCATCCCTAATGGTACTATAGTGTTCCACACCACGACGGAGCGTCTGTACTTCCTCGATGCCTACTTAGGCTATAATCATATCTAGATGAAGGTGGAGGACCAAGAAAACACGGCCTTCATCACACCATTCGGGGTGTACTGCTACAACACAATTCCCTTCGGGCTGAAGAATGTAGGAGCCAGCTATCAAAGGTGCATGCAGGTCTTCCTGAAGAACTAAATTGGCCGTAACATCCAAGTCTACGTCGATGATGTAATGGTAAAGACAAATGAAAGTTCATCACTCGTCAGCGATATCCGTGAGGCCTTCGATAACCTCGATCGGTACAAGATCAATATGAATCCACTGAAGTGTGCCTTCAGTGTCCCATATGGACAACTACTCGGGTACGTCATCTCCGCAAGGAGAGTCGAAGAAAATCCGAAGAAAATAAGGCCATACTAGCCATGCAAAAAGCGTAGATCATCAAGGGCGTCCAGTAGCTGGTCGGACAAATCGCAGCACTCAGTAGGTTCATCAGCTGGATGGGCGAAAAGGCCCTGCCTTTCTACCAACTTCTCCACAAGACGGACAAGTTCGAGTGGACCAACGAAGCACAAGAATCCTTCGATGACCTCAAGCGCCTGATGTCAACCTCACTAGTCCTGGTAACCCCAAAGGGGAAAGATCCAATGTTGATGTACATAGCTACCACTCACCAGGTGGTCAGCACTGCGCTCGTCGTCGAACATGCAGAAGAAGGCAAAATCCTTGGGCTGCAACGGCCTATATACTACCTTAGCGAGGTACTCACGCCCAACAAACAACAATATCCGTATTACTAGAAGTTGGTTTACGGTGTATTCATGATAGCACGTCAATTGCACCATTACTTCATGGAGCACCCGATAATTGTGGTCAATGACGCACCATTGTCCTAGATCCTCAACAACCCCAAAGCAATGGGGTGAGTCGCCCTCTAGGCATTGAGATGTCCCCACGGGACATCAGCTACGAACGGCGCACGGCAATCAAGTTGCAGGTGCTACCCGACTTCCTGGTCCACTGGATGGATCTCCAGCTACCTAATACCCCAGACATGTCGAGTGTCTAGACGATGCACTTCGATGGTTCCAAATGCCAAGACGGAGCAGGCGTCGTTGTCATCTTGACATCCCCGCAAGGCGACCAGATGCGGTACGTGCTGCAGATGAAGTTCCATGCATCCAACAACGAAGCGGAATACAAAGCCCTCATCCACGGGATGCGGATGGCCAAGTCTTGCGGTGCAACACGACTGATGATATATGGTGATTCTAACCTCGTCGTCCAGCAAACGATGAACAAGTGTGACGCCTGCAGTGACAACATGATCGCTTATCGCGACATGTACAACTCACTCGAAGGAGACTTCGATGGCTGTGAACTTCAGCATATATCCCGCGAAAGTAACAAAGAGGCCAACAAGCTGGCCAACATCAGCTCCAGCTATGCACCCATACCACCCGGCGTGTTCTTGGAACAAATATGCGAGCGCTCCATCAAGATCAACCCATCTGTTGGCCCATCAAGACTTGCAACACACTCGGGCACTACGCCACCCAACAAACCTGACCCATCGGTGGAGGCAGAGCTAGATCATTCATCCAAATGACCCATGGAGGTCATGCTCATCGAGCCCTCCTGGACTTAGTTGTACATCATGTTCGTGCCCCGCAAGAAGTTGCCTGACGACCCGACTAACGCACGTCACGTTGCCCGATGCTCAAAGGCCTTCACCATCATCAACGGAGAGCTCTACAAGTGAAGCATCACCGGCGTTCTCCAACGGTGCGTCACTCAAGGCAATGGCAAAAGCATCCTCCTCGACATCCACAAAGTCACCTGTGGGCATGACGCCGGCAGTCTAGCACTCGTAGCCAAGGCCCTATGAGATGGCTTCTACTGGCCAACCACGGTGCGTGATGCCAAGAGCATCATCAAGAGGGGCAACGCCTTCCAGAGATTCACGGACAAGCCACACACGCTAGGCTCTGAGCTGTGGCCAATACCATTGGCCTGCCTTTTGCGCAATGGGGACTCGACATGGTGGGCAATCTCAGAAATCTTTGCCAGGAGGCTATGTCTACCTCCTCGTTATGGTCTACAAGTTCACCAAGTAGATTGAGGCCACACCTGTCACCAACCAAACTGGCACCACCGCCGTCAAGTTCTTCGAGTCCATCGACTATAGGTTCGGGGTGCCTCACAACATCATCACCGACAATGGCACTAACTTCATCTCGAAGGAGTTTCAAGGCTTCTGCGGGAATATGGGCATCAACATCAGCTATGCTTCGGTGGCACATCGCCAAACCAATGGCCAAGTCGAAAAGGCCAACAACCTTGTCTGCAACGGCATCAAGAAGCGACTCATTCGGCCTCTCGAAGAGCGGCCGGAGCCTGGGCCGAAGAACTTCCCTCGGTACTATGGAGCCTATGCACAACTCCAAACAATGCCACCGGCTATACACCCTTCTTCATGGTGCATGGCACCGAAGCGGTGCTACCTGCTGAAGTGCACTACAATGCCCTGTGGGTAGTTGCCTACAGTGAAGCCGAATCAACAGCCGCACTCAAAGACGACGTCGACCTGCTAGACAAAGCACACGACATCGTCGCCGCTCACTCGGCGGTCTACCAACAGAATCTCCGCAACTACCACAACCTGCAAGATCCTTGTCCGAAGGAGACCTTGTCCTACAACTCAAGCAAAAAGGCCATCTGAAGCTCGAATTCCCTGGGAGGGACCCTACATCATCACTGAAGTAATCTCAGGTGGCGCCTATTGCCTTAAGAACGTATAGACTGGAGTAGAATACTCCAACCTTTGGAACGTCATGCAGCTGCGATGTTTCTAGCCTTAGACTTTTTTACTTTTAAATAGGCTACTCAGCCAGACTACTCAGCAGAAACATGTACCTGCTACCCTCCAATAATTAAAGCTAAGTTTCTCAACCATGAGTTCATTTCCTTTTATTCCATATGTAATGCACTCGGGGCTACGCCTCCTCGACGACTTCGTCACATAAATCAACTTAGCTATCTGCTGAGACTGCTTGAGTAGCTGACTTTGCCTACAATCGAATCATTGAAAACTCCAGCCCAGTTGTAACTCAACTGACAGGCTGGCAAGGTACTAAGATTGATGGGCCTCAGGCTAACGAAAAGTCATAACTATAATGCAGTAACACAAATGTACAAATAAAGTTACACGGGCCACAAGGCAAAAAGATCCCCTCGGGTTACCCAAATTTTACATTTTTGAAATGTCCACGTTCGTACGCTCGTCGAAAAGTCGAATAATGTTCTCCGCAGGTTGGGCAACGGCCCTTCAGCAACGGCCTCGAAGTCCACGTGCGGATGCTGCATATTAACGAGCGCCAACGCAGTCTTGGCACCCGCGACAAGTTGATGGCGAATGCACTCCCGCACAGCACCTACGTCCTGAAACTTCCGCAGCAACGCAAGCACATTAGAAGGATCCTCATCTAGAGGAAACATCACGTTGTATATGGTCGCGAGGGTCGATCGTGCGCTCTTCAGGTAACCAAACACCTGGGAGATGCGACCCTGCAGCGTGGCCAGTACGGTTGCCCGGCTCCTATCCATCCAGAAGAACCCGCCAGCTTTCAGCTCCACCAGAGTAAGGCAACTCACGCGGGACTGACACTCCTCTTCCAGCAGAATGAGATTCACAACTATACGTGCAAGTCAGGGACACTCAGTCGACAGCGAGCAGAACCCCAAGATCAAAAGCAATGAAGGACACTCACGCTGAAGCTGTTCGTTGATTTGGGCCATTTCAGCAAGAAGTTACTTCTCCTGCTTGAGTGCCTTCTTCGTCTTCGATTTCCACACGTCCGCATTACCTCTGAGGATCGTGAGAGTCTTCTCCAAATCTTTCACTCGATCGCACAGTAAGGGCAATTACGACAATTCACCCGCTCTTGGTGGCTGTCGTGGAAACCGAAGGAGCAGCGGAAGATGGGGCACACCACTGTCAATGCCCTACATAAGCAACAGATGCAGATGAAAACTCCACACCAAGCCGCAAGAGCAATCCCGCAAAGAAGCATGAACAGGAATACCAACGGAAGAAATTTTTACAAGTTCCAAGAAACACAATCGCTGACAGTCACTATCCAATAACAAAAGAGTGCGACACTCACATCCAAGTTTAAAGCTTACAAAAGAAAGACAGTCGCAAGCGGCATGAAACTATCTAAGCGTCAGTATCCGAAGGCTTCGCAGTGTCCGTGACAGCTCCCGCCGTGGCGGTTTTCGCCGCGGCCAGCCGTTTCTACTTTTCGGAGTACTTGGCGAGCAGTTCAATCAATCGGAGACCATCATCGAAGGGCGCCATTTTCCTCCAGCAAGAGCAACCCGAGAGGGTGAACGCCGAGATACTGTCTTTCCTGGGCAAGTTCAGTGAGAACTGAGTAGCCAGATGCATGGTTTGCATGTGAGCTGGTTTAGATCTGTTTTAGTGCTACCTTTTCTGAACTGAAGAACAACATTTGTCGACGGCGAAGCTCATAGAGCTATGTACTCGAATAAATCTCGGACATTTGTTGAATAAATTTCGGAGCTAGATATTGCCATTTGCTATTAAATTATGTATCTTCAGTAAATCATAGTAGGGGATCGCGGTATTAATCAGGTACTATAACATGAGATTTGATTGTAGCTCTTCATGCCGACGAATTTCCAAGAACCAAGCATGTTGTTGCTGCACATTGGCATGTTGAGATCTTCACATGAATTCAATTATCCGACGGATACAATTGTACATTTGAGAATTCATGTTCCCTGAAAACAAAACTGTCTGGCAATGCTTGACATCCCTGTGGAACATGTCTATCTAGTTCATGTTTAACCCATCACTGTCGCCAGTATGTTACACCTTTGCAGAAATGAAGTAATTTTAAGACAACAATTTTACTCACTGTAAATCGAACGTGTACGGAAAAAAACAGAGATCACCAATTTAGCTGGTTTTCGAATAAACCGATCAAATAAATTCATATATTCAAACACGTTTCAGCATACTCTTTTTACAGAGTTCACACGCCTTCTTTTCTTTGAGGAATCAAGAACAACACATCAAGTGTCAGTATCTTGAATTCCTACAAGTCTTGGTGGAAGCTCTGACGATGACAATGCTGATGCTCCTTGATGCGGTCGGAAGATCAGAACCGATCAAATAATTTCATGTATTAAATCACGTTTGTAACATATATATCACAGAGGGAAACTATTACAGAGCTTACACGCGTTCGATAAAAGGAATCAAGAACAACACATCAATTGTCAGTATGATCTAATTCATGCTACTACACAAGATCAGAACCGAAACTCCCCTTCCTCCAAGTCTTCCTGGAAGCTGTGCCAGTGATGGTGGTGCTGCTGCTCCTCGATGCCGATGCCGTAGTCCTTAACTTCAACCTTGAGGAAGAGCCCAAGCTGCCACAACAAGTTGTCGGGCCTCGCCATGTTGTACTCAACAATGTGGAGACTCTTGAAGACCGTGGGGTGTATGGTCTCGTTGGGCATCGCCGCCCTCTCCGTCTCCAGCACCTCCTGACGGGCCTTCTCCCTTGCCCTGCATCTCTCCAGATACTCATTGGCACGGTTCATCAGCAGAGTGGCGTCCCGCTCTGCCCGAGATTCTGAAGCACTGCTGTTGCGGTTGCCGGTGTCTGACACTGAACTCGAATCGCTGCTGGTGCTTGAGCGTGGGCTGCCGCTCATGGTTGCGTCATCGCCAAGATTCTTCGTGGTCACCACCGGTGACGCGTCGCCGCATATGTCCACGTACTCCTCATCGTCTTCGGCGAGCTGCAGCGGTGCCGGCGCGATAGCCAAGGGGGAGACGCCGCCAACGATGTCAACGTCTTCTTCCTCTTTTTCCGGCATCATACTGCCGTCCTGGTGGTCTCGTCGCGACGGATCTGCCCTCTCCCGAACGAACTCATCAAGCTGCTGCTGTATCTCGAGGAGGGCCTCGTCTTCGACGGAGTCGATGTCGATCTCCATTTCGTCGGCGCTGATGCCACGGGCATGCTTCTTCAGTAACCTGATGATGTTGTCTGGAAGTTCCGACGCTAGCTTCGCCAGGCCGGCCGCCAGCAGGTCCCTCTCACCACGCGTCATCTTCTTGCGCTTGAGCTTGATCACGGGAAGAGAAGGAGACGCCTTGATCTTCTTGGCCGGAGGTTCCTCGGACCGGATGCGGGGAGCTGACACCGGGGACGAGGGAGAAGAAAGCGCGGCGAGCGCCTTCTCGAGGAGGCCACGGGCCGCGACGAGCTCTGACCTGTACCCTGTACCGCTGCCGAACGACCTCCCGTGCGCGCTCCGTGTCGTCGACGGCGCCGAAGATGGAGACCTCCGTCTTCGCCTTGCATGCCCCGAAGGCGCGCTTCCGCCCGAGCACAGACGGCTCCCGGTAGGTGGCGACCTCCATGGGATCCGTCCTTCGATCTCCTGCGCGCCGCCGAACAGGATGGGAGACGCTCGTCGCGAGAACGCTGCTGAAGGGGCTGCGAGATACGACTCGTGTACAGGATGGGGAAAGGAAAAGGGGATCTGGGGCGCGGGCGCGGGAGAACGGATGGTGTCACCTTTTATTGCCGATCGATCGCGGGAAAGGAAAAGGGAATCCGAGTTCGACAGGGGAACGCGCAATCTGCATCTTCTCATACTCACCTAGCTTAACCACCACCACGCTTCATGTTCATGCCAGTACAAGCCGGACCAGGCATTTACTGCATGCCGCGGGAGACTTGTTTCTGGTAATCCGAGTTCGATCGATATGGAAACGCGCAATTTCGACGTTCACACTCAGTAGTTACCCAAGAAAAAACAAATTTCAAATATTACCAATATTCAAAATTTACCCAAAACTTGTCCATTTTTTTACAGAACCGAGTTCTTTTGGCCAGTGGTTCAGGCATGTGAGACACGTAATGGCTGCTATGGCTACAGGTTTTAAACACCACTAGAAGGGAAGCGCCCTTTGTTGCGCCGGTAAAAAGGACATTGAAAACATTCACCATCCATCCACGTAAATTTCAGACCTCGAATCACCAAAAAATTGATCCATGCCATTTCAAAATGGAAAAATACACTGACTTCCGGTTCATTAATTCTATTGATATTTGGTGGCAACACACAAAGGAAGAAAATACGGCGATCACCCCTAAAGAGGACAATGCATAACATTCAGCATCACTAGGCCATCTTAAATGAATCTTCGACCATGTCACCATTTGAGCTTAAGAGTCACTTCAGCTTACATTGATCACATTAAACTAGTCATGGTCACAAACAATATTGTGTCCATGGCATGAGGGTGAACAAGTTCATAATATTTTCTTATTAACTGAATAATGACACATCTATATTTGGAAATCGAGGTGTCAGTTTCTTCAGCCGTTAAAAAAAAGGTCATACCAGCATGTAACATACACAGTATTGCAGACAGCCGACATCCAATTAGGCGAAGAACACAGAAGCAACACTTACCGGCTTTCTGCACAGAGAAAGCATCAGTTTGCAAGACAAGCATTTTGCAATAACCTGTTCTTGGTTCATGCAGATCTACGTCTTAGTGGGCACTTCCCCTATGCAAGCAGCAACATAGTCTTCACTCTTCAGCAAGGCATGGTACAGCTGCCTCGTGAGGGCGTATGAACATCTTGATGAACTCTTTTTCGTTCCTTCGCGCCGCGGTATAGTAGCACCGGTCACTCTTTACCAGTCCATTTGCCTTGAGAAACTGTACAACGTAGTACCATGGCGAGAAATGGACACCGGCTCCAATCCCCACCTCGAAGATCATGAACTCTGAGACGCGCCGCAACATAGTCTCTTAAACAAGACATTCTTAAACTTTGCGTGCGCGTGGGGCTGCCATGCCACACCCGTGTGTAACCAGTAGCATCCGCAGTGGAACTCTTGTCGAATGCTACAATGTGTTTGTATCCGTCACAACTCACACCATATAGGGGAGGAACATGTAGAAAAAACATTACACTTTCATGAATTGATAATATATAAAAATACAAGAATTAGACTTGACTAAGATCTAACATTCTGCGTACAAACATCATAAGCATTTGGTCTTCACATAAACAATGGCAAACATTCTGCGTATAATGGGGCTCCCCGTCGCCGCCCGAAAGCTCCCCCCTCCGACCTCTTCCCTCGCCGCCACTGCTACCGGCCCTTTCCATGGTGGCACGGGCCCTGCTGCCAAAGGTGGCAGGGTTTCTTTTCATCGTCTGGAGGCGCTGGTGAAGGGCTGACACGACTAGGACATTGTCGGCCGGCTCGTCGGCGCGCCGATGCCGGCGCGGCGGCCCCAGGAGGTGGCTGTGGCCTCTGCGACGGTGCAGTGTTGGCGGAGATCGAGCGGCGGCCGGCTGTGCGGGTGGCGGCGTCATGGGCTTCTAGCTCTGGGGCTGTCCAGTTCCATCCGGAGGTGGTTCCCGTCCCCTCGGTCTCCGGCGGCGGCCGTTCGGGGCGTGTGTGCGTGGGGCTGGGAGCTGCGCGGCTGGGCGCGGCTAGGGGCTCATGCTGAGGGAGGTCATGTTGCAATAGACGGTGGTTTTGCCTTGGTCATGTGGACGGTGGGGCGGGCTACCGCGGGTTCTACAGTGCGGACGTCGGGGTGGCGGCCCCAGGTCGGAAGGCGTGGCGAGGCACACCATGGCAGGAGGTACCGTGGCGGGCTGCAAGCTACAAGGCGGCGGCGTGCTGCAAGGAGGGCAAGGCTTCTTCGACCTGGACGGACAGACTCCAACGACTTGGGAATGGTGAATTCCGCGCGAAAGCACTGCACCGACCTAGGCCGATGCTAGCGATGGCGGTGTCTTCGGACGTAGCTCCCCTCGTTGGAGGCATCGTCGAGGAGCTCCTTCGCCTCCCTCGTCGTTTCGAGTCTCAGACTCCCCGGGTGAAAACCTAAACTCTGGCTGTAGCCGGAGTGGGTGTCACCAGTGGCATCGTCACTTCCCCCTTCGGGGTGTCGCCTTGGAGGCCCGGTACTCCGTCGGTCTCTTTTTGGCTTGCTTTGGTTGGCAGCTTCTCTGTCGGCCAGGCATGTGCGCGGTCTTGGGACTGGCGTGGAAGCCGAAGCGGCGGCTCTAGGAATCCTTCTTCATTTGAGGTGATGTCTCTGGTCACTTGGGTGGTAGAGGCATCGTCACGGGTGGTGTATGGCTTTGGGGTCGGCGTGGGAGCCAGAGCAGTGGCTTCGAAATTCGTCTGCAATTGTGCTGCCTCTAGTCGCCTGGGTGGCGGAGGCATCGACACGGCTGGTGCGTGGCCTTGGGCCCGGCGTGGATTCCGGAGCGGCCGTTCTGGGGATCGCTTGCGACGTGGGTTTTCGCCCTGGTCACTTGGGTGATAGGGTTGATGGACGTGTGTTCGGTTTTGCCAGTTTTCCTGAAAACTGTGCCATGTGGTTTTTTTGCCTGGGTTTCCTTATAAACCGGACACGTTTCCAGTGGTTTTGACATGTTCTCACTATAATCTAAACATGACTCTCTGTACTATGTCCGGTTATTCCCTCTATAGAAAAGTCGGCGCTCCTGCCTGTTGCTCTAGAAAAATAATGGCAAACAAGTAATAACATTGGTATAGACGTGAAATTCCGTCTACAACATATTCTAATATAGCAACAACAAGAAATCAATGCTTAAGATTAGAACATTTTGATATTATTTAAGATTATTGGTCGATTGTTGGCTGAAAATCATGTTGAACAGGAGGGCGGCACCTACAGATAGTCATCAAATTTACACCTCACGTCTTCTTCATGCTGCCAGGAAGGTATGATTTGGTTGGATCTGGTAGAAAAGGGAGAGAGCATACACACCCAACCATCCAAGGTTAGCAATTAGCCAAAGAAGGGGTGACGAGTGGCCGATAACCTTATCATCCCTAACCAAACAAATGGACTCAAGACAATAACCTTATCATCCCTACCTAAATAAACGGACTCTGCCTACCACGCCTAATTCAAAGGTTGTTTCCTCAGATTCAAGGCCCAAAAAATTTGGTTCGCTCATGCCGAACCGAGATGCAAACTATTCGCCTGGCTGGCTCTCGACAGGAAGCTACTCACCACTGCTGGCCATTCGTGGATGGCCTAACGACCCAACCCGCCAGCTTTGCGGCTCGGCCCCTGAAACTGCCACCCACTTATGCAAAGACTGCCCCTTCACGGCAGTTGTGCGGAACACAACACAATCATAGGACAACGATACTACAGAAAGCCAAGGCCAACCTTTTCCGTCCATTTTCGAATGGTGGGATGACCTGATTGAAGAAAAGGTGACTACTAAACAAAATAGACTCAGCAGCCTCATGTTATATGTCATGTGAAACGTTTGGAAAGAACGCAATAGAAGAATATTCACATATCATCGCATGACATACGTTGAGGTGGTTTTCACTGCTAGAGACATTCTCCAAAGATCGACTGATTATGCTGCACACGGGCCGGCTATCCTAGCCGAACCAGATTAATTTCTCCGGTTTTATATGTTTTTTTGTGGTTTTCTGGCATGTTTACACCTTAACTCAAACACACCCGTCTGTACTATGACCTTTTATTCCGTCTTTTAATAGAAAAGACAGAGCTCCTGTCGGTTGCTCTAAAAAAAGAGACTCAATGTCTTGACTAGCTAAGCATACTAACATGGATAGAGCAAACTTGACACATGATCTATTCATACTAGAGCATTCATAGCCGCAAAACGAAATAAGACAAATAATGAGGAAACAGGTGGTTCAAATAAACATGGTGTCTAGCTATGAAATACTCCCTCTGATTGATTTACTTGTCGTAGAAATGGATGTATCTAGAGATGTTTTAGTGCTAGATACATCCAATCTAGTGACAATTAATATGAATCGAAGGGAGTAATATCAATAGAAAATAAGAAGAAAACAGAGAAGGATAGAGTCGCTTTTGTCATTGTTGGGAATGTAGAGGACATGACCGTAAGCAATCTAGGATCAGCACCAGATGCAAACAGATTGATTGTTTTGCTTCCTCTTGATTTTCAGTATATTCATAAAGTTATTGCAATGTATTTATAAAGTTATTACGTTGTTCTTGTATGAACATTAGATATATATATATATATATCATTGAATACGTGATTCAGTTGTAAAACTATATATTCATGTTATTCATACTAGTTGTCATTGGTCATCGAGGTTGTGCTGGACACACAACTTAGACCAGTGTGCAAGTCGACTGATGACACGGTTCCACTTGTCATGGGCATGGTGATGCTAATCCAACTTACATTGATCCGGCTAAAGTATTTAGCGACTCGGATTGACCCATAGTTGAGATGCAATGAACATGTTGTCATTTGTAGTCTCAAGCAATGGAACTATTTGACCTGAGGTGATCACACGATCCGAGTTGTGGATCAGCCGACCTAGGTTCTACCAAACGTTGTACCGTAAAAGGGTGGTTATAAAGGTAGAGTTCGGGTCGGCCGTGAATCAAGTTGTGTGACGTGGATAATCAAGATGGGATTTCCCCTCCATAATTGAGAGATATTTTGGGGAACATGCTACGCAATATAAAAAATCTAGCACATAACCAGGATCATATGCAAGGGAAGAGGCAACGGATCATACCCTCGAAGATCGATCTAGCCGAAGTTGTCGATGAAGAGGTTGAACGAGCGTCGATCCCTGCAACAAGCCTTAGAGAGTCGCGAGGAGATGTATTATCCCCCGGGTGGCTCACACGAACGCGCACCGATGAAGGCGTCATTGATGAAGTAGTCGGTGTGTTGATTCCCGCAGCTAGTCGATTGGCCGCGAGAAGATTTCTCCTTTGCGAAGATCCACACGATCAAGTGTTCCAAGTGTAGAACCTCCACCAGTATCCACACTTACGAGATCAACGACACCGTGTCAAGGTGTGATAAATCACATGGTCGAAGTGAGAACGTGTCGATGAAGATCCGATAGCACTTCCACAGTCTCGTCTAGATTGCATATAAACGGAGGTAGAAATCGGACATCGCTCCGGTGTCGTAGTAGAAGAAACTAGGGAACACCCTCCCTAGGGTTTAGTTCACCACCATGTAGGAGATGGCGAGAGAGAGAGAGGAGGAGGCGACAGCGCACGGGACGGCGAGCGGCGCACGACAGCGCTAAGGATTTGGGGCGGCGGGATGATGCGGCTTGGGAGGGGCAAGGCCACGAATTGAACACCTCTTGGGGTGCCCTTGGGTCTCCTTTTATAGCTCTCCAAGCCTCTTTGGTCATCCAAGACCCAGTCCCAAAGTTTGGATGAGTTCTGCAAGTTTTAGGTCATTCGAAACCTACTAGAAAACAACCTCCTTTGACCAATCCGAATTGGGGTTAGGGAAACATTCCTTGCCCCTTGGGGCAATGTGGCTGCACCTATTATGAAACCTTCTGGTCATCCTAAGATGATCCGGGTCACCCCGGTACCTTGTGGAATCTTCCATAACCTTCTGTACCCTTCCGGTCCTTTCAAAACCTTCCATATATGTTCAAAACCATTTCGGACACTCCCGGGACCATTCTAGACACTTCCGGGATCATTCGGGACCTCTTAGAAACATTCCGAGACCATCCGAGACACTCTCGGGACCCTTATCTCATCTTATTAATGCTCAAAACTTATTTCGACTATTCTCGGCAATATTCTGGACACCTCTGATATATTCCAAGACACTCTGAACATCTTGGAGGGTGACCTCCTAGTTGGCTTGTTCGAGTGAGGGACTATGAGCTTGTTACGCTTGGAGGATGACCTCCTAGTTGGCTTGGAGGTTGGTGTCGCGGTGTCCTCCTCATGGAAGATTGTGAAGAGGCCCGGGTTTCCCCTCCGAGGAGCTTGTGAAGTGGTGATGGCAACAATTCCGTGTGTACCAACTTGTTGAGACTCCAAGTGCAGATTGTTGTAGCAAGCGTCTTTTTCCCACAAGGGTGACTCGAGGTGCAATATCGAACTCTTGGGGAATTGGCTCGGAAGTTAATTCTTCTTCTCCTGTCATGCAACATGTAATGCAAAGTTCCTGTCGTGCGTCCCCAACTCCACCGTGTGGTTGTCAAGCACAAGGTTTCGTATTAGTAATATAAGAATATAAATATAAATAAAGTGCAGTAAAATAAACTAAGCAAACAAGATGATGGTGGTGATAGTTAGGTTGTTTTGGGATTTTGTTGTGTGATTGCAAATGAAGAAAGTATTTTTGTATTTTCGGATTAAAATATTGCAGAAAATGTAAAGTGTGATAAAAGTGTTGGAAAGGTGTTTCTTATGATTTAAAATGGACTGGGGTTTATGGATTCACTTGTCTACTCTATTTTTAAGTTGTAGTGGACATAAACAATTCATCAGCAAGGACGGACCGAGGACAAAAATGTCTCGGTGTCCAAGACTCCAACAACGTATACTATGAGCATGTAGATATCAAGCAATATTATGCATACAAGTAACACACCTCACAATTTATAATATCCAACGGCAAAAACGCTTACCTAAATAAAGAATTATGTTATGCATACAAGTAACACACCTTACAATTTATAATATCCAACGGAAAAAATGCTTACCGAAATAAAGGATTCCCATGATCTGTTATTCCAGTACAATAAGGCATAAAAAACTACATACCATGAAAACTATGATTTCCGATTAAAAGAATACGATGTAGATCACAACGGCCTACAAAAGAAAAAATGGTAGTAACATACCAAATAAACTTGTGTCATAACGCATATAAAGTTAGGAGTAATACATTTTTAGAATGGCTTTCTGCGGTCTTGTAGGATCTCAAAGCGATCAATGACCGCATCATTAGTAACACTCCTCATTTCTTGTTTTGCAAAATAGCAAATAATATTGTATAGTACTTGAAGGCATCAGCACTGAGACGATTACGCAGATACGTCTTCACAATTTTCATGGCAGAAAAACATTTCTCAACAGCAGAAGTGGCAACAGGCAAGGCTAATGCTAGCTTCAATAGTCGGTAAACAAGAGGATAGCAAATATGTTTCCTTATATCCACCATTTTTCGGGAGAGCTCACAAATATTATTTATGCTAGAGAATCGATCATCTGCTCGAACATCGTCAATGTAAAGGCGAAGGTGGTGTCTAAGGTCCCTGAGTTCTCCATCATCAAAATATTTTGGATAAAGTCTAGATAGATCCATCAAATGCTCTAAATTGAAATCTCGAAATGATTCGCTTAGGTTCAAAGCGGCATTACATTGATCATTTAGAGCAATGTATATGTGCTGCTCTTGTTGCAATAAAGCATGACAATCTCTTTTTGCTTGGTTGTAAACATTGTTGACATCTCATATGTGCTACTTCAGTCTATATTTTTTATTTAAATCACACCAACCATCTGACACAAACATTCCATACCCAAAAAAATTATTACCGCGGCGTATGAAGAGAAAACAACAAAAACAATATGCTTTATCTATGGACTCACTATACTCAAGCCAACTCCCATACTGGAATAAATGTTCGATCTCTACCACAAATCCTCCTTGGAAAGTCATAAGTCCGAGGTTGACAATGACCATTAGAAAAATACATTCTTCCCACCATATCCTTCATATTAGGAGGGTACTCATCTATGCTTCTCCGTTTGCTAGGATCAAATTGAATTTCCTCGTCCCAATTGAAATTTTGTTAGCTTGAGATGAGTTTCATGTATTAGTGGTAGAATCATATTCCTGTTCATGTGGTGTGCCATCTTCCGGGTCATCAGCTGAGTCATGTGATGGGGTGTCATCCGAGGTATCATCGATGGCATCATCGATAGCCGATTCATGTGACGGGGCATTATCGAGGGCATCATCAAGAGCATTGTTGCGTTCACTTGATGGGCCAGCATTCTCATATTCTGGGGTCTTCCTATTTTTCAAAAACCTTTCCATAAATGCTTCTGCAATTTAAAATTTCACATTAGTGTTAAATAATTTATGACGGTTAGAACCAACAAGTAAAGCATATCAATAATCAATTAACTATATGGCCACGAGTTTTGGAGTTTAACTTACTAAACATCTAGTCGTCAATTGAGGAATAAGGAAATCAAATTGGTATAATGACCGAATGAATCGTGCGACAAGAATGTGATTCCCGAAATCTCAAACCCTAGTACCACAATTCAAGAGAAAGAATTAGATAGAACAAAACGATTGATTTTTTAGGGTTGCATACTGGAACATGCGTACCGCTTATTCCCCAATCCCCACTTCTCCGGCGGATTTCCTAGCGATTTCCCAAATTGGGCGACTCGCGATCCCAGATGGCGAGTGACACGTTGTAAACGTATCTATAATTTTTGATGTTCCATGCTTCTTTTATATCTAATTTCTCATGTTTTGTCCACACTTTGGAGTATTTTTACACATTTTTTGGAACTAACCTATTAAAAAGATGCCACGGTGCCAGTTGCATGTTTTCTGCTGTTTTTGGTTTCAGAAAAGCTAGTAAGGAAATATTCTCGGAATTAGACCGGACAAAATCCAAAGTTAATATTTTACCCGAAGCAACACGGAGTCCGGAGGGGAGACAAAGTGGCGCACCAGGGTGGCCACACCTGGTGGCAACGCGGCCTAGGGGGTGCGCCACCAGGGGTGTGGGCCCCCTGGTACACCACCGACCTTGCCCCTTCGCCTATAAAATCCTCCTAGGACGAAAATCCTAAGGACCCGATCAAAATTCCATGAAAGAGTCTGTAGTTGCCGCCATCTCCATTCCTAGATTGGGATGGATCTGAAGCTCTTCCAGGCACCCTGCCCGAGGGGAGAGATCACCCTGGAGGCCTTCTTCATCACCATGACTTCCTCCGGTGTGATGCGTGAGTAGTTCATCCCTGGACTACAGGTCCATCTAGTAGCTAGATGGTTGGTTCTCCTCCTTTGTGCAACCATTTTAGACATTGTGAGCTCCGTTCATGATCAAGATCATCTATTTGTAATCTTGCATGTTGTGTTTGCAGGGATCCGATGGATATTGCGATACTATTTCAGATTGATTATTGATTCTATCTGAAGGGAATATGCCTGAGAGGCAATAATAAAGTGGTTATTATCTTATTCCATATTTATGATAAATGTTTATTTTGCATGCTATAACTGTATTAATTGGAAACGTTAATACATGTGTGTTTAATAAACAAAATACAAAGTTCCTAGTACCGCCTTTCATATAAACTAGCTTGTTGATTAACAAGATGATCAAGGTTTCCTGATCATGGACATTGGATGTTGTTAATAACGAGGTCACAACATTGGTGGAATAATGTGATGAACATTCATCCGAAGTATAGCATTACGATCAAAGTCATTATGTTTATATTGCTATAACATCATACGAAGTAATCTTAGTCCTTAGACCATGAGATCATGTTAATTGCTGACATCGGAAGAGTATCTTGATAACATCAAACGTCACACCGTAACAGGGTGACTATAAAGGTGGGTTCAGTGCTACAAAGGTGTTATGTTGAGGCTCATGGATCAAGAGTGGGATTTGTTCATCCTGATGATGCATAGATATACTCTAGGCCCTCTCGGTGATATCATATTAAGATAGCTTGCAAGTAAGTGATGTGATCACTAGAGTGTTATATCACGGGAACGAGAAAAGAGTGCATGTCGGCAATGAGATCAAACTAGGTATGGAGATACCGATGATCGAATCTCGGACATGTAATATATCGCGTGAAAAAGGGATTTAGTTACTAGCGTTAAAGGTTCTCACGATCACAGAAGTCATCGTTGAATGTGTAGGAGTCAGTATGGATCTCTAGGTCCCGCTTCTGATTATTGATATGAGAGGGGTCTCGATCATGTCTGCATTATTCGCGAACCGTAGGGTGACACACTTAAGGGATACCGACACCATTTGGAGCAAATATGTTTTAGATAAAGATTTAAGAAAGCGCTGGAATTATTTCAATAGACACCGAATCTGTTTCGGGTGAAATTGTTGAAATTGGTTCTACATGTAATATTGAAATGTTGCAGGGGGTTTTATGTGAATGTTTGTTAATTAAAGTAATTAACAAAATTCTGAATAAAAAAATTAATAAAAGAGTTTTATTAAATGAGAGAGCATTAAATTTGGAGAAATTTAATGCATTTAAAGTGGGGGCTTTAAAAGAGAATGTGAAGGGGCAAATTTATGTGGAGGGAGTTACCACCACATGAATGAGGAGGTGAGGGGTCACCCCTTGGGTGCCGGCCATGGGTAGGGGCACCCCCTCCTCCTATAAAAGGCCCCCCTCACACCCTTCTTCCTTACACCTCCTCGTGAAGGATCTCTCTCCCTCTCTAGTATTTTTCCCCCATGGTCTCAGATTAGCGAGATACATGTTCCCGGTGGCTTTATCTGGAAAGGAGTTTCTGCTTCTGCTGCTTTGCTGGAGCGAGGGACGGAGGTTGTTGGGGTACTGGACGTGTGTGCGATCACGGATGCACCGCTGCTTTGCGGTGCTGGACTTGCTGGAGCTGGATCTGATGGACGTGCTGGAGCCAGACCTGCTAGACTTCATCACGATCTTGAGATCGGCAAGTGTATGACTACATCATCCACGATTTCCAACTCGTTAACAAAGCTTTGTTATCTTCAAGGGTAAGTTCTCTATGGATGTATATCCACTTGTTGCTTGTATCTAGTAGATAGATCTTGGCGTATAGTTCCCATCGTAGGAATTTTTTTGTTTTCTATGCTGCGAACCCTATAGTGGTATCAGAGCCTGATCTATGCGTAGGTGCTTTGCACGGGTAGTACACATATGTTTATATGTGGGTGATGATGATCATGTTATTGCTTCTTTCATGTATTTTGGATATTGGTGGCATAGTGGGATGAAGCGGCCCGGACCAACCTTACATGTCATCGTACATGAGACCGGTTCCACGATTGACATGCAACTAGTTTTGCATAAGTGGCTGGCGGGTGTCTGTCTCTCCTACTATAGTCAATATCTGATTTACAACGAGTTGCTAATAACTTGGTTATCCTCGTTGTGGTTCCATGTTCGTAGGTAAGACCGTTTCTATCTCCGAAAACCCTAAGCCACATAAAACTTGCAATGGATAAATTAGAGGCGTCTAGTTTAGATCGTTGCTAGGCTAGTGTCTTGATATGGTAATGTTGTAAGTGGATGTATGGTAGATACTCTTACCACACACTTAACGTGTAAGTTCTATAGACCTTGGCCTTACACACAAAGGAATGATATAGATCATACCATGATGCACATGATGATGATCAAATGCATGGACCATATCATTCCACTTTACATATATGATGTTTGCATCTTATATTGCTAGTTTGGCGTTTTAGTAGCATTTTAAGATGATCCCTCATTTAGATATCAAGATAAAAATGTGTTCTTCCTTAAGTATGCACCGTTCTATAGATCGTGTTTCGAGACATCACGTGATGATCGGGTGTACTCGACTCCGCGCTTTCATACAACGGGTGTAAGACAGTTTTACACATGCGGAATACTAAGGTTCTTACTTGACGAGCCTAGCATGTACAAACATAGCCTCGAACACGGATCGAAAGGTTAAGCATGAGTCATATAGTTGATATGATGCCCATATAGATGCTCGCCTTTCAAGCTACACCGACTCACGTGATGATCGGACTTGGTGTCGTGGATTTGGTTCATGTAATCACCAAAAAGGCATGAGGGATGTCGTTTTTGAGTGGGACTTCATTTCTAATTTGGATTAGTCGAACTCAATTTTTCATAAATTAAATCGAAGTGAATTTGCATAATTTGTTGTAGTCATTGGCATATGTTCACTACCTTATGCTTAGTTTTAATTGAGATAAAAGAACTATGGAATTCCGGATATTTACTTTAGAAACTGGTATCGTATTATTTTGAATGTCAATTTAAAGTTTATAAGTCCTATTGCAAACTTTCAGCAAACTCTATTTACTCAATGAAGTTTAATAAGTAGTATTAAATGAAGAGTAAGAATTCCAATGTTAGTATCTAAAGTATCATGTTTGCCTCCATGATTCTTGATATTCAAGAGTTGTTTTAATATCGAGGTTATCTAGGAGCTGAAATAATTGTTTCAGAAACCATCATGTGTGGAAGATATTGTGATATCTAAAACAATGTTTATGGTTGCAATATGATAGAGTATAATTTAACAAAATACACGTTCTCATATTGTATGAGAATTTGTGAAGATTGGAGACGCTAGGCGTCCTAATCTACCAAAAAGGTTTTGGGAACTGATATTATACTCGCGATTCTTCCTTATAGGCTATAGTAGCTTGATCATGAAAGTTGTCATGATAAGGATGAATAGAAGATGTAAGTAAAATGTTTACTACACTAAAAGATTACTAAAGAATGGAATTTTGAAAGAATGCCAAACATTTGATGATGGTGATCCACTTCAAAGTGCAAGTTCAAAGGTATTAGTATTTGACTATATACACTTTGTACTATGTGTCATGTGAATGACACCACTATTGATGTTGATAGATTCTTTTAAAAGAAAGGGAATTGTTGAAAGAGAATCTATAAAATATTTGGCAGAAAATAAAAGGTTGGAGATGTCCAACTTAGGTATATAGAAGATATACATGTTATGGATGTATTCCTTGCTTGTTAAACAATGTGGTTCTGAGGTATTGGATACCGGTATTGAATACCGAATTGGTTGGTGTGAAGTATCATACAGAACAACACAATTCATGAACTGCAACGACCTAAGTAACTGGCAAGAGAATAAGTGATGATGTTCATCAAAAACAAATAAAGTGTTATTTTGTTTTTCGTTGTCGTCAAACCTAGCCTTCAAGATTTGTTTTAATAATTGTTATTTTGTTCCGGTATTACGAGAACAATGGTTGTTCAAATAATTATCGTATTCCATAAAGGATGGATGAACTTTTACAAGTCTAGTGGGAGAAATCACATCGATGAACACTATTGCTAAAATGTCGCAAGACAAATGATTGAAAGATCACTTATGAAGTGACATCGTTGTTTAAATTATATTAGAAAGAAAACATGAAGAAAATCCATGTTGATGGATTTTTGGAGTCTATGATTTTGATCAATTGGCGCTTGTGAGACTTTCCTCGAGATAATTGAAACTCTGTCCATAGGCCAAAGAGGAACGGATGACTAACTTATTGGATATTATACATATTGATGTATATAGTCCATTATATGTTGCCATATGCGATCGATCTTTTTGCTTCATATGCTTTCTCCAGAAATTTAAGTGAATATATCTATATATTTACTTAATAAGGAAGAAGTATGAAACATTTGAAAATTGTTCAAAGACTTTCAAGATGAAGTGGAAAATCATTGTAACAAGAAAATAAAGAGTTTATGATTCGATCATAAAGAAAGATATTTGAGTTACATGTTTAGCAAAACACCTAAGATTTGAGGAATTGTTCCATGATTTGTGTTTCCCGATAAACCATAGGAGTATGGCATATTCGAGAGATGAAATCAAACCATGTTCAACATGGTAAGATCAAATGTGTCATTTATAAAACTGCCATTAGGTTTTAAGGATTGAAGCTTTAGAGACTACCGCTTTTACACTAAAAAGAGCACCATCGTGATCTGTTGAAATGACACCATATAAGTTATGGTTTGGGATAAAACCCGAATTGTGTTTTCTTAAATTTTGGTATGCTATGCATAAGTAAAATGTTTACAACCAAATTCGGATAAGCACGTCTTTATAGGTTATCCCAAAGAATTTATTGGGAATTTCTCCATAACACCGAGGACAAAAGAGTTTATTACTTGGAACGTCAAGTTTCTTGAGAAGGAATTTTTCGCAGAAAGTTAAGTGGGAGGACAATAGAACTTTGATAAGATTGTTAAACCTTAGCTATATGTGCTAAGTAGCACAACGCCGGAAAATGTCCCGGTGGCAGCCACAATGCTCATGGCTCCCGTGATTACAAAGGTTGTGATCTCGGAGATTAGAGTTCCTATTGAACCGTGTGGGTCGGTAAGAATCAAATAGTGTGATTTGATAAGCAAGTCGTTATTGTTTTGACAATGATGAACCGACTACATGCAAAGAAGCGATGATGGGACCTGACTCCATAAAATGACTATAAGTCATAGAATCCATGATAGTATCCATACACGAGAAATCAAGTTTCTGAACTTGGAAGACCCTCCGGAAAGGCGTGAAGCCTATCGGTCGTGTTTGGATCTATAAAGAAATAGACATGGATGTTTAACATCTATGAAATAGTCGACATGTCAAAAAGAAGTTTACAACAATGTTCAAGGAGTTGACTATGACAAGATTTGATCTTTCATAGCGATATTTAGTATTGATGGATTAATGTAGCAACCACTACATGTAATTTGATGTATGGTAGTTGAACAAACAAAACAATGTTCTTCTAATAGAATGGTTACCTAGGACGTGTACAAGACACGGTCCGAAGGTTTTTGTTAATTCAAAGGGTGCTAAAAGGGCATGCAAACTTCAATAGTTGAAGTGAGCATAGCGGAGTTGGAATCTTCACCATGATGAAAATGTTAAAGGAGTTTAATTTCATCGGAGATGATGAAGATGCTTGCATTTGCAAGAAATTAAGTGGGAGCGCTGACACAAATTTCCAATACATTACGCAGAGTGCATATTGTTAATTGGAAATGATGTATCTTTTATTGACACAACTTAATAATTTCATTAAAATAAGATTTCGATGAAAGACTTGGGCAAAGCCGGAATATTTGGCATTAATATCTATATGGATAGATTGAGGCGCTAATATGGTTGTGCCAGACATACATATATGAGATATTGAAAGGGTTCAATATGGAAACAACAAGAAAGGTTCTTGCTACATGGAAAGGATTGTATCAAGATTCAAGTGTTTCAACACTTGGTGAGTAAAATCACATGAAGATTTTGATCGATTATACCATGATATGTATATATCTAGAATTTCCTATGCTCTAAATGTTATGAGCACATACCAGAATGATTCATAAGATGATCATTGGACGATAGTAAAGATGTTCTTATGAGCTTTGGAAGAACTAAGAATATATCATGTATAAGTGACAAATAGTTAAAGGTAGTTCATTGTAAAGTGTTACATTGATACTAGTTTTGTCACAAGATACAAATTAAATTTATCTCAATTTAGACTATGGGTGGCACAATGTAATGGAAAGGATGTTCCATGATGGATTTGGATAAGTTCTATAGTTGAAATATTGTGACGGATACTACAATAAAAGGCTAAGTATATGACTGCTATAGTAGCAGCAAAGGAGGGCATTTGTGTTAAGAAGTTTGTTATCAAACTAGGTGTGGTTCAAAGTGGGCTAATACTATGAAGATATATTGTATGACAATAATATCAACATATTTTAACCCGAACGAACTAAAGGTCTCACCAAAGGACCAAATTTATACAATGCCATCTCATTTGAGAATGAGTGATGCGTAGAGACGCAAAGACATGCAAATACACACGGACCTGAAAGTGCCAGATCCGGAGATTATGTTAACCACTAGCAAACGCGTATATTCAACACCTAGGTGTTGTATATACAAGTTTACAAACTAGATTATTGACTCTAGTGCAAGTGGGAGACTGAAGGGAATATGCCCGAGAGGCAATAATAAAGTGGTTATTATCTTATTCCATATTTATGATAAATGTTTATTTTGCATGCTATAACTGTATTAATTCGAGACGTTAATACATGTGTGTTTAATAAACAAAATACAAAGTTCCTAGTACTGCCTCTCATATAAACTAGCTTGTTGATTAACAAGATGATCAAGGTTTCCTGATCATGGACATTAGACGTTGTTAATAACGAGGTCACAACATTGGTGGAATGATGTGATGAACATTCATCCGAAGTATAGCATTACAATCAAAGTCATTATGTTTATATTGCTATAACATCATACGAAGTAATCTTAGTCTTTAGACCATGAGATCATGTTAATTGCTGACACCGGAAGAGTATCTTGATAACATCAAACGTCACACCGTAACAGGGTGACTATAAAGGTGGGTTCAGTGCTACAAAGGTGTTATGTTGAGGCTCATGGATCAAGAATGGGATTTGTCCATCCCGATGACGGATAGATATACTCTGGACCCTCTCGGTGATATCACATTAAGATAGCTTGCAAGCAAGTGATGTGATCACTAGAATGTTATATCACGAGAACAAGAAAAGAGTGCATGTCGGCAACGAGATCAAACTAGGTATGGAGATACCGATGATCGAATCTCGGACATGTAATATATCGTGAGACAAAGGGATTTAGTTACTAGCGTTAAAGGTTCTCACGATCACAGAAGTCATCGTTGAATGTGTAGGGGTCAGTATGGATCTCCAGGTCCCGCTTCTGATTATTGATATGAGAGGGGTCTTGATCATGTCTGCATTATTCGCGAACTGTAGGGTGACACACTTAAGGGATACCGACACCATTTGGAGCAAATATGTTTCAGATAAAGATTTAAGAAAGCGCTGGAATTATTTCAATAGACACCGAAACTGTTTCGGATGAAATTGCTGAAATTGGTTCTGCATGTAATATTGAAATGTTGCAGGGGGTTTTATGTGAATGTTTGTTAATTAAAGTAATTAAAAAAATTCTGAATAAAATTAATAAAAGAGTTTTATTAAATGAGAGAGCATTAAATTTGGAGAAATTTAATGCATTTAAAGTGGGGACTTTAAAAGAGAATGTGAAGGGGCAAATTTATGTGGAGGGAGTTACCACCACATGAAACAGGAGGTGAGGGGTCACCCCTTGGGTGCCAGCTATGGGGAGGGGCACCCCCTCCTCCTATAAAAGGCCCCCCTCACACCCTTCTTCCTCACACCTCCTCGTGAAGGATCTCTCTCCCCCTCTAGTATTTTCCCCCATGGTCTCGGATTAGCAAGATACATGTTCCCGGTGGCTTTATCTAGAAAGGAGTTGCTGCTTCTGCTGCTTTGCTGGAGCGAGGGACGGAGGTTGTCGGGGGTACCGGACGTATGTGCGATCACGGATGCACCGCTGGTTTGCGGTGCTGGACTTGCTGGAGCTGGATCTGATGGATGTGCTGGAGCCGGACCTACTGGACTTCATCATGATCTTGAGATTGGCAAGTGTACGACTACATCATCCACGAGTTCCAACTCGTTAACAAAGCTTTGTTGTCTTTGAGGGTAAGTTCTCTATGGATGTATATCCACCCGTTGCTTGTATCTAGTAGATAGATCTTGGCGTATAGTTCCTATCGTAGGATTTTTTTGTTTTCTATGTCGCAAACCCTACACTATCATGTCTACGTTATTTGTGATCTTGCATGCTTTTCGTTGTTAGTAGCTATCTTGGCCAAGTAGATGCTAGCAACTCCAAGAGGGAGTATTTATGCTCGATTGTGGGTTCATGCCTCTAGTAATCTGGGGAAGTGACATAAATCTCTAAGGTACTAGATATGTTGTTGCTACTAGGGAGAAAACAACAATCCTTTGTCCATGGGGCAATCATATTGTTTACTTTACACACTTTGCTTAATGCAATTATCTATTGCTAGCAACTTAATACTAGAGGGGGTTCGGATGATAACCTAAAGATATAGTTGGATTACGGTCTATGTATAATATTGTAATGCCCAATCAAATTGCATAGGAGTCAAGATGATTAGTATATGCATGTATGCTTTCTTGGTGTCTGTCAATTGCCCCGCTGTAATTTGTACACCCAACATGTCATCTATCTTAAGGAGAATCACCTCTAGTGAACTATGGACCCCGGTCCATTCTTTTACCATCAATCTACCATCTATTTACTGTTTATTGTTTACTTTCTGCAAGCAATTACTATCTTCCACACAATACGTTTAATCCTTTGTTTTTAGCAAAACCGGTGAGATTGACAACCTCACTCTAAGTTGGGGGCAAAGTTCTGTGGTTGTGTTGTGCAGGATTCCAAGTTGGAAACAACACCTTGGAGGTGTTACCTTGCTATTACCGGTTCGATAATGTTGGTTCCATAACTGAGAGAAAACTGTTCATCAAGGCATCATCACTGAGACGATTGCGCAGATATGTCTTCACAGTTTTCGTGGCAGAAAAAGATCTCTCAACAGTAGCAGTGGCAACAGGCAAGACTAATGCTAGCTTCAATAGTCGGTAAACAAGAGGATAGAAAATATGTTTCCTTGTATCCACCATTTTCCGAGAGAGCTCACAAATATTATTTATGCTAGAGAATCGATCATCTGCTCGAGCATCGTCAATGTAAAGGCGGAGGTGGTGTCTAAGGTCCATGAGTTCTCCATCATCAAAATCTTTTGGATAAAGTCTAGCTAGATCCATCAGATGCTCTAAATTGAAATCTCGAAATGATTCACTTGGGTTCAAAGCGGCATTTCTTTGATCATTTAGAGCAACGTATATGTGCTGCTCTTGTTGCAATAAAGCACGACAATCTCTTTTTGCTTGGTTGTGAACATTGTTGACATTTCATATGTGCTGCTTCACTCTATATTTTTTATTTAAACCACACTAACCATCTGACACAAACGCTGCATACCTAGCTTTTTATTACCGCGGCGTCTGGATAGAAAACAACAAAAACAATATGCTTTATCTGTGGACTCACTATACTCAAGCCAACTCACATACTGATCAAACCATACTGGAATAAATCTTCGATCTCTACCACAAATCCTCCTTCTTGGAAAGTCGTAAGTCCGAGGTTGACAAGGACCATTAGCCAAATACATTCTTCTCACCATTTCCTTCATATTAGGAGGGTACTCATCTATGCTTCTCTGTTTGCCAGGATCAAATTGAATTTCCTCGTCCCAATTGATTTCTTCCTGAGCTTGAGATGAGTTCCATGTATTAGTGGCAGAATCATGTTCCTGTTCATGTGGTGTGCTATCTTCCGTATCATCATCTGAGTCATGTGATGGGGTGTCATCCGAGGCATCATCGATGGCATCATCGACGGCCGATTCATGTGATGGGGCATTATCGAGGGAATCATCAAGAGCATCGTTGCGTTCACTTGATGTGCCAACATTCTCATCTTCTAGGGTCTTCCTCTTTTTCAGAAACCTTTCCATAAATACTTCTATAATTTAAAATTTCATATTAGTGTTAAATAATTTATGACGGTTAGAACCAACAAGTAAAGCATATCAATAATCAATTGACTATATGGCCACGCGTTTTGGAGTTTAACTTACTAGACATCTACTTCTAGGCGTCAACTGAGGAATAACGAAATCAAATTGGTATGATGATCGAATGAATCGTGTGACAAGAATGTGATTCTCAAAATCTGAAAACCTAGTACCACAGTTCAAGAGAAATAATTGGATAGCACAAAATGATTAATTTTAGAGGGTTGCAGACTGGAAGATGTGTACCATTTATTCCCCAATCCCCACTTCTCCGGCGGATTTCCTAGCGATTTCCCAAATTGGGCAACTTGCAATCTCGGATGGTGAGCTTGGTGAAGAACAGCCAGATGAACAGGAGAGTCACTGGCTCCCCAATCCCCACTCACATGGCCCCTATTGGGCCAACGTGGGTCCGACCCTATTCATCGGAGACATAATATTAATGGAACTTAAACATGTGTTTGATAAGAATTCATATGGGCATCACGTCCTAACATAGAGATGATGCAACACATCTCACTTATACTCTACAAGATAGGGAAAACGTCAAGCAAATCTTGAATTAAGCATTACACAAAGTATATCCTTAAGCAATATGATATGATGTTCGAATTAAAAATATGCTACCTTGACCAAACAAGATTATCTAGTTGTCACAAGATAATTATAGCACATGAATTCACTTAATCCCTAGTGAGGCAGCAAAATAAAGTTAAATACCATAGTAGATCATGAATTTGTTGTCAATTCAATCCCTACCACCATGCTACTCCATCTAATACACACTTCTCCCCTAATGGGCTCTTGCATACAAGTTGGATCAAAACAAGTACTTAAAAACGGGGTACATGATATGCATCTATCAATATATCTTACACATAATCGTTTCCAATCTCATATATCAAATCATCAAATAAGGATCCACCATATAGGAATTACATATATGACCATAATCATGTTGGACAGCTCATATGGTACTAAGATCTATGAAGAACAAGAGAGAAATAGATCAAGCTACTGCCACAAACCCATAGTCCATGGGTGTACTACTCCCTCTTCATCATGATGATGATGGTGGAGATGTTGGAGAAGGTGGAGATCCCTCTGGCGGCAGCTCTGGCAGAGTTCCCCCTCCAATCTTCGCTAGTTCTGACTCCTTTTTGGTGTTTCTCTATTGTGCGGTGCTCTCCTTGATGGATCCCCTAGGGGACCTTTTTATAGAGGTTTTTAGGTCAAGCCAAGTCCGTGGGCAAAGAGAATCAAGGGCATCCGATGGTCGAGGATGAAGAGAGGGGGTGTCGTGCCCTACTGGGCTGGGCACGCCACCAGGTGCCTTTTGGCCCTCCTGGCCCTTCTAGTGAGATCCAAGTTCTCTTAATGCTTCCCTTGGTGAAATAGTTAATCTCCAGAAATCCTCGGTCTGTTTGAGTTCGTTTAGGTCCCTGAAAGCTAAAAATACACAAAAAGGGTTTTTCTGTCCTATAGGGTTATAACCAAAATAAAGGGGATCATTGGTAAATCCCCCAAAATCAATATAAACATGGATATAACATTAAATATGTTGCAAATATGTGGGAACACATGTCAATAAAATACAAAGTTCATGTATGCATTTTACATGCATCAACATCCCCAAGCTTAACATATGCTCATCCTCGAGCATAAAGGTGATAAAAACTAACATGGACTTTGGAGTTTGTTGCCTTTGCTTATTTTCATTGTCATATAAAATTTTGCTAGGTACAATCTTTAAGTAATAACAACAAGCAAGTGAGCTATAAAGTGATATATCTTACTCTCCACAAACATGCTCAACAATAAGTAGACTATGCGTTAAAACAAATAGAAAGTAGTACAAACCATATGGCACACTTCGATGTAAGCAGGGATTAAACATGTGAGTAAACCTATTTAGCTTCTAATATATATTTCAAATAATTTCATGGCTGAGCCATAGTCCATCATTGGTGTTTGGCTCCATTTACCCCCATCATAAGCATCTTTCTATACTTTATATGCTTGACCCACTACAAGTTGAATGTCTCATGTCCGTTAACCACAAGTACTCATCATCGCATGCTACTCAAGTTTAGATCACAAGAAGTTCGTCATTATATGCATACAGTTCCAAACAAGGTACACTGAGGTACCTCTTGCTCCTTTGCACGAAGGCCCCTGAGAAGAGACATCCATACTCAGATGACAAGACAAACAGACAAATGAAACATCTCAGGATCTTGTTATTTACTATTTGCATAGCTTTTTATTTAAATGCCTCATAGAATATTCATGTTGTAAATTTCCACCATGATAGCTTTTAGGCATTTTTAACATGGCTTAGATTAGCGGCCCAGTGCTCCCTTTGACACATATACATACTAAAATATTCTCGATTTTATCCCGTTCATTTCACAATGTTAAGCATCCACAACCAAAATACATGACATCAACAATAGAGTGTCACGCATAAACCTTCCCCTTGATTGTTTGAAAGCTTTCCCCATGTTAGCATAGTTGGGCTAACAATCAACTCATAGTTTGTCAAGCACATAACTTATTTATCATTAGGTAAGTTTCCCCTTTTGTTTGTGCCATCAGGTTCATGGTCACCCCACAACCAACTTCTCTATGTTCAATCATGCCCATAAATTTTGTATTATTTGGAAGCTAAACAGGACACATGAGTGATGTACATAGAATAACATTTGATTTTTGAATTTAGCAAAAATATCTATTAATATGCCACAGGATCTGTAGAACTAAGTCTTTATTTTCACACAATGCTCATTATCATTAATCATCTATGTATATTCGCAAAAGATGGCACTCAATAAGGCACTAGCAAATTATCATTCATCAAAGTATTTGAGCTAGCAAACTCTTAAATTTCATCTTTTTTGCTTTCGCTCCCTTTTTCTTTTCATGGCATATACTCATCTTAATCAAGTCTTTCAATAATAGGGTAATTTTTTTAGTACATATTTCATAAACATGCAAGACATTCACCATGGTGGTCACAATTATTTCAAACAAAATAAACTAAACAAGACGCTCCAAGTTTTTATGACAATTCTATGTTGCTCAAAAAACAAAGTTTAGAGGTTTGCAAACCGAGAGTTTAGTAGGTCCGGTGGGGTGCCTTGGGCATTCCAAAGCTTATGTTTTTCACCATTCTTGGATAGCTCTTTGTATGGTGTTCTTCCATTCAATGTCAAAAACTTCAACACAAAACTTTCTCCTGTTTCTTTTTCTATGAGTGACATTACTGCTACAAGAATGTGATTGTTGCTGCCATATATATCAAAGAAAATGATTTCCCTTAAATATCCAGTAGGCATATAATGTTCTAAACATTCCTAGCATGGCAAAAGATTCATGGCAAATCATTTGGGATACAAAAGAATGGCTCAAACAATAGGAGGCACAATCTATCTAGATTTACAACATCAACAAAACGAATTTATTTTGACCACTTAAACATAGTAGGAATTTTTTCCAATGTTTGTCCATACATAGGATGAAAAGTTGCAAATACATTTTAAATATGAGAGCAATCAGAGTTACAGAAAAAATCATAAAATTCTTCTGCTAAAACAGTTATGCGCTGGAATTTGCTACTCCATGTGTGCTACAACTTTCTAGCATCCAAAATGGGTTCCACTTGGTACTTTATTACTAACCTAAAGTAAAGACACTAACAAAAACACTTTTTCTACAGCAATTATTCATAAAAATAAATAACCGGGGTGCCTCCCGTAAAGCGCTTTCTTTATAGCCATATAGCTAGGCTTACTTACTTGAATCAAGTGGTGTGGAATTCATGTGGTAGCTTGTATCTTGGTGCTACCTCCTTCTTTCTTGGGAAGTGTTCCATACACTTCTTGTGTGGAAATGGAACTTCACATCTCTTTCCCTTGAGTCGATCACTACACCCGTAGTTCTCAAGAAAGGGCTTCCAAGAATTATAGGACTTGAGGTTTTACTCTCCATGTACATTATAACAAAGTCAACAGGCACAAAGGTCATATGCAACTCAACCATAATATCATTTACTTTTCCTAAAGCATGTTTAGTTGAGTCATCAGCAAGCAAAAGATCTATTGAACATTTTTCCATGATCTTGAGTTCTAGTAGATCATATAGTTCTTTAGATAAAATAGAGACACTAGATCCTAAATCTAGAATTGTATGGTGTGTCTCTTTGCCAATAGTGATTAATATCTTGGGGAGCCAAGCATCCCCAAGCTTTGGTGGTTTCATGGCTTCATTATTATATCTTTCTATATTTTCTTTTATGACATAATTGGCTATGTAAGAGCCAAAACCTGCTTGGTGAACATTAATGGATTGGTCATTAGAAATATTTTTTTAAATATTAATGAGTTCACTCAAGCTACATTTATCAAGATCAAGAAGTGGGTCTTTTATTTAATTTAGAATTTTGACTTCTTCTATTTTATTTTCCCTATTATATAGGTTGAAGATTTCATATTTGTCATCAAATGCATCTCCAGGCACTTCGGCTTTCTCCAAACTTCCCATAATTTTTTACATCTAAAAGTAAACCGTCTAATAGTACATAGGCGTTTGGGGCAGCAATGTTCATGAGAGCACTTCTACATTCATTGTCTAAGTAGGCCATTGAGCTTTTATTTAGCCCTCTATAAAGTATATGCATTAGCATCCAATCTCTAAGGCCATGTTCTGCTCCATAAGCAAGTCCTCTAAATCTTTCCCAAGCTTTAACTAGTAGTTCATCTTCACTTTGTTTAAAGAGGATAATTATTTCCCTAAGATGAATTATGATTTTAGGGTCCCAATCTTTCAACAAGGGCAGCTTTAACATTAAACCAAGAGCTAAAGTTTTTAGGTGGCCATTTTAATATCCAATCTAGTGCCTTCCTAGTAAGTGAATATGGAAAGAGCTTAACTTTGATTATGCCATTATTTGTGTTGCTTATGTTCTAATATTTGCATCTTTCATTAAATTTCCTTAAGTGTACCATTTGAATTTCGTCCGGTTTTCCATGAAAGTGGTTTTCATAAATAGCTTTAGTGACTGCAGGGTCGATTTTAAAGGGATCTATGGGTATTTATTTGTCTAGTGGAAAGTTTTTCACACTAAAAGGCCAATAAGTTCTTTTATCCATGTTTGTAGGATTAATACTAATTTTTTATGTGTTTTGTGTTTAAAAGGAAAACTAAAAAGACTAAAAACAAGGCAAAGAAAATTACTTTAAAAATCTAAAGGAGAAAGAGAATCTCACAGAGCGTTGGTCACGCACCCAATGTACTTCCGGGTCCAGTGTACAGCTCAGCAATCAAAACCTTTCAGTGGTTCGCTGCGATTTCCTTAATTCAAATCAACGATTCGACTAAAAACTCGGGGGCTACTCCCATAGGGAGCACTGGTTCTGCATTCGACAAAAGAAGCTTCGAATCAGAGACATCAAGCAATCGACGGCTATAAGTCCCTTCTCGAGTCTACGACTCGAACAGACACTCGGGGGCTACTCCCATAGGGAGCGCTGGTCACGCACCTTATGAAAAAGATGCGTTCACTTCTTGGAACCTCTATGTTGACTACATCCATAGCATGGATCTACTTAGCACGGATCTACTTAGCGACAATCAAAGCCCTTGGAGACTCCGCCTCTCGTATAACACAATGTCAAGTAAAGAGGCAACGTCGCCTGAATCGCTTCTGGAGTGACTAAAATTGAATGCTACATCTATAATGTAAAGATAAGACCTACATATACAATCTGATGGCCTAGCAATCGCATTCTCTGCGTTCTACTAGATAAATACCATGCCTACTAGATAAATACCATGCCTACTAGATAAATTCCGACGGGCGCGTTGGGCACATAACCATTACTACTAGAATTCGGCTCAGCAAGGCCTCCACGGCATAAGTCGAATTATGCCAGCAATTTCTAAATTCGAGTCTGGGGACTCGAGTTTGAGTCGATGATGTTGCTTTTGCCCAAGAGCAATTAACTAGTCCCGATCTGTCGGATGAGCCAAACACGTGCATCAATCATCTCTATGACTCGAACGGTGTAACTCGATAAACTTTCGGGTGTTCGGCATATGCTTCCGGTGGCTTCATAATCTCCATCTGAATCTATGATTCGAATGGACACTCGAGGGTTACTGACATAGGTATACCCTACAGGTACCTAAGATTGGCCTACCTGGTTTGGCCCAGCGGAGGCCCATTCAACGATCCACCATTGATGATGAAGCCCAGGAAGATTTGGGTGGCCCAGGCCCATGAAGGACGTGACTCCTTGGCGGATATGGCAAAGATTAGATAGAAAGTTTAAACAAATAGCTTCTTAGCTTGTAACCGACTCGGTTGCGTCCTGAGATCTGGCCTCCCCATATAAAGGCCAGGAGGGAGCAGTGAGAGGGCACCGAAAAAACCCTAGTATACATACACCCATCAGATTTAATATGCGCTCCATCGCCATTAAGGCACCTTGTAACCTTCGTTTCTCCATTAATCAAGAGCAGACAAGGAGTAGAGGTTTCCCTCCAGGGGCTGAACCTGGGTAAACACTGTGAGCCGACAGAGTCTCCAGCTCGCCTCTTCCACAAAATCTAAGTCCATAAACTATGGGCATTGACGTGTTAACCTCACGTCAATGTTGTAGTCTATTTGCAGTTATATTTTAGTTTCCGCCTATGTAAACTACTTTTGTATACTTATTAATACGAATAAAAGTTTGTCCCCCCAATTGGGCGCACCCGCGGACAGGGGAGAACACCGCCCACGGACCGCCGCAAACGAACAAAAATGGACACAATTTGTGTCCTAAATGCGGGTTGTCGCTGGGATGCTCTTACTACTATTCCCTCTTCCTTCCATTCACTAATGTAAGATAGTTTATTTTATTTTCAAAAATGAATATATGGACATGTTTTATTGTTTAGGTTCATTCATTTTAGTCTGAATTTAGTCTACTTTTAAATAGCTAGAAGATCTTACATTAGTGAACGAATGGAGTAACTGTTTTCTCGCATAAACAAGCCCTCGCCTATCTCCAGAAACCCTAGCCCTTTGTCGTCTCCTACATCCATCGTTCGATGATAAGAGTTCCTTTCCGACGTCAATGGTGGTGGTAGAAGATCCAAAAAAAATTAGGTATGGTCTTAGAACTTGCTTCGCCGGATCAATTTTGGACAGTTTCTGATGGTTGTCCCGAGGAGGTTTTTATCCTCATAATATCTGCCACGCTACTACGTCCTCGAACAATGATGATTCGTACTCTCAGCTCTCCAGCGATGTCAACATGTTTGCCTTTCTTAGAATACCCATATTGGTACTCTTGTCGATGTTGGTTGATTATTTTAATATTTGTGCATGTACACGTAGCCTTGACATTGCGGATCAAATTAGAATTACGAAAGAACCCTCGTTGGTATTTACAGGTATGTGATTTGGTATCTATGTCTTTTTCAGTGACTACTTTTTGATAAGTACAAGATTGGGTCACTAAAGAAGAGTTTGAAGATCTGAATGATTTGCTAGTTTTTTAGACTTAATTTTGTAATTGTTGAAAACAACTTATGTGTCTTTACCATGTATCATCTTTTAATATAAATATATAATAGTATTGATTGTCAAAAAAATCCCTGCAGAGGAAAAACAAATTTTATTCTGAAAAAGTGTTACTCTACGAATTTTGAATGACACATGGAGGTGGTTTTTCACCATGTCTAATTCTGCAGCAAGTAGTATCTGTGACGCCTCCACCAACCGGAAACAATGCGTGGTCGCGAGACGTTCCACTGTTCTACACTCCTCCAAGTTTCCAATTTTGTTGGCGTCCTAACCACTCGCTTGGCGCTATTCAGGATCCACGTAGCATTTTGCCTGCATGGAATTTGTCTTTCGTGTAAAGTTCTGTCGATGCCGCGCCGTGGGCGAGAGGATATTCGGACCGAGCGCGTGAGGGCGAGCCCCCACGGCCTAGCTGCAGAGGGAAGATCCGTTTGGAATCGGCATCCTCTCGCGCGTCGCACCAGGATTTCAACAACCTCACGTCCGGCCATCCGCTACTTTTTATTCCCCTTGCCGTTGCCGCCCGGGCCAGCCACCTACGCCCCCGCCGGAGAGGAGGCAGGAGATCCGCTACGATCTCGCGTACATAATCGTCCATAGCTAAGGTGCGGCTCCTACATTCTTACTCCATTAGTTTCTTCCAACCACCACCGCATGGAACTTACCTCCCAAAGAAAGAAGAAGCTGTTAACTTACTAGATGAACCGAAAAATTGGTTGCCGCGAAAGTCATCCATGCCAATCTACTTCCTGCAGGTCTCAAAAATATAAATCGGCCTTGCTCTGCTAAGCTGCTTGCTTGCGAAGAACAAGCACAAGGAGCGATGCAAATGGGTGACAAGAGTGGCAGAAGAAACGCTCCTCGCATCTTGGACGGCCTCTACGGAGTAGAGCTCAGGCGTCGGCCGCCACAGGCACAGGTCGACGATGATCCCGTTCCGACCAGCTTCACTGATTCGTCAACCTGTCAACACCAAAATGGCCATAGAACAGTTACACAGAAACAGCAAAGATTGCTGATACGGTGAGATGTTCGTTAACTAGGAGTGACGCACTCAGCGCCAGGCTCGGCTGATTCCATCTGACACTTGTGTTTGTAACTGCAGACGACTGTGGCAGCAAAGGCCCTCATGCCTGAAGCCAATCCATTGCAGCATCACATGTATGCTATCTTCCATTCCATCTGCACAATATCTAGTATCTGTCAAGTGAAGCTTCTTGTCTGAGGGTTCTGTTTGATCAGGTGACAAGCATGCTGGCGAAACTTTTGCGAATGTTCTCACCTCTCTGCCCTTCATTATCCTTGGATTGCAGACGCCAAGGCAAGACTAGTCTTGTGCCAGAAGCCGTTCTTTTGTCTTGTTAATTCTGAGTTTGTACATCTAATATAAGAAAGTCGGTGCTGCAGGAAGAACTTGAACGCTGCCATCTACGCCAACTCGCTGGTCGGAGTAGGAATAGCATCGGGCCTGTATCATTCTTCCAGAGGAGAAGTCAGAAAAATCCTGAGATGGGCCGACTATACTATGATTGCCACCACTACATTGGTAAGTCATTTTTTCTCATCGGCGGTGGTCGTTAAATGATCAGAATTTTTGCGCCAACATAAATGTTCCCTGTGCAGTGTTTATCCAGAGCAGTTAGGAATGAGAACCCAGGACTGCTGATGGCAGCATCGACATTGCTCCTGCCATTTCAGCCTTTCATGGTTTCAGCTGTGCACACTGGAATGATGGAGGCAAGTCATCTAGATGAGCTGGCAGATTTTTCTGTCTAGAACAAAACATTTCAATGATCAATCGACCAGCTTATGGGATGTGAAAGAAACTGCTGGATAAATCTAACTGTTCCAACATGCAGGTTTCCTTTGCGAAGAGAGCATCGGTTGATCCAGAGCTCAGAATGGTACATAACCTGCATAAGATGTCATCTCTACTGGGAGGGGCGCTGTTTATTGCTGACGATTACTTCCCAGAGACACCCTATCTCCATGCTGCGTGGCATCTTGCTGCTGCGATGGGCATCGGCACATGCAATAAGCTTCTTGGGTGACATTCGAACCAACCCTGCTCGCTATCAACCAATAGTTGATTATAAGTTTATTCAGAAAGTATCAATTTGCCTGCATACAGAACAGTGTACAGCATAGTTACATAGATAAGAAGAAAGCAGCATTTATCAAATTGATTCCAAAAAAAAAAGTGCTTTTGTATCTCAGGAAAATTTTGCAAAGAAAATGAGATGAACTAGGCCAGCTTGTGTATGTACTTCTGGTATGATTTTGCATCGCTGTTATGCTTCATGTGACAACAGGGTGGGCTGTCAATTTATTTTACCACAAAATGAATAAGAGGAACAAAGATGTTTAAGTTTCAATGACCTCATTATTAGAACTCTAATTTGAGGAGCTATACATATCTCTAATTTTAACAGTGTTATCTGGTACTTACAGCAAAAAAAAAAGTCTACAACAGTTAATGGCAAGTCAAAAGTATCATGTCCTGACCTGGAAAGAGCAAAGATCAAAACTGTTGCATAGTGCCACAGTTTCACCACATGTCAAAGAAAGTGTGGTGCGGAGTGCAGACTGATCATTTTGACTTCTCTACATCTGATTTTTTTCTGTTACTGCATCCACGTAATTCTGCGAGGAAAACATCAATGCAAACACCTGACGGTTTCAAATTTGCAATATTTTGTTGATTACTACATATAGAATGTGGATTGTGGAACACAAGACCCCCAATATTTCATGTAAAGTCTTGTGAGTGAAACCAGTCAATTGCGTTGAGCTCATGCTACCAAAATGCTGGTCTGGTTTTGATTCACCCAGCTCCCGCCAGCAGGCTTCTGGGCATTCAGTGCAGCCACTCTTTCCCTCACAATGCGAGCCTGCTCCCACTGACCGACACCGGCATACATGTTTGATAGGAGTACAAGGTGCCCAGCTGCTCGATCTGGCTGTAGCTCTACCAATCTATCAGTCACTTTGGCGGCAAGCTCAAGATTATCTTCCCTCTTGCATCCACTCAGTAGTGCACCCCACACGGCCTCATTGGATTGCAACGGCATTGTCTCCACGAGCTCGAATGCTTCATGCAACCGTCTGCTGCGGCAGAGCATGTCCACCATGCACCCATAGTGGTGTATCTCTAGAGTGATCCCATAAACTGTTTCCATGCTCTCAAAGTACTTCCGACCATCATTAACCTTCCCTGAATGGCTGCACGCCCACAGCACAGCGAGTAGCGTTCCACCATCAGGACGTTCCTCCATCCTGTGAAACAATTCTAGTGCCTCCTCGGGACGACCATGGATTGCAAGCCCGGAGATCATTGTAGTCCATGAGATAGTACTCCGCCTAGGCATCTCAAGAAACATGCGGTGCGCGTCCTCCACAGCCCCACACTTCACATACATATGGATAAGTGCATTGTCCAGCGACACGGTCCTCTGCTCTTGGTCGACACGCGCATGTATCCATCGCCCGAGACTCAGGTCCCCCAACTCTGCACACGCTGTCAACAAGGCAACCATGGTCACAGAGTCGTCCTTGACCCTGGCCTTCCTCATGCCCCAGAACAGCTCAACCGCCTCCCCTGCCCTCCCAGCATTGGCGCACCCAGCTATCACGGTCGTCCAGGCCACCGCATCCCTCCCAGGCATCTCACCAAAGAAACGCAGAGCCGAGTCCACCTCACGACACCGCACATAGGCAGAAAGCATGCAATTCCATGCCGCGGCCGTCCTCTCCGGCATTTCATCAAACACCTTCCGAGCGTCCACGAGATTCCCTGACGCAGCGTACATATCAAGGAGACTAGTCATGACGTGCGAGCTGGATCGAGCGAACCCGGCGGCAAGCGCGCTCGCGTGGAGGGCGGGCCCGTGCGGGAGCGCTCCAGCGCCTGCGTGGGCGAGGGCTGCGAAGAGCGTGGAGAAGGAGAAGGCGTTGGGGCGGAACCCGTGGCGGGTAACGAGGCGGGAGAAGAGGGAGATGAGCTGGCGAGGCGGGGATCGGGACGCGGCGGCGGCGCGGAGGAGGAGGTTGGCGAGGGTGGGGGACGCGGGCGGGTGCTGCGGGGAAGAGGAGGAGGATGCGGAGAGGAAGAGGGAGTCGGCGCGGGGGAGATCAGCGGCGGCGGCGGCCAGGGAAAGGAGCTTGGCGAGGAGGAAGCGCTTGCGGTGGAAGCCGTTGACAAGGAGCTGCGCGTGGAGCTGGTCGAGCGCGTGGCGTGCGGCGCCGGAAGGGGAGGTGGTGCCCGGGTGGAGGCCGCGGCGGGCGTGCTGCGCGAGGAGGTAGAGGCGCTGCTGCAGCGAGCGGGAGTAGGGGATGTGAGGGGGCAGGTTGGGTGGAAGCGGAGGAAGACGACGACGAGTGGGATCTGTAGGCATGGTTAGCTCCTGCGCCTCTGCCTCTGCCTCCGGCCGGCTTGATGGTTTTCTGCGCGGGAAGGGTTAACCACTTAAACCCACACCTCGTCAACTGCTCCGCTAAGCTGGTAAAAAAAGGGAAACTGGGAATATATCTCTTTTAGACCTGTTTAGTTGTACTGATCATAATGTGGAAAAAAACTTTTGCTCTTGTGGACATCATATCACCTCCATAATGATTCAGTTTTTTGCCAAAAGAGATTCTTTGATTGATTCTGTTCAGTTTTTGATCTTTATGCTAATTCTCTGTCCATTTTACCGAACATCTAGCGATGTTCAAAATACAAAGGGCAGGTGTCACGCGCCTGGAAAAATGAAAATTAGACCTGCAGCGCATGTTGTGGTTAATAGTCCTTGCGTTGGGAGTTCCTTGCTGATACATGATTTTGTGTCTGAATGTATTCTACTCTTGCGAGCATAGATTGTTGAAAATATAAGCAATAATTTATATAATTTAATCCAAACAATAAACTCGTAAAGCATGATTATACAAACAGCGTCAAAACTAATCATGTAAATTAACAAAGTAGATGAACAGATTACATCTAAATAAGATAAACCTATCACATCTACATCAATCGCTAGAATAAAAAACTCTAGTATAATCTGAAAGAGAAAGTTTAGGATCACATACGGTGTAGCGGCGGCAGCAGCAGCGTCGCTCATGTTGAGATTGTCGAAGAGGTGGTGATGTCCGGAAAGAAGTCGTCGTTTGGGAACTCATCGTCGAAGACGTTGTAGATGCCAGTAGTCGTGCTTGAGCGCTTCCTAAAAACTTGATTGCCCCTCACCCGTATAGGTTCACAAGAGGCGGGGTTCTGAAGGCCTACTGTCCTGATCTACGGTGCACGCCGCAAGCCGAGATGGGGAAGACGAAGGTGGTGGCACAATAGATTGGAAGGAGACGCTTATATAACGCAATTCAGGGAGATCGTGGGGCTCAGGCCACGTCCGAGTCGGTAACAGCCAACGTCCCATAAAGACTGAAAACGGCTGACTAATTAACGCGTCCGTTAATGACTCGTAATTAATCTATGATTAATTTTCCCGACTAGCAAAAATAAAGCTTAGCTTGACAAGATTCCCGCAAACTGCGACGCGCGCGCGTCGTGATCAGGCAAGGCGAGGCAGGCGTCGTCGAAGGAGTGCACGAGAGCTGCTCTTCTTCTCACACCTTAGTGAGTGGTGGAACAGCCTAGTATATAAGGAGGTGTAACTCTCACTCAACTATCAATGTGAGACTAAACTTTAGCACCACTTGCACAACCATATGCTGCCATGCACAAATGGACAAAGAGAATTTCAGAATTTGTCTAATAGGCCAACAGCCCAATACACCTCAAATTCCAACAATCCTCTACAAAGTCTCATTGGCACATCACATCACTTTCATTCCAGAATATTGTTTTATATACCAGTGTGCAGTGGAGATTGTTAAGTTGAACTTCCACATTAAACTTCATGCTACACTAGCTAACAACTTGAATAGTGGACTATGCCTTGAACTACAAGTTTTCTGCACACTAGTTTCACACAAAATCTAGACCGATATAGGGCTGCCGTAGAGCTTCCCCGCAGTTTGAAGCTTATGCGTCATACTCCAGGGCCTTTCATAAGTTTATTAGAGAGCACCCAACTCTCACGGATGTGATGTTTAACAGTCAGACTCATATATGTGTGTTCATCAATAGATGTCATGCAGGACAACATCTCTGCTTAGAAAAGCCACTTAGAACATATTAAGATAAATATCAACCTGTCATGATGAATAAGAGAGTATTGCATCTTTATGAAGATGTAAATATAATATGGGCATACTCTCCTCTCAGTTGATCAATAGCTTGTCTCCCAGCTCTAATTCACGGGATCTCCGATCACATAGAGTGGGTTACTGATACGTTGTAAACGTATCTATAATTTTTGATGTTCCATGCTTGGTTTATCTACTTTCTTATGTTTTGTCCATACTTTGGAGTACTTTTCATATGATTTCTTGGACTAACCTATTAACAAAAGCCACAGTGCCAGTTGCCTGTTTTCTGCTGTTTTTGGTTCCAGAAAGTCAGAAAATGAATATTCTCGGAATTGGACCGGACAAAATCCAAAGTCGTTATTTTACCGGAAGACTCACGGAGCCAGAAGACGAGACGGAGAGGGGCCACATGGCAGCCACACCATGTGGTGGCGCGGGCTAGCCCTAGCCGCGCCACCAGGTGGTGTGGCCCCCTGGCCGCCCACCGACCTTGCCCCTTCATCTATATATTCCTCCCGATACAGAAACCCTAGATCGTCAATCAGAAATCCATGAAAAGTTCCGCAGTGCCGCCGCCACCGAAGGGGAAATTCGGGGGACAGTCTCTGTTCCCGCACCCTGTTGGGACGGGGAAGTGCCCCTAGAGCCATCTCCATCGATCTCCACCACCATCTCCATCACCATTGCTGATTCCCATGATGATGAGGGAGTAGTTCTCTCTCGAGGCTAAGGGTTCTACCCATAGCTATGTGTTCATCTCTCTCTATGCATGATCTTATTGAGATCATGAGCTTGTAATCTATAGATCTACCTTGTTACTCAAGTGCTTTAATAGATCTCTGCTCTCCCCATGTGTGTGAAGTTGACAGTGTGCACACCATGGTGGCACTTAGGCTAGAGATTTCAAATACTTGTTATGAGTTATATTTGGAGTTGGATGTCTGTATGAAATTGCGGTGTTTGTTGGAACCATCTAGTGCTCAAGGTGACAGTGTGGGGTTATTTAGATGCGGAAAGCGAACTTTGAGGTGTGTTGTTATAGCCCTACCATCGATTAGAGTGTTCAATCGGAGAGTAGTTTAGAGTAGTATCATGAAGATAATATATTTATATGGGAGTGTTCACTAGTGAAAGTATGATCCCTAGGCCTTGTTTCTAAACATTGAAACACCGTTTGCAATTAGATCTGTTACATGTTTGATTGTTTTCATCTTTATTTCAGTTTGCCTTTAGTCTCTTCCACACCATCAAGCTATTTTCTGGCACCATTGTCTTATATCCATACCACTTGTATTTCACTATCTCTTCGTCGAACCAGTGCACCTATACACCTGACAAGTGTATTGGGTGTGTTGGGGACACAAGAGACTTCTTGTATCTTGATTGCAGGGTTGCTTGAGAGGGGATACCTTTGACCACTTCCTCCCTGAGTTCGATAAACCTTGGGTGATCCACTTAAGGGAAAACTTGCTGCTATTCTATAAACCTCTACACTTGGAGGCCCAACAACTGTCTACAAGAATAGAAGTGCGTAGACATCAGTTACCACTTCGAGCAACTCATTGTGTGGGTCTTAAACCCATCTCCTTCAATGCATTATCTATCACATTACGTGATAAGCCCTTTGTGAAGGGATCTGCTAAGTTTTTAGATGTTTGGATATAATCCAACGGAATAACTCCGGAATTTCTCAGTTTTCTGATAGGTTTCAATCTCCTCTTCACATGCCTTGATGACTTCATATTATCCTTAGAACTGTTTATTTTGATGATCATAGTTTGATTATCACAGTTCATCGGGATGGCGGGTATTGGTTTTTCAACCATAGGTAAGTCCATCAAAAGCTCATGAAGCCACTCTACTTCAATAGTGGTTGTGTCTAATGTTGTGAGTTCTGTTTCTATAGTTGACCTCGTTAAGATGGTCTACTTGCAAGACTTTCAGGAAACAGCACCACCACCAAGTGTAAACAAATAACCACTTGTGGCCTTAATCTCATCAGCATCAAAATATCTAGTTTGAATCACTATAACCCTCAAGTACTCAAGGATACCTAGTATAGTGAATACCATAACTCGTAGTGCCTTTCAAATAGCGCAAAACTCTCTCAAGAGCATGCAAATGTTCATCTCCATGATTTGACACAAATCGACTCAGTTCGCTTACATCAAAGGAGATGTCAGGCCTCGTAGCGCTGGCTAAATACATGAGCGAGCCAATAATTTGAGAGTATCTCAATTGATCTTTAGCATTCCTTTGATTCTTTTGAACTAGCACACTCGGATCATAAGGCGTTGGAGAAGACTTGTAGTCGCTATACCCAAAGCGACTCAATATCTTTTCTACATAGTGGGACTAAAGTAGTGTAATCCCACCATTGTCATCCTTCAGTAGCTTTATGTTTAAGATTACATCAGCCACTCCCAAGTCCTTCATCTCAAAGCAACGAGATAGGAACTCTTTGACATCCTCAATAACAGTGAAGTTGGTCCCGACTATCAATATGTCATCGACATAGAGACACATAATAACTCCCTTGCCCCCACCATGGCGATAATACACACACTTATCAGCTTCGTTTACAACAAAGCCTTCAGCGATTAAAGTTCTTTCAAACTTCTCGTGCCACTGCTTAGGAGCTTGCTTAAGACCATATAAAGACTTCACTAACTTACACACCTTTCCTTCTCGACCATCTACTAAGAATCCATCAGGTTGTTTGATGGTTGTGAAATACCACCTCTTTTAGCCATATAAAATGATCCATTTATCTCTCATATCATGTTTCTTTCAGCTATAGCTATGCCTTATATGCATGATTTCTAGTTCTCATTTACTTTCATATGAGCTTTGCACATTTAGTAGTTTAGGTAGAATTTTATCACTTTCCTTGTCTATGACATGTGTGTAGGTGTTGATGATGATTAGGGATAAAACAAAGGCAAAAAGAATAAAGAGAGCATAGTATGGAGGAGCTGTAGGGACATACTTAGCCATTTGAGAGGTTGGAAAAGTGAACTTTTAAAACTTCTCAAAATAAATAAACAATACAATGGGGTTGTATCCCTCGATGAGACAAACTCAATGAGCCCAAGAACACCCAAAACAGAGTTTGTATGAAGAAATGGCGGCCAAAATACCGCGGGATACTAAAGGATTGACGAGCAACTATACGACCAGAAGCATTTTTCCGGCCGTATAGTTGCGCCCGTATAGTTGCGAAAAAGGTCGCAAACGACGGTATTTTGTCCCAGAGAAGCTCCAGAACCTTCCCAAAGTCATATGACGGTATTGGGGAACCCTAGGGAACCCACAAGGCCTATATAAAAGAGGGAGGACCCAAGAGAGAGCCAGCAAGCCATATCCTCCACCACGACGGAGCCCTCCGTGCCACCGCCATAGCCTCCTCCAATCAGATCTACACCATCACCATCATACAAGAGGAGAAGGGACTAGGATCTTGAAGGCCTCCACATCGATCTACATCGTCATCTTCATCAACAACGTCTCCATCACCGATCCCCTTTGTTTACTTGTTGTGATTCTAGATTGAATTTTGGATTTGCACTTGTCTTCAGTTGTATCATCATACTTCATCCATATTCTATCCATGATGTTGATTACCTTCATGTGTGAGTAGTTTCCTTTGTTCTTGGGGAGATGGAGAAACCCTAGTATGAGATTAAACTGAGATAAAGATTATTATGAGATATTGTTCATTATGTGTCTGTGTTAGATTTCCTTCATCTTGATGTTGAGTGAAGCGCGTGATACGTTGCTAACGTATCCATAATTATTTATGTTCCATGCTTGGTTTTATCTACTTTCTTATGTTTTGTTCCAACTTTGGAGTACTTTCTATACACTTTCTTGGACTAACCTATTAACAAGATGCCATAGTGCCAGCTGCCTGTTTTCTGCTGATTTTGGTTCCAAGAAAGTCAGAAAATGAATATTCTCGGATTTGTTTTTGAGGTGAAACAGTAGGGAAATCCCCACTGCAATTTTTTTTCATTATATGGGTATGAGTATGATACAATGAGAAGATTACAGATGAGTATATTGATCTAAGATAGATCAAAAAGAGAAAAAGTGTCACCTCTAAAGAGGGCAAAGATCTACTATATCTCTGATCTAAGTGTTGATTCAGCCAGGTTTTGAATTTCTCCTGGTTTTTTCTTTTGATTCTGAATAGTATCCATCTCATCTCTTGATAGAAGATTGCTTTCCATCTTCCGAGTGTGGGTCTTTTGTTATTAAAATTTTTCTCATTTCTGCATATTCTCAGAATTGGACGGGACAAAAGCCAAAGTTGATATTTTACCGGAAGACTCACGGAGCTAGAAGACGAGACGGAGAGGGGCCACAGGGTGGCCACACCACCCCTAGGTGCAGGTCCCCCTGGCCACGACAGGGCATGGTGTGGTCCCCCTGGCTAGCCGCCGACCTTGCCTCTTTCGCCTATATATCTCCTGTTGGGTTCGCAGCATAGAAAACAAAAAAATTCCTACGATGTGAACTACACGCCAAGATCTATCTACTAGGTACAAAGCGACGGGTGAACATACATCCAACAAAACTTACCCTCGAAGACAACGAGTTTTGTTAACGAGTAGGAACTCGTGGTTGATGTAGTTGTACACTTGCCGATCTCAAGATCGTGAGGAAGTTCGAGCGCCACAACTCAGCAGCGCATCCGTACTCGCACACACATTCAAGCCACCGGACAACCTCTACCTCCTCGCTCTAGCGATCCAGCGAAAGCAGCAACTCCTTCCAGACGAAATGCCACTAGGAACATGTATCTCGCTAATCCGAGACCATGGGAGAATAATTCTAGAGGGGGAGAGAGATCCTTCAAAAGGAGGTGTGTGGAAGAAGGAGGAAGAGGGTGGCCTTTTATAGGAGAACGGGGGTGCCCCTCCTTCATGGACGGCGCATGGGGGTGACTCCTCACCTCCCCCATTCATGTGGTGGTAGCCCTCCACATTAAAATGCCTCTTCACATTCCCCTTTAAAGTCCCTACTTTAAATGCATTAAAATTCTCCAAGTTTACTGCTCTCTCATTTAATAAAACTCTTTTATTAAATTTATTCAGAATTTTGTTAATTACTTTAATTAGCAAACATTCACATATAACCCCTTGCAATATTTCAATATCACATGCAGAACCACTTTCTGCAATTTCACCTGAAACAATTTCCGATTTCTATCGAAACAATTCCTGCGCTTTGCAATTCTTTCGTCTGAAACATATGTGCTCCAAAATGGTGTCCGATAACTCTTAAGTGTGTCATCCTACGGTTCACGAATAATGCAGACATGATTGAGACTCCTCTCAGATCAATAACCAGAAGCAGGACCTAGAGATCCATACTGATTCCTACACATTCAACGATGACTTCTGTGATCGTGAGAACCATTAACGCTAGTAACTAAATCCCTTTGTCTCGGGATATATTACATGTCCGAGATTCGATCATTGGTATCTCCATATCTAGTTTGATCTCGTTGCCGACATGCACTCTTTTCTCGTTCCCGTGATATAACATTCTAGTGATCACATCACTTGCTTGCAAGCTATCTTAATATGATATCATTGAGAGGGCCCAGAGTATATCTATCCGTCATCGGGATTGACAAATTCCACTCTTGATCCATGAGCCTCAACATAACACCTTCGTAGTACTGAACCCACCTTTATAGTCACCTTGTTACGGTGTGACGTTTGGTGTTATCAAGATACTCTTCTCGTGTTAGCAATTAACATGATCTCATGGTCTAAGGACTAAGATTACTTCGTATGATGTTATAGCAATATAAACATAATGACTTTGATCGTAATGCTATACTTCGGATGAATGTTCATCACATCATTCAACTAATGTTGTGACCTTGTTATTAACAACATCCAATGTCTATGATCAGGAAACCTTGATCATCTTGTTAATCAACAAGCTAATCTATAAGAGGGGCATAACTAGGAACCCTTTTTGTTTACTAAACACACATGTATTGATGTTTCCGATCAATACAATTATAGCATGCAAAATAAACATTTATCATAAACATGGAATAAGGTAATAACCACTTTATTATTGCCTCTCGGGCATATTCCCTTCATCTCCCCCTTGCACTAGAGTCAATAATCTAGTTTGAAAAACTTTGCGTATTGAACACCTATGGCTCTCTGGTGTTGCATATACGCGATTGATAGTGGTTAACATAATCTTCGGATCTGACAGTTTTAGGTCCGTGTGTATTTGCATGTCTTTGCGTCTCTACGCATCACTCATTCTCAAATGAGATGGCATTGTATAAATTTGATCCTTTGGTGAGACCTTTAGTTCATTCGGGTTAAAATATGTTGATATTATTGTCACACAATATATCTTCATAGTATTAGCCCACTTTGAACCACACCTAGTTTGATAACAAACTACTTAACACAAATGCCCTCCTTTGCTGCTACTATAGCAGTTATATACTTACCCTTTTGTTGTAGTATCCGTCACAATGTCTCAGCTTTGGAACTCATCCAAATCCATCATGAACATCCTTTCCATTACATTGTGCCACCCATAGTCTAAATTGAGATAAATTTAATTTGTATCTTGTGACAAAAATAGTATCAATGTAACACTTTACAATGAACTACCTTTAACTATTCGTCACTTATACATGAGATATTCTTAGTTCTTCCAAAGCTCATAAGAATATCTTTACTATCGTCCAATGATCATCTTATGAATCATTCTGGTATGTGCTCATAACATTTAGAGCATAGGACATTTTGGATATATACATATCATGGTATAATCGATCAAAATCTTCATGTGATTTTACTCACCGAGTGTTGAAACACTTGAATCTTGATACAATTGTTTCCATGCAGCAAGAACCTTTCTTGTTGTTTCCATATTGAACCCTTTCAATATCTCATATATGTATGTCTGGCACAACCATATTAGCACCTTAATCTATCCATATAGATATTGATGCCAAATATTCTGGGTTTGCCCAAGTCTTTCATCAAAATCTTATTTTAATGAAATTCTTAACTTGTGTCAATACAAGATACATCATTTCCAATCAACAATATGTCCTCTACATAATGTATTAGAAATATGTCTCAGCGCTCCCACTTAATTTCTTGCAAATGCAAGCATCTTCATCATCTCCGATGAATTTAAACTCTTTTAACAGTTTCATCATGGTGAAGATTCCAACTCCGCTATGCTTACTTCAACTATTGAAGTTTGCATGCCCTTTTAGCACCCGTTGCAACTAGATCTGTTACATGTTTGCTTGCTGCCATCTTTATTTCAGTTTGCCTTTAGTCTCTTCCACACCATCAATCTATTTTCTATCACCGTTACCACTTGTATTTATCCATACCACTTGTATTTTACTATCTCTTCGCCGAACTAGTGCACCTATACACCTGACAAGTGTATTGGGTGTGTTGGGGACACAAGAGACTTCTTGTATCTTGATTGCAGGGTTGCTTGAGAGGGGATAGCTTTGACCACTTCCTCCCTGAGTTTGATAAACCTTGGGGGATCCACTTATCGGAAAACTTGCTGCTGTTCTACAAACCTCTACACTTGGAGGCCCAACAACTGTCTACATGAATAGAAGTGCGTAGACATCAAGCTATTTTCTGGCGCCATTGCTGGGGAGGTAAGGCAAAAGGTACTCACATCCTCCGGTGTGAGTGCTCGAAGTTATTTCCTTTAGATTCTGCAATCATATCTTTTTGTTTCTTGTTTTTATTTTCACTAGTTAGGCTTAGTGGAAAACAACAACAAAATTAGAGAGCTTTATAGTATTTATCTTGAGTTAGGACATGAAGTGTTTGAAGAGAAAATTAAAAAACCTATGGAACTTTATTTGCATGCTAATAACAATGTTATTAGTATGAATTCTTTGAACATCTTTATTGCTAATGCTATGGAAAGGTCTAAGCTTGGGGAAGCTAGTTTTTATGAAAATGATCTTTTTAGTCCCCCAAGTACGGAGGAGAAAATTTACTTTGATGATACATTGCCTCCAATATATATGATGATTACAATGATGAATATGATATTTTCAGTCCACCTACTATTGAGGGGAAAATTAATTATGATTACAATATGCCTCCTATATTTGATGATTATTGTGATGAGAATAATAATGATAGCTATTTTGTTGAATTTTCTCCCACTACAATTAATAAGAATGACTATGCTTATAGGGAGTGTAATAATTCTTTTATGTATGTGGCTCATGATAAGAATGTTTTATGTGATAGTTATATTGTTAATTTTATTCATGATGCTACAGAAAGTTATTATGAGAGAGGGAAACATGGTTGTATGCATCTCAACAATATTAAGCTTCCCCTCTTTATGTTGAAATTTTTGAAGTTGCACTTGTTTTGCTTTACTATGCTTATTGCTTTGTGCTTTCATGACTTGTTTCTTTACAAGATTCCTATGCATAGGAAGTGGGTTATACTTAAAAGTGTTTTGAATTTGCTCCTTGATGCTATCTTTTACTTCAATTCATATTTCTTATGTGAGCATTTTCTCAAACTATCATGCCTAACTTAAAGGCGTTAAAGAAAAGTACTTATTGCGAGATAACCCAAAAGTTTTAGATGAATCTTGGAAGTTATTACTTCTGTAATAACTGCTCCTTATCCTTTTGATTTTCTTTTTGTGCCAAGAGTAACCTCTAATGAGAGAGAAGTAATGATTGGGAAAGTTGCTGTCCCGAAACAGATTTCTATGTTTCACCATAAAAATTCGTGTAAAATCTCTGTACGTCCTTCTGAGGCGTGAATTTTTGTTCTTCTGCCCCAGATTGTTATCTAACTTTTGTTAGTTCAACACTTTTCTATTTGAGCAACAGAAGGGCTTCGAAAAAATTCGCCTTTACCTGCTGGTATGTTTTGACAGATTTCTGCCATTATTTGCATTTGCTTCTTGTTGGTTCCTTTTTGAGTTCTCTTTGGGTAATTGAGATTTTTGAGGGAAGTGCTACATTATATTTTGTTTTAATGGAAGTTTTATTGGTGTTTAAACTGAACCCAAATACCTATTATTTTGAGTGCACTAATGTTTCTAATAAAGATTGTGTGAAGTTTTGTATGAAGGAAAAAATTTAGGTGTATGGGAGGAATAAGTAATGAGATGAAGGATGGACTAAAGCTCAAGCTTGGGGATGCCACGCGTGTCACCCCAAGAAATATCCAAGAAGTACAAGCGTCAAATCTTGGGGATTCCCAAGGCATCCCCTTCTTCATCAATAAAAATCTCAGGTTTCTTTCAAACACTTCATTTTTATTGTTTCATGCACAGTTGTGTTGTTCTTGGAGCGTCTTCGTTTTCATTTTGGTTTTTCATTTGCTTGGTTTGCTTAGTTTTCTGAATAAATTGGTTGGACCCCCTCTTTCATACATTGGTTTTCAAATAGTTTGGTTTGGATTGGAAAAGAGTAGGAAAGTTCATGCTTAAGTGGTAAAGAGAGCTTGTTTTTGACTGTGGCCTAGGCTTTGTCATGCCATGCTTGATATTGTTTTGGCTTTATGCTTAGTATTCTTTGTTGTAGCATGACATGTTATGAACAATTGAGATTTCTTAATGTGCCTTTGAAGAATCATGCGTTGCTTTAGCATATTAAAGCATAGTATTGTGGTATTCTCCTTTGATGCTTTATTTGGGTTGACTTGGCACATGCTCACACCATGTTATGACTATCCCAAGTCACCATAGACTTTATGATCCTTTAGTCTTCAACTTGTAGTATCACTTTATGCTTTGATAAATGATGTTTTGTTGCTCTGCATGATTATGGCCATTATTGCTCTCTTAGTTTGTCGCTCCCAGTCTTTTGCTAGCCTCCATAACCAAGTATGAGTTCCACTCATGCATCCAACTCCCTAAACCAAGTTATTCCAAAGAGTCCACCATACCTACCTATTAGCAATTGCTATACCAAGTATATTCATGTTTTTATCTACGTTCCGAATTAAATTTGTTATGTGAAAATTAGTGATTAAAGCTCTCACGAACTTGATGGCACACTTTACTTTTCTTGCATTTAATAAACTTGACCCATTGTGTCCATCTTTGTTGCGTATATGCTTGCGCTTTATAAGTTGAAATTAGCAGAACCATGTATCATGGGGAACGCTTTCAACATTGTACTTGTACATTGTACCCCATTGATATCATGTTCTTTTGCTTATGGATCCTGGCGGTGTGAAATAAAAGTGGAACTTGTAAGATCATGGAGTTTGTATGTGTGTTAGAGAAATGCATGGGCCGCTAGCCTAAGCCATGCCTAATCATGGTGGAAACTTGCAGCATCACCATAATGAGCATTCTATGAAGTATCCTCAATAAAAACCTATGAAAATAGCAAATAAAAATATCGTTGAGATGCTCATTGTCTGCTTGCCTTGTCATTTTGATTATGGTATAGCTCATGTATCATGTGCAAGGGGTACCCCGTTGGCGGTTCTTAATGATACATATGTACTTACAATGACAAGAGCTTACTTATGACAAAAGTTGAGTAGCATGAGGTTCGGTCTTCGTAAGTAAGGGGCATGAGATTTCGGCTTATAACTTGTCAAGCATATCCTCTTAGTTGTGTCACTTTAACCTTAATCACCTTAGAGATGCTTATGATAGGGGCAATGAGAGCTGAAAGCTAATAAGTACCATAATTTTTGGAAGCTCTTTACGAGACTTGAATCCCTACTTCCTTCTATGAAGGCATTTCTCTTACTTTTATGTTGAGTCTCCACCTTCTACCTTTATGCACCTACTTTGAGAGCATAGTGGCCATTCTTAGTTCTATGTGCATTGTCCCAAGACTTGTTGATTGATGCATAACTTGATATTGCTTCTTCTTAAACTACTTGTATCTAGTCACTCTTATGAACTTTGAAGGTGTCCTATGCATTTATGTTTTTGCTACTCTATGAGGGACAAGTTGAATGCCATTATGCTATGTTTTATTTATGTGAAACAAACAAACGTCTTGCAAAGCATTGTTATTCATGAATATTTTGTTTGTGCTTTTCATGTTGCAACATAGTTGCTTTGTCTTATTGCTAGAACTTTATCTTTCATGTTATGATTGAAGTACTATGATCCTAGCTTTGAATGTTTTACAAACACTTTGATCAAGTTTATGATGGTGCATGTCACCTCAAAAATTATTCTTTTTATCACTTACCTACTCGAGGGCGAGCAGGAGTTAAGCTTGGGTATGTTGATACGTTGCTAACGTATCCATAATTATTGATGTTCCATGCTTGGTTTTATCTACTTTCTTATGTTTTGTTCCAACTTTGGAGTACTTTCTATACACTTTCTTGGACTAACCTATTGACAAGATGCCACAGTGCCAGCTGCCTGTTTTCTGCTGATTTTGGTTCCAGGAAAGTCAAAAAATGAATATTTTTAGAATTGGACGGGACAAAAGTCAAAGTTGATATTTTACCGGAAGACTCACGGAGCCAGAAGACGAGACGGAGAGGGGCCACAGGGTTGCCACACCACCCCTAGGCGCGGGTCCGCCTGGCCGCGCCAGGGCATGGTGTGGGCCCCCCTGGCCGGCCACCAACCTTGCCTCTTTCGCCTATATATCTCTCCCGATGCAAAAACCCTAAATAGTCAATCAGAAATCCACGAAAAGTTCCGCAGCGCCACCGCCACTGAAGGGGAGATTCGGGGGACAGAAAGTCTCTGTTCCGGCACCCTGCCGGGACGGGGAAGTGCCCCCGGAGCCATCTCCATCGATCTCCACCACCATCTCCATCACCGTTGCTGATTCCCATGATGAGGAGGGAGTAGTTCTCTCTCGAGGCTAAGGGTTCTACCGGTAGCTATGTGTTCATCTCTCTCTATGCATGATCATATTGTGATCATGAGCTTTGTAATCAAGTAGATCTACTTTGCTACTCAAGTGCTTTAATAGATCTCTGCTCTCCCCATGTGTCTGAAAGTGACAGCGTGCACACCATGGTGGCACTTAGGCTAGAGATTACAAATACTTGTTATGAGTTATATTTGGAGTTGGATGTCTTTATGAAATTGTGGTGTTTGTTGGAACCATCTAGTTCTCAAGGTGACAGTGTGGGGTTATCTAGATGCGGAAAGCATACTTTGAGGTGTGTTGTTATAGCCCTACCATCGATTAGAGTGTTCAACCGGAGAGTAGTTAAGAGTAGTATCATAAAGAGAATATATTTATATGAGAGTGTTCACTAGTGAAAGTATGATCCCTAAGCCTTGTTTCTAAGCATTGAAACTTCGTTTGCAACTAGATCTGTTACATGTTTGCTTGCTGGCATCTTTATTTCAGTTTGCCTTTAGTCTCTTCCATGCCATCAATTTATTTTCTATCACCGTTACCACTTATAATTATCCATACCACTTGTATTTTACTATCTCTTCATCGAACTAGTGCACATATACACCTGACAAGTGTATTGGGTGTGTTGGGGACATAAGAGACTTCTTGTATCTTGATTGCAAGGTTGCTTGAGAGGGGATACCTTTGACCACTGATGACCCACAAGTATAGGGGGTGTATCGCAGTATTTTTGATAAGTAAGAGTGTCGAACCCAACGAGGAGCAGAAGGTGCTGGCTAGTGGTATGGATCAGGAATTCTCTGCAAATACTTAGCAAACAGATTTTTAGGGGTTTTCGATTAAGCTAGTAAACAAAGTACGAGTAAATAAAAGACAGTAAGAATGAATGCAGCAAGTGGCCCAATCCTTTATGCAGGAAAGGACAAGTCGGTTGTATCTCTATAGATGACCAAACGTTCTCGAGGACACATGGGAAGACTGTCAAGTGCTTTCGCTTCATATAGTCGATTAATCTTCTCTAGCTTGCTAAGTGTTGTGTGGGTGAAACTGTGCTAATGTACCGTCCCATCCAAGACTTAATACATACTTGTGATTAAACCCCCTTGCAAACATCCGTAAGTACAAGAAAGTAATTAACGTAGAAACCTAACCACAGCTTTAAACTCTAAGACCCTTACATCCCTTGTGCAATGGTTTCCTAACGGGGGTTCAGGTTTCTGTCACTCCGGCAACCCCTACGATTAGTAGCCAAATACACAATGCATTCCCCTAGGCCCATATAGGTGAAGTGTCATGTAGTCGACGTTCACATGACACCACTAGAAGAAGTACACCACAACTTAAATAACAATCTATTGAATCTTTCTCAACGCAACTCCACTACTAACAACAAGACTTCTCCCATATCCTCAAGAACAAAACGAACTACTCACAAGACATCATATGGATCATGATCAGAGATGGAATAATGATGTATAACAATCTGAACATAAACAATAATTCAACGGTTCACTCAATAGCATCAACTACAAAGAGTAATCAACACCGGGAAAGTTTCCCCTATGAACTAGTGCAAGATTCAACCAATTTTTACAGCAATATGGAGATGGTGATGAGGGTGCTGATGGTGATGATGGTGGTGGTGATGATGATGATGATCCCGATGAAGTCCAGCTTGATGGTGGTGTTGATGGCGACGATCTCCCCTCTCCGGGAAGGAATTCCTCTGGCAGAAATCTGTCTCCCGGAGAGATCTTTCTCTCTCGGTATTTTCCGCCCCGCAGAGGCGGCGGAATCTTTCTGTGGTCGCTCTCCGAGTCTTAGGGTTTCAGGAGGAAGATATACGCCAGAGGGGAGAGGCTGGAGTGGGCCAGGGTGGCCACACCTCTCCTTGGCGCGGCCTAGGCCTGCCCGCGCCATAGGGTGGTGTGGGCCCCCTGTGGCCCAACTCCACTCCATCTGTTGGCATCTTGAGTCTTCTGGAAAAATAGAATTTTCCGTATATTTTCCCGGATTTTCTGATCTTCGCGAATTTTGCCTCCAAACAACACCTTTTCCATCAGAATCCTGACTGCAGCGGTCCATGCTCCAAAAGTCATCAACCATGCAAAAACAGATGAAATAACATCAGTATCACCTCTCAATACGAAATATATCGATGAATAATAGTGAATTAAGACATAGAATAGTGATGCAAAATGGACGTATCAACTCCCCCAAGCTTAGACTTCGCTTGTCCCCAAGTGAAACTGAGCTCAATAAACATGACCTCATGTTTATGGAGTGAAGAGTCGATAAAAGAATACAGACAAGAAGCATAACATTCATCAAATACATAGATCATAATAGAAGACAATTCACTATTATATAACTCAACTTGCAATGAGTAAAGGAAACACAAAGATACATAAAGTGAATCATAATTGGTAATGGCAAACTTAGCTCTTGGTCGAAGAATAGTTGATAATTTGCTGGAGATCACAAATAGCTAGTTTTTCAAAGAAAGCTTTCAAAGTAGTAAACTTCAAGAAAAGAGCAATATGCAGAACAAGGAATATAAGAAACATGAATGCATAAATCATCATATGAATGAATGAAACACATCAACTCAAAATACTTGCTGAGATAGAAGGGAATAGGTTTACTGACTCAACTACAAAGTAAAAGAAAGGCCCTTCGCAGAGGGAAGCAGGGACTACAAGTCTCATAAAGAGCTCCCAAAAATTATGATACTTACTAGCTTTCAGCTCTCATTGCCCCTATCATAGGCATCTTTTGGTGATTAAGGTTAAAGTGACACGACTAAGAGGATATGTTTGACAAGTTATAAGTTGAAATCTCATGCCCCTTACTTATGAGTACCGATCCTCATGCTACTCAACTTTAGTCACGAGCAAGCTCTTGTCATTATAAATACATGCGTATCATTGAGAACCGCCAACGGGGTACCCCTTGCACATGACACAGGAGCTATCCCATAATCAAAATGACAAGGCAAGCAGACAGTGAGCATCTCAGCGATCTTTTTATTTGCTATTTGCATAGGTTTTTATTGAGCTCATAGAATGCTCACTATAGTTATGCTGCAAGTATCCACCATGATTAGGCATGGCTTGGGCTAGCGGCCTAGGCGTTTCTCTAACACACATATAAACTCCATGATCTTACAAGTTCCACTTTTATTTCACACCGTCGGGATCCATAAGCAAAAGAACATGACATCAACTAGGTACAAGTACCAATGAAGCGTTGAAAGTGGTCCCCATGATACATGGTTCTGCTAACTTCAACTCATAAAGCGCAAGCATATACGCAACAAAGAAGGACCCAATGGCTCAAGTTTATTAAATGCAAGAAAGTAAAGTGTGCCATCAAGTTCGTGAGAGCTTTAATCACTAATTTTCACATAACAAGTTTAATTTGGGAGGTAGATAAAACAAGAATTTACTTGGAATAGCAATAATGCTACTAGGTAGGTATGGTGGACACAAATGGCAAAGGTTTTGGTTTAAAGGAGATGGATGCACGAGAAGAATACCCTCTCAGTACAGGTTTTTGGCTAGCAAGACTGGGTAGCAAGTACAAGAGTTGAAGGAAACAAACAAACATACAAGTGATAAAAAAACAAACATGTAATCTTCCTTGGAAGCACAAAAGATCTTAACTAGAGAATACTAGACTTATGAGCAAATCAAGAAAGAAAGATGATGAAATTATTTTTCTCTAGAGTACTTCTATCGTTTTCTTTTCAACTCAAAAAGGTGTTGCTACTGACCGAGCCAGGTTTGCCAAAACCAACTAAATTAACTCAATGATCCCAAAGTGATACCAATACTAACAACAAGATCAATCATATAACCACGAATTGAAAACTAACATAAGCTATGCAAAAGAGTGGATGATAGAACTTCTCATTAATATTCCATAACGGAAACTCACACCAAGGGATACAAATCTAACGAGATAGGGTACACTTCCATAATGCAAACCATACTACAAAATAACTCCTCTATTCATGATATGACTCTACTAATAAGATAAAAGGATAGAAGATAGTGATATGATACCGTGACACTCCCCCAAGCTTGGAACAAACCAAGGGGATGCAAACCTGATGACGAATTACTCCTTTGGTGGTGGTGGTATCTTCTCATCTTCGTATACTTATTACTTGAGTCATAAAACCCTTCTCTTCCTTATTACACCATTATCTCCACTTCCTGGAAATTTCTTTCACACAAAACTTCACACAGTTCTTATTAGCAACATTAGTATAAGTGAAGTGATAAAACCTTTTGAGTACAACTTCGATTGAAAACCATCAAAACATAAGCTACTGTAGCAACTCCTTTCGAAAACCCAAAAAGAATTCAAAAAGGAAATCGAATAAAGAAGCAAATGCAAGATTGGCAAAATCTGTCAAAACAGACCAACAGGTAAAGATCAATTTTTTAGAAATTCTTCTGTTGCTCAAATCAAAACACGCAAAACTAACGAAAGTTAAATAACAACCTGGGGCAGAAGCACAAAAAATTACAGCTCAATCTGACATACAGAGATCTCTGACGAATTTTTACGGTGAAGCACAAAAATCTGTTTCGGGATAGCAACTTCCCCAAATCTTACTTCTCTCTCATTAGAGGTTGATCTTGACACAAAAACCAAACAAAACGGATAAAGAGCGGTTATTACCGAAGTAATAACTTCCAAGACTCAAAGAAACAAAAACAAACTGAAAGCAAAAATAAATTGGGTTGTCTCCCATAAAGCTCTTTCTTTATAGCCATTAAGATGGGCATGATAATTTTGAAGAAGCTCTCATAGGGATATGATTGAAGTGAAAGAGAGCAATAAGAAACAAACACACACACACATTTAATCCTAACCCGCTTCCTATGCAAGGGGATTTTGTAAACAAACAAGTTATTGAAACCAAAGGCAACTTGCATAAGAAGGCAAAAGAAGTGCAACATAAAAACTTTCAGCATAAAACAGGGAAACTTGATATTATTGAGATGCACAAGAACACTTTTCCCCCTCTCATAATAGCTTTCAGTATCATGCATAAACTTAACAATATAGCTATCACAAGGACTATCATAGCAATGATCACTTATTCTAACAGAAAACACCGGAATACTAGCTCGCATAACACTACTTTGTGAAACAATATTAGAGGTATCCTTACAAAGGATAGTGTGTCCCTCTTTTTCATATTTAGCAACAAAGTCTTTCACACTTGCTACCATAGGTTCATCAACCATTTGTTTATCAGGTTCAACAGCCTTATTCATACTTTAATTAACCATACTAACCATCATAGAATGTTCCTTTACCTTAACTGGGAAAGGCATTTTCTCAATATAAGGTTCAGGTAAAACATGATTAGTAGTATAAACTTCAGTACTTCTAGCAGGAACACTCTTAGCAATATCTTTATAAGGTTGATGATACTTATTCCACTTCTTTTTAGGCACTTCAATATAAGAAGCAAAGGCCTTAAAATAAGAAGCAATAGCTTGAGAGTCTAAACCATAAGCATTTTTAATATTTTGAAAGTCATCAGTTCCCATAAAAGATTCAATGCATTCATAATCATAATTTATACCTGACTTTCTACCTTTTTATTCTCCCAAGCTTCAGCATTGTCTTGAATACGATCTAGAAGGTCCCATTTAGCTTCTTCTTCCATGCGAGTGAATGATCCAGCACAAGAAGCATCCAATAAATCTTTATCATGTAGAGGGAGCCTTGCATAAAAGTTATTGATAATAGTATTGTTGGGGAGCTCATGAATGGGACATTTGAGCATTAGTAACTTCAGTCTCCCCCAAGCTTGAGCTGTACTCTCTCCATCAAGAGGACAAAAGTTGTATATTTGATTCCGATCTTTATGAATTTCACTAGGAGGATAAACCTTTGAATAAAAGAGACGCACTATTTCCTCCCATTCCAGAGCTTGACCATTCTTCAGCAGCTTATACCATTCCTCAGCTCTTCCTTTCAGTGATAATGGGAATAACTTCTTCTTAACTTGATTTGTAGTAATACCTGCACACTGGAACATCCTGCATAATTCGTGTATAAAGAGTAAATGATCACCGGGATGGACAGTTCCATCCCCAACATAGTAGTTATCCATAACACGATCAATAATTCTTGTAGGTATTTTGAAAACATATTTCTCAGCAGGTGGTGGCTTATCTACTACCTTAGCAGTGGTAGTAGCATTACCAAATTAGAAACTCAGCGAACTATCCATAACTGGAATAAAGCAACTAGCAGAAGTAAACAATACTCACAGTAGAAGTTTCCTTTACCAGTTCCACTCTCCAATAGCGCTTCACTCCCCGGCAACGGCGCCAGAAAATAGTCTTGATGACCCACAAGTATAGGGGGTGTATCGCAGTATTTTCGATAAGTAAGAGTGTCGAACCCAACGAGGAGCAGAAGGTGCTGGCTAGTGGTATGGATCAGGAATTCTCTGCAAATACTTAGCAAACGGATTTTTAGGGGTTTTCGATTAAGCAAGTAAACAAAGTACGAGTAAATAAAAGACAGTAAGAATGAATGCAGCAAGTGGCCCAATCCTTTATGCAGCAAAGGACAAGCCGTTTGTATCTCTATAGATGATCAAACGTTCTCGAGGACACAGGGGAAGACTGTCAAGTGCTTTCGCTTCATATAGTCGATTAATCTTCTCTAGCTTGCTAAGTGTTGTGTGGGTGAACCTGTGCTAATGTACCGTCCCATCCAAGACTTAATACATACTTGTGATTAAACCCCCTTGCAAACATCCATAAGTACAAGAAAGTAATTAAGGTAGAAACCTAACCACAGCTTTAAACTCTAAGACCCTTACATCCCTTGTGCAATGGTTTCCTAACGGGGGTTCAGGTTTCTGTCACTCCGGCAACCCCTACGATTAGTAGCCAAATACACAATGCATTCCCCTAGGCTCATATAGGTGAAGTGTAATGTAGTCGACGTTCACATGACACCACTAGAAGAAGTACACCACAACTTAAATAACAATCTATTGAATCTTTCTCAATGCAACTCCACTACTAACAACAAGACTTCTCCCATGTCCTCAAGAACAAAACGAACTACTCACAAGACATCATATGGATCATGATCAGAGATGGAATAATGATGTATAACAATATGAACATAAACAATAATTCAACGGTTCACTCAATAGCATCAACTACAAAGAGTAATCAACACCGGGAAAGTTTCCCCTATGAACTAATGCAAGATTCAACCAATTGTTACAGCAATATGGAGATGGTGATGAGGGTGCTGATGGTGATGATGGTGGTGGTGATGATGATGATCCCGATGAAGTCCAGCTTGATGGTGGTGTTGATGGCGACGATCTCCCCTCTCCGGGAAGGAATTCCCCCGGCAGAAATCTGTCTGCCGGAGAGATCTTTCTCTCTCGGTGTTTTCCGCCCCGTAGAGGCGGCGGAATCTTTCTGTGGTCGCTCTCCGAGTCTTAGGGTTTCGGGAGGAAGATATACGCCAGAGGGGAGAGGCTGGAGTGGGCCAGGGTGGCCACACCACTCCTTGGCGTGGCCTAGGCCTCCCCGCGCCATGGGGTGGTGTGGGCCCCCTATGGCCCAACTCCACTCCATCTTCTGGCATCTTGAGTCTTCTGGAAAAATAGAATTTTCCGTATATTTTCCCGGATTTTCTGATCTTCGCGAATTTTGCCTCCAAACAGCACCTTTTCCATCAGAATCCTGACTGCATCGGTCCATGCTCCAAAAGTCATCAACCATGCAAAAACATATGAAATAACATAAGTATCACCTCTCAATACGAAATATATCGATAAATAATAGTGAATTAAGACATAGAATAGTGATGCAAAATGGACGTATCAACCACTTCCTCCCTGAGTTCGATAAACCTGTTTACTTACGTAATCATACTTGCATGCTCTTGTTTACTTACAGCTTTAGTTTACTTATTGTTCTCTTATTTGAAAACCCAAAAATATCTTTTACACAAAACTTGCATTTTATCTTGTTACTCAGAACATTATTTAGCATTACTATTTCAGTATTTAGTTCAAAGAGTTATTAGACTTTAAACTCCTGCTCCCTATGAGATCGATATCTTTATTTCGAAACTAGCTACAAACGATCTGTGCACTTGGAGTCATCAAGCTATTTTCTAGCGTCGTTGCCAGGGAGCTAAGCGTTGTAGGTCTTTTAGCTTTTGTTTACTTATTTTAGTGTTTCTAGATTTTGTTTTAAGATTTCTTTATTTGTTGTATTTTTGCTTTTGTTTACAAACCAAAAACCCATAAAAATATTTGTTATTAATCATGTCTTCTGAGATAACTACCTTCCAACAAATGAAATCTATAATGAAGGAGTCAAAGGGAATTTCTTTGGGAGATATTAAGAGGCAAGGCATATTAAAAGAATGGTTGACTTGGGTGGACAAGTATTCATCCACACTATGTGCCTCTTATCAATTATGTTGTGATTATTAAGGATTTCGAGATAACCTCAATTATCAATGTAAGTATAATTATTTTGATGCCAAACTAGCAGACTATAATACATATGAGTTTAAATTCCTTGTTGGGGAGGACATATTACAATTTGTGATTTTTAATGGTTGCAAAGAGTTGTTATCTCGTTCAAGAGACATACAAGTAGAAAGTAAATCACTTGATATGATCTACAAAGTAGTTCACCCTATATTCTGCTATTGCCAAGATAACTTCCATGATACTGCATGGAAGAATCTAACCTTTTGCAGGGTGCTCCAAAAGATAATGTGGAGGGAACTCGACTCAAAGAGCCTCCACCTAAACCACCGGAACATGTTGTTAATAAAGAGGTGGCACTTTATGTTGTACCCTCTCAACTAGTGGAAGGTAAGCCCGAAGGTAAGACTATTGTTGAGCTACTCGCAAATTATCTTAGTAAAAATGAAGAGGAGCAACTTTATCAACCACTTGAATCTCCTATTTCTAAAAATAACTTTCCACATACAAATAATATGCATGCAAGCGATATCTCATTATCTAGTAATGATTTCTTTAAGTCCCAAACTTATGATGATTGTTCTGAGGAGGATTCATGCCTAGACAGTGATTTTGGGGACTTTGGTGAGGGACTAAAAGATGAATCTTTCTATGAATATTGTGATGCTATTAACATGGGACAGCAATCCTCATTGGAAGAGGAGGATGAATATTTTGACGAACTAGTGAGCAATATGGTGGTAAGAGAAATGTATTCCCAAATAGTGGAATATGCTAAAAAGTCAATTTCTTCGGATACGATAGACGATCCAATAATATGTCCTCAATGTATGAAACTTGGGCACTACTTTCATTTTCAATGCTCTGATACCTTTAATCAATCTTTATTGTCTTATAATAATGGTGATGTTACTAGTGAAGGATTAGAGTATATTATCTTTGAAGGTGCCCATGAGTTGATAATACATGGCATATCACGTATTAATAGTGAAGATAGTGTTCTCATAAAAACAGCTTATAAAATCCTGCAGAATATTTCTTGGTATTCTCATGAATGTTTTAGTGAGAATACACTTATTATGAGTAGTAAGGCATAGAGAAAACCCATAGCGCACAGAGGTACTTGTTTGTAGGAAATCTCATTGGAGAAGGATGAAGTTCCTTCCCAAGAAGAGAATGAACACGAAGAATAACTGCTAATCCTTGAGGATATGCAACTACTGGACATGTGGAAGCAGGTGGATTACTGTTTTGGTAATTTGTTAAATTTATTCGAAGGGATGAGGCGATATAATGGTAAGCCTAACAAGATTTATGATTATGAATGCATTCATCTCTTTAAAGAATTTTTATCAATTGATACTCACATATAATGTAAAACTCTTGGAATACATAGTTTATGAAGGGTCTCATGAGCTACTTAGGAAAATTGGTATTATTATGAAAAGTAGCGATAATGAGGATCTAGCAAGGTATCATAATATTATGGATTATATTGTCAATTATTGTCAAGAACATTTTAGTGGGAATGCACTTGTGATAAAGAGTAAGGAGCTATGTAAAACAATAGTTCCCGAAACTAACATTTTGTAGGAACCACTAGGTAACAAGAAGGAACACCAAAAAGGTGAGGTTGAAGACAAACATCATGCTACTAATAATAAGTTTGTTTATGATGCCTCAGTCTCTAGTAATGATTCTTATTGTGTTGAAACTGAAGATAATTTATCTGCGGAGGCTTTATGCCTAGGTACTCATTTGGAGAACACTAATAATGATAAACTGGAGATAAATCCTTGTAGTATTAATCAGCGGGTTTTGGGAGAGCACATCTTTGATGAAACATTGTTGATGATGCTTCTTTTTGTGATTGGATTGATAACTCTAGAACTGATGAACTTGATAGTAAGGGTGATGAACTAGAGAATAGAGACACTTTTGAATTTTTCCCTACTGCTAAAAATGAGTATTATGAAGTGTTTCCTCGTGATAGTGTAGCTCAAGAAGAGTACTATGAATTGTATCCCGATGATGCTATCAAAGGTAAAATGTTTGACTTTACATGTAAATATATAATCCTTTTTGTTGAAGCTATCTAGGGAGGTATGCTCACCACACATGGTGCATCAATCATCATTTGTGAGCAATAACACATTTATCTACAAGACTCCGATGCACCACAAGCGGGTGAGACTTTGATCGGGCTATAATAGTAAGTGCTCCAAATCTCTTTTGGAGGTAAGAATAAATAATTCTCTGACTCCTATCTATTGAAATCATATTGGAGAAAAGCCTGTCTACTTGGTTATAAGAAAGCGCTTCCCGGGAGGCAACCCAGAAGTCATTAGGTGTCTTTCTTAGTTTTGTGTCTTGAGTCTTGATTCATTCATGTTGCATTGACATTTTTATTCCTTGCATGATTTGCTATTAGAGTTATCCTGTTGTAGTTTTCAAAACATAGAATTTATTATTACTATGTGTTGCATAACTCGGTTGTACTTAAATCTTGTTTTATACATGTTGTTGTTGGTCGAAAATTAAAGTTGTTATTTTACTATCAAAAAAAGGTGTTTCGCTAAGTTTCAGGTTAAGAAAAAATTCTCGAAGAAATAGAATTTTTTGATGCATACAGAGAGTTTAACGACCAACTATACGACAGGAATAAAAATTCCGGCCGTATAATTCCGGTCGTATAGATATCTTTGCCATATGTATTTTTTATTTCATATGTACTGAGAGTTTGACGACCAACTATACGGCAGGAATAAAAATTCTGGCCGTATAGCTCCGGTCATACAGATATCGGTGCCTCCGTACAAATTCTTTTCCAATATACTGACAGTTCAACGACCAACTATACAGCGGGAATAAAAATTCCAGCTGTATGGTTCCGGCCGTATAGATATCGATGCCTTCGTCAAATTTCTTTTCTAAGGTATAGAAAGTTTAATGACCATGGTCCGGCCGTATAGTTGCACCTGTATAGTTGAGAAAACCCTCAAACGCCAACTAGAAGGTAACCATTGCTCAAATTTTTATTCTTTCTTCTTCTAAAAACCTCGAAACACCCTAGGAGCTTCTCCCATGATCTAGAGAAGCCAAGCATATGTAAGCAATAAATTTCTACCTCAGAAACCTCCTAGACTGTATTTCTCTATAGAAGTTCATGTTTTCTTTTTTACTTTCCTTTTATCGGTGGGGTAAACGAACTATGTTCGTATCCCAAACCGATGCATTTTATTTTATGTGTTATTTTCGCAGGGACTTGAACCTTGTGTGATGATGTGTACGGTAGTGCCGACCATGCAAACACTCACATGATCCACTTGGTTGCTTCAATTCAACGCTTCGATAATTAGTGTCTGGTAAAACCTTCCAACTCGAACCTCTTTTATTAAGCACATAGGGGCTGCACACTCGTCTTTTATATTTTGTCTCACTTGCACTTCATAAAAATCTGGGAGTATGTACAACTCTTGGACTTAGTTTGTTGACTTAAGCGTGGTGCTTAGGTTGATGAACCGACTCAGTGGGACTTGTATTTTTATCACTTGTGAGCTAAACCCGTGTCTTCAGAAACACAAAAATATTTCATTTTCTTTTTAGTTTTTAAGCAAGTCCTCAAGGAAGGCACACCGGGCCATATCAAGAAATACATGTTGAAGCAAAGGTTCTTTGTCCATCAAAAGAGAGGTTACTTGTACCTCAATGGTAAAGTGTGTCACCCTTGTTTTCAACTAAGCTTGGGGAGGTAACCACTTATCACACTCTCTTTTGGAAACTGTATTTTCTCTTTTCTTTTCGTGATATACTCAAGTTTGGTTCTTGCAAAGTTCTAAGCTTGGGGAGGTTACTTCTGCATGTGTGGAGTCTTGTGCAATGTTCGTATTCGATGAAGGTTTAATGCAATCATGTATCCCGCTGTTTTTGAATGCTTGTTTAAGTGAGTCTAGTTCTATATTCATATGGGGATACACTTTCTCATGATATGCACCATAAGGAGTTGACTTAGAGTGTGTATGCATCTTGCCAAATTGTTTATCAAGCCTGTGACACTATTTGTGATCCTCTAGAAAACATTGCCACAATCTCTACACTTGGAAAGAATGAATACTTGATCAATATCTTTCGAAAAATTTTAGTTGTCACTAATAGCTTTGTCTTAAATGAATAGGTTATGCTCGACCCCATAATGTCAAAACAATAGACTTGATAGTTTGCTTACGTAAAAAGTTGTTAATTGGAAATGATATTTCGAAGTTTTGAGTTCTATGCTAAATAAGATGTTATTTAATTGTCTTAAGAGTTTAGCCTTAAAGATACTCAACACCATAGACATGATGATCGACTTGATAGTACTCTTTGAAAGGATTTGTTTGAAGAAACTAATATTTAGCAGTAATTGAGATGCATGCCAAATCTTGACTTGTTGATTAAAGTATGATATTGCTTTATGCGTGTCTGCACCACTATCGCACAACATGGGATGCTAACAACTCCGCTAGCCTTCGAACAATCCAAAAATAGGAAACTCTTGGAGTTTGGCTATGAGTTACCCAACATATGTAGCAGAAATGCTATATTTCGGTATGCATTGGTATTCTCATGGGCCTGCGTTCAAAGAAAAATAGGGAATACTCCTCTGACCGTTATGATAAATCATTATACCAAAAAGGGAAACCTTGGTAATGGTCACGAGTATCCATTCTTAGCCCGCACAATCTGATTAAACACACTAAGTTTTGGCATGATCTCATTACTGATGAACTGAAATTTTAGAAAGACAAAGAATATAAAATGAGTGTTTGATAGCCATGATTCATTGATGTGGATGACCAAATGATACACTCTAATGCTATGCTTCTTTTGACATGTTCTCGCATTTCCTTTTGGCATAAATCTCGTTACTAAGAGATAAACTTTCTGGAAGCTCAATAACTGATGTTTGCACTTGAGAGACTTAACTAGATGACATGATTGGGTAGAATCGATTCCTATTTATGCTTGACATCTGTTTTTGACTAAGTTTTGCCTCATAGAAAATAATGATATGAAAAGTTATACAAAAGGTGCAATAAGAGGATCACAAGTTTGTCTGCAAGTAGATTCATTGTTGACATGGAGCATATAAGTTTTGATGAATCTTTAGTGGTCTTTATAATTGAGCTTGTGTTGCCTTGTATAAATACATGTTTTCTTTCTTCAAGCTTGTAGAAGAAATAAGGATGCAAAGCATTGATTTCCAATGATAAGCTATTTCACAACCATTAATTTATTATCGACCCTTCTTGCTCGAGGACAAGCGAGGTCTAGCTTGGGGAAGTTGATGGATGTGAAATACCACCTCTTTTAGCCATATAAAATGAGCCATTTATCTCTCATATCATGTTTCTTTCAGCTATAGCTATGCCTTATATGCATGATTTCTAGTTCTCATTTACTTTCATATGAGCTTTGCACATTTAGTAGTTTAGGTAGAATTTTATCACTTTCCTTGTCTATGACATGTGTGTAGGTGTTGATTATGATTATGGATAAAACAAAGGCAAAAGGAACAAAGAGAGCATAGTATGGAGGAGCTACAGGGACCAGACTTAGCCATTTAAGAGGTTGGAAAAGTGATTTTTACAACTTCTCAAAATAAATATCCAAGACCATGAGGTTGTATCCCTCGACGAGACGAACTCAACAAGCCCAAGAACACCCTAAACGGAGTTCGTATGAAGAAATGGCGGCCAAAACACTGTGGGATACCGAAGGTTTGACGAGCAACTACATGACCGGAAGCATTTTTCTGGCCGTATAGTTGCGCCCGTATATGTCAACACCCGGATTTTTAATCCCAGATGCCTGTTATGCCATACATTGCAATCCCAGGATTACCACTTTTGCGAGACATAACAGATTGGATATCACAGTACATCATCCATTACAAACCATAATAAGGTCTTACACAAATAAAGGATCTCATGATCCAGTCTTAATACAAACAAGCAGTGGAAATAATAAGCGTAGTAGTGGGCTCCATCTTCAGTGTCACAAGCAATTGATACATTCCAAATGTATCTATAATTTTTGATGTTCCATGCTTGGTTTTATTCACTTTCTTGTGTTTTGTCCACACTTTGGAGTACTTTTCATATGATTTGTTGGACTAACCTATTAACAAGAGCCATAGTGCCAGCTGCATGTTTTCTGCTGTTTTTGGTTCCAGGAAAGTCAGAAAATGAATATTCTCAGAATTGGATGGGACAAAAGCCAAAGTGCCTATTTTTCCGGAAGTCATCAGATGCCAGAATACGAGACGGAGAAGGGCCAGAGGGCGGCCACACCACCTAGCCGCGCGGCCAGGCTTGGCCCATGCCAGGGGGTGGTGTGGCCAGCCCAGGCACCCCCTCGGCCTCTCCTTTCGCCTATAAGATGCCCTCGAGATGAAAACCCTAAGTACCCGATCAAAAATCCATGAACGAGTCTGTAGCCGCCATCCTCTCCATGCCTAGATCGGGAGGGATATGAAGCTCTTCCCGGCACCCTGCCGGAGAGGGGAATTCACCCTGGAGGCCTTCTTCATCACCATGCAAGCCTCTGCTGTGATCCGTGAGTAGTTCATCCTTGGACTACGGATCCATGTAGTAGCTAGATGGCTGGTTCTCCTCCTTTGTGCTTACATGTTTAGATCTTGTGAGCTCCGTTCATGATCATGATCATCTATTTGTAATTCTGCATGTTGTGTTTGCGGGGATCCGATGGATATTGAGATGTTATTTCAGATTGATTATTGATTCTATCATGTCTTTTTTATTTGTGATCTTATATGATTTCCGTTGTTAGTAGCTATCTTGGCCAAGTAGATGCTAGCAACTCCAAGAGTTAGTATTTATCCTCAATAGTGGGTTCATGCCTCTGGTAATCTGGGGAAGTGACAGAAATCTCTAAGGTACTAGATGTGTTGTTGCTACTAGGGAGAAAACAACAATCATTTGTTCATAGAACAATCGTATTGTTTACTTTACACGCAATTCGTAAAGCAATAATCTGTTGCTTGCAACTTAATACTAGAGGGAGATAACCCAAAAGTTTTAGATGAGTCTTGGAAGTTATTACCTCTGTAATAACCGCTCCTTATCCTTTTTATTTGCTTATTGTGCCAAGAGTAACCTCTAATGAGAGAGAAGTAATGATTGGGAAAGTTGTTGTCCCGAAATAGATTTCTTTGCTTCACCGTAAACATTCGTGTAAAATCTCTGAACGTCTTTTTGAGGCGTGAATTTTTGTGCTTCTGCCCCAGGTTGTTATCTAACTTTCGTTAGTTCAATACTTTTTGATTTGAGCAACAGAAGGTCTTCGAAAAAATTCGTCTTTACCTGCTGGTCTGTTTTGACAGATTTCTGCCATTTTCTGCATTTGCTTCTTGTTGGTTCCTTTTTGAGTTCTTTTGGGGAATTGAGCTTTTTTAGGGAAGTGCGACAGTAGCTAGTGTTCTAATGGAAGTTTATTTGGTGTTAGAACTGAACCTTAAGACCTATTATCTTGAGTGCACTAATGTTGCTAATAAAGATTGTGTGAAGTTTTGTATGAAGGAAAAATTGCAGGTGTATGGAAGGAATGAGTAATGAGATAAAGGATGGACTAAATCTCAAGCTTGGGGATGCCATGCGTGTCACCCCAAGAAATATCCAAGAATTACAAGCGTCAAAACTTGGGGATGCCCAAGGCATCCCCCTCTTCATCAATAAAAATCTCAGGTTTCTTCCAAACGCTTCATTTTTATTGTTTCATGCACAGTTGTGTTGTTCTTGGAGCGTATTCTTTTTCGTTTTTGTTTTGGTTTTTCGTTTGCTTTGTTTGATTAGTTTTCTGAATAAATTGGTTGGACCCCCTCTTTCATACATTGGTTTGCAAATAGTTTGGTTTGGTTTGGAAAAGAGTAGGAAAGTTCATGCTTATGTGGTAAAAAGAGCTCATTTTTGACTGTGGCCTATGCTTTGTCATGCCATGCTTGATATTGTTTTGGCTTTATGCTTAGTATTCTTTGCTGTAGCATGACTTGTTATAAACAATTGAGATTGCTTAATATGCCTTGGATGAACCATGCGTTGTTTTAGCATATTAAAGCATAGTATAGTGGTATTCTCCTTTGATGCTTTATTTGGGTTGACTTGGCGCATGCTCACACCATGTTATGACTATCTCAAGTCACCATAGCCTTTATGATCCTTTAGTTTTCAACTTGTAGTATCACTTTATGCTTTGATCAATGATGTTTTGTCGCTCTACATGATTATGGCCATTATTGCTCTCTTAGTTTGTCGCTCCTAGTCTTTTGCTAGCCTCCACAACCAAGTATGAGTTCCACTCATGCATCCAACTCCTTAAACCAAGTTATTCCAAAGAGTGCACCATACCTACCTACTAGCTTATGCTATTCCGAGTATATTCATGCTTTTGTTTACCTTCCAAATTAAACTTGTTATGAGAAAACTAGTGATTAAAGCTCTCACGAACTTGATGGCACACTTTACTTTTCTTGCCCTTAATAAACTTTAACCATTGTGTCGTCTATGTTGTATATGCTTGCACTTATTTGTTGGGAATTAGCAGAACCATGCTGTCACGGGGAACGCTTTCAACATTGCACTTGGTACTTGTACCTAGTTGATATCATGCTCTTTTGTATATGGATGTCGTCGGTGTGAAATGAAAGGGGAGCTTATAAGTCCATGGAGTTATGTATATGTGTTAGAGAAACGCCTGGGCCGCTGGTCTAATCCACGCTGACATGGTGGAAACCTGCAGCGTAACCATAATGAGTTGTCTATGAAGCATTCTTCTTATAAAAAAAGAGTCCTATATTGAGAAAAAAGAGAAAAAAAGATGTTATGAAAAGAGGAAAGAGAGAAAAAAGCACCATATTCCCATGGTAAATATGAAAATTGCTGAGATGCTCGTTGTCTGCTTGCCTTGTCATTTTGATATGGGGATTCTTCCGTATCATCGGACAAGGGGTACCCCGTTGGCGGTTCTCTGTGATACACATGTACTTACGATGACAAGAACTTACTGGTGACTAAACTTGAGTAGCATGAGGAGCGGCCCTCGTATACAAGGGACATGAGATTTCTAACTTATACTTCGTTAAGCATGTACACCATAGTTTGTTCACTTTAACCTTAATCACCTTCAAGATGCTTATGATAGGGGCAATTAGAGCTGAAAGCTATAAGTACCATAATTTTTGGAAGCTCTTTATGAAACTTGAATCCCTACTTCCTTTTATGAAGGCCTTTCTTCCGCCATTATATTGAGTCTCCACCTTCTACCTTTATGCACCTACTTTGAGAGCATAGTGGCCATTCTTAGTTCTATGTGCATTGTCCCAAGACTAGTTGATTAATGCATATCTTGATATTGCTTGTTTTAAACTATTTGTATCTAGTCACTCTTATGAACTTTGAAGGTGTCCTATGCATTTATATTTGCTAATCTATGAGGGACAAGCTGAATACTATTATGCTATGTTTTCTTTATGTGAAACAAACAAATGTCTTGCAAAGCATTGTTATTCATGAATCTTTTGTTTGTACCTTTTCATGTTGCAACATAGTTTCTTTGTCTTATTGCTAGAACTTTGTCTTTCATGTTATGATTGAAGTACTATGATCCCAGCTTTGAATGTGTTACAAATACTTTGATCAAGTCTTTGATGGCGCATGTCACCTCAAAAATTATTCTTTCTTTGTATCACTTACCTACTCGAGGACGAGCAGGAGTTAAGCTTGGGGATGTTGATACATTGCAAATGTATCTATAATTTTTGATGTTCCATGCTTGGTTTTATTCACTTTCTTGTGTTTTGTCCACACTTTGGAGTACTTTTCATATGATTTCTTGGACTAACCTATTAACAAGAGCCACAGTGCCAGCTGCCTGTTTTCTGTTGTTTTTGGTTCCAAGAAAGTCAGAAAATGAATATTCTCGGAATTGGATGGGACAAAAGCCAAAGTGCCTATTTTTCCGGAAGTCATCAGATGCCAGAATACGAGACGGAGAAGGGCCAGAGGGCGGCCACACCACCTAGCCGCGTGGCCAGGCTTGGCCCACGCTAGGGGGTGGTGTGGCCAGCCCAGGCACCCCCTCGGCCTCTCCTTTCGCCTATAAGATGCCCTCGAGATGAAAACCATAAGTACCCGATCAAAAATCCATGAAAGAGTCTGTAGCCGCCATCATCTCCATCCCTAGATCGGGAGGGATATGAAGCTCTTCCCGGCACCCTGCCGGAGAGGGGAATTCACCCCGGAGGCCTTCTTCATCACCATGCAAGCCTCTGGTGTGATCCGTGAGTAGTTCATCCTTGGACTACGGATCCATGTAGTAGCTAGATGGCTGGTTCTCCTCCTTTGTGCTTACATGTTTAGATCTTGTGAGCTCCGTTCATGATCATGATCATCTATTTGTAATTCGGCATGTTGTGTTTGCGGGGATCCGATGGATATTGAGATGTTATTTCAGATTGATTATTGATTCTATCATGTCTTTTTTATTTGTGATCTTATATGATTTCCGTTGTTAGTAGCTATCTTGGCCAAGTAGATGCTAGCAACTCCAAGAGTTAGTATTTATGCTCAATAGTGGGTTCATGCCTCTAGTAATCTAGGGAAGTGACAGAAATCTCTAAGGTACTAGATGTGTTGTTTCTACTAGGGAGAAAACAACAATCCTTTGCTCATAGAACAATCGTATTGTTTACTTTACACGCAATTCGTAAAGCAATAATCTGTTGCTTGCAACTTAATACTGGAGGGGGTTCGGATGATAACCTGAAGGTGGATTATTAGTCATATATGCAGTTGGATGGTGGTCTATGTATAACGTTGTAATGCCCAATCAAGTCTCAAAGGAGTCAAGATGATTAGTATATGCATGTATTGCTTTCTCGATGTTTGTCAATTGCCCCGCCGTAATTTGTTCACCCAGCATGTTATCTAACTAAGGAGAGCCACCTCTAGTGAACTATGGATCCCGGTCCTTTCTTTTACATACAATCTATAAACTATTACTGGTTTGTGTTTACTTTCTGCAAACTATTACTTCCTTCCATACGATACGTTTAATCCTTTGTTTTCAGCAAAACACGGTGAGATTGACAACCTCATTGCAAGTTGGGGACAGAGTTTTGTGGTTGTGTTGTGCAAGTCTCCATGTTGCTACTAGCACCGGTAGTGCGCCCTGCCAAGGCTCAGCTAGCAACACCTTTGGGGTGTTTCCTTGCTCCTACTGGTTTGATTAAACCTTAGTTTCATAACTGAGGGAAACTTGCTGTTGTGCTCATCATACCTTCCTCTTGGGGTTCCCCAACGAGCTTGTTAATACACGAGCCATCAGCAATGCTGACGATGGGAGATGATCCTAGTTGTCGTATCCGTCCTGCTATCCATCCTCCTCATAGTCTATCCACAGGAATTGCCAGGGACAAAGCCATGAGTACTCTTTAAGTACTCGCAAACTGTCACTAACAAGTAAGGTAGTTCTAGTAGGAATCCAAAGCTCTAATTTTATTTGCAAAAAGCCAGATTTATCTCAATTGAGTTCAGAAGCAAAGAAAGATAACTAAATTTTATAAATCACTTTAAGTTGGGGACCTAGTTTTCATATTCACAACCCTGTTGTGGTCAAGTCAAAATCATAGATCATTTCACAAGTCATTTTGAAAACATCTGACGACGGAACAGTAACTGTCCATGACCGCGGATGCGGCTATTCGAATAGTTTGACACTCTGCAGAGGTGGTACACTTTCACCACAAAATTTGAGACATCCATCAGGGATAACCCTGAATCATCATACTTGGTATGCGGATAATCAATCATAACCTTTCCTTTACACACTCTAGTATAAGCACATGTCCTATGAGCTTGGCCTACCAGCCATGGCCATCTGCCATCCTGGGCACTGCATAGGTGGATATCATCAAGAGGTAGCCTCAGCTCAAACCTCTTCCGCAAGGGAACCCATACTAATGCATATAAACTTCCGGCTAAGCCTTACCCAATTTAGGTATTGTGGTTGTACGGTAAAATTGGAATGGTATCACATCCGAACCCAACCATCAGTTTTTGTAAAGGGCTAAGGCTCATGCCTCTACATTTTCATCATGAAAAATCCATTTGTGTTTCTCATAACATGTCAAAACATTTCAATAGAATGACTCATCATTCCAAGGTTTTCATAATCATTTTCACCATGTATTCCCATCTAAAGTGATCAAGTTTTATGCTTAGCACTAGCCACTAGGGTTAAGAGTGTTCACTAATGAGGGATGCTAATATCAATCTCGTGCCATAGAATGACATCTAGTATAGGCCTAGTTTTATACTCTTTATGCTATCTATACTACTTTCCACAATCTCACAAAGCATTACTAAAAGTAAAGAAACTTTGGTAAAGTAAAAAGTAAAGCTTGCAAGTAAAACTTGGGATGGGTATAAATCAAAATGTATAACCAAGCATGCCTAATGCATCTTGCTTAGGTTAACTTGCATCTAGTGATGGCTTGCCTTGATTGGTGCAGTGATTGAAGTTCTCTTCGTCTTCCTCGGGGTAGAACTCCTCCTCCTCCTCGTAGACTTGGTCGGTACTATCGTCTATAAATAAATACGGGGTACACAATCACCAAACAATACTGAACTAAGTCTATTGAGCACACTAAGGCACACACTTGATGAGTAATTTCTACTTATTGAAATTAATTAAGATTTAATATTCTCCAATTCAAATATTGGATCATGTGGACACATGTCATCGCCACATATTCTAATACATGGGAATGTGATTTAAACGGTTGATCATATTTTATAAAGTTTAAGACCATTATTTAATAGATTTAAAGTGACTAGAAATGCCCTAATAGCATTCTTTTGGTACTAGTCCAATGTCACTGCATGCAAACCAAGATATGTTTATGTATTCAGATAGATATTATCAAATGTGATTTTTGAGAGTTGGAATTAACTCAAAAGCTATTATGGTTGATTTTTTAAAAATGTTTGAAGTTGCAAAAGTCTCTGTTTTGTTATTTTTTCTATAGATTATCTCTAACTCCAAATGATTTAAATCCAATGGGCTTGGATAGATATTTTAATTATATTTCTAACAAAATTTGAATCATGCAATTTGGTTAAGTGAATCTCTCTGAATTGATTTTTGAATAAGTGGACAATATATGATTTCAACTAAATTAGAAAAAGATTATTTGAATCGTTGGGCTACGCGCGAGAAAACTAACGGGCCGGCCCAATCTGCACTGCACAGTGCAGCAGGCTGCTGATAGGTGGTCCCGCTTCTCAGCGACACCTAAAACCCGAATCGGTCCGTTTCAATCTAAGCCGTGCGATTAGACTACGATCTAACAGTTGTGGTTCGTCGTTCCTGGTGAACAGGTCTCCGGCAAGAACGAAGCCTAGCGGCACAGTGGGGGTCTACGAGGGCTCACCTGGGCTCCAATTACGGTCGGTGATGGTGGCGTTTGAGCTGGTAGACGATGGCGGTTCGAGGCGTGGTCGCGGTAGCTCCTGGGGCGGCTCCAATCGACGGCACCTCTTCTTCTCTATAGCGGCGAACTCCGGTGAAATTCTGGTGGACTGAGGCTCGCCTTGCTCCGGGGAGAGTGTGGGAGGATCAGTGAGGAGGGGGGAGTCGAATTGTGTGAGGAATGGAGGCTGGGGTGGCCTCTATTTATACACCGGCGCTGGGACCGAGCAGTGTGGGCGCGACTCGTCGGTGGCAACGATACAGGCAGCTAGCGGTGCGACTGGGGGTAGGGGACGATGCGTGGTCTCCTGGCGGTCCTCCCTGGCTTAAAGGCGCAACAAGGGACAATCGCATTTGGTCGGGAGGGGGCGGTGCTCTGCACGGCAGAGGCGGTGTTCGGTGCGGCGCACGATGGCTACGGGTCGAGCAGCGGCAAACGGGGATGTCTGGGTGGCTGCTAGGGTCATGGCGAAGCAGTGTGCGCGGGGTGAGGTCGAGGCCCAGCGTGTGCGAGTTGGTCGGGCGCGGCGCTCTGACGCGTCCTCAGCATGGCATAGACACTCTGGGCGCGGCTTTGGTGGGGTGGTCTACGGCTTGACTTCGCTCGGGGAGTGGACAGGGGGTGGCGGTGTGGTCGCAGCTACCTCCTAGACATCATGGGCGAGCTCGGGGCGGTCTGTTGTGAGCGGTCCATGTCGGGTGGCAAGGGGGGTGCTCGGGTGGCAATGCACTGGTGCACACGGTGAGGGGGAGTGGCTCTATTGCCTTGTCTGTGGTTGGGGGAGACAAGGGGAGTAGAAAGGGGTCAAATGGGGAACAAGGCATTGATCACAAACAGTAATAGTTTGGCAGCTATTTCTGTGCTCACCAAGTGTTTGATCTAATGGCCGAAAGAAAATTAAATTTGAATTTTTGGCTCAATTTTGGTGAGCAGTCTACACTTATGCTTGGTTATCTATGATTGCTTGGGATTGGCAAGGGGAATTGATTTGATGGGTTTTCCAAAAATAAGGATCTTAACATATGAATTGGATTCAATTTCCATTGTCCATTTAATTGATTTGCTAGATGTTTTTGTAAGTTCGTAAAGTGGGCCTTGATACATTTTTACTTGGTCTAGGAAGGGGTAAAAAAAGTAGAAATGTTTCTGTTAGAAATTCTCTTGTAGGAACACTTAAAGTGGCCTAGTGGTTAACTTTGGTCAAAATGACCATTTGCTTTATTTATTCTTATTTGATTTTTTCTTTGGATTTTGTTTGTAAATGGTCTAGATGATGTGTCATTCACCTTTGACCCATTTCACAACATTTAGAACAATCAAGCATGGCATTTTCAAACAATTCTACACTAATGCAACAAACACATGCATTCATAATCATTTTATTAGTAAAAGTTTTTGTTAAGCCTAAATTGATTGATTTGAACTTGATAACCTTGATTAAAGTTTTGGGATGTTACAAACCTTCCCTCCTTAAACAAAATCTCATCCCGAGATTTAAGAAAGACTAGGAACTAAAGAGATCTGGAAACTCAGTCCTAATGTAATCTTGTCGCTCCCAAGTAGCTTCTTCTTCGGTATGACTGCTCCATTGGATCTTGAGAAATTTGATACTCCGGGTCCTTGTGGTTTTGAAAGCTTCTTCCAAGATACGAATGGGCACTTCACGGTACGTCAAATCCTTGTTGATATCAATGTCTCGGTGATCGATGTTCTTGAAAACTTCAGTCTTCTCCGGCACTTCTAGGCATTTGCGAAGTAACAAGATATGGAACACATTATGGATGGCTGACATCTCCTCTGGCAGTTCTAGTTGGCACGGTACTTCTCCTCGGCGATTCATAATCTTGAAGGGTCCAATATATCTGGGGGCTAACTTTCCTTTTAGCTGAAAACACTGCATTCCTTTCAACGACGACACTTTGAGGTACACAAAATCTCCGACATTGAAAGTCAGGTCTCTACGTCGCTTGTCAGCATAACTCTTCTGTCAGGATTGGGCGGTCTTGAGGTGCTCATGGACTTTGTGAACCTTCTCTTCGGCTTCTCATAGCATGTCGGGTCCAAAAATTTGACTCTCTCCTACTTGCGACCAATTTAAAGGGGTACGGCACTTCCTTCCATACAAAAATTCAAAGGGGGCCATTTGCAAACTAGCTTGATAACTGTTGGTGTATGAGAATTCTGCGAAAGGCAGACACTCTTCCCATTTTGATCCATACTCTAGCACACAAGCTCTCAACATATCTTCTAAGATCTGGTTGACTCTTTCAGTCTGTCCATCGGTCTACGGGTGATAAGTTGTGCCGAAACTCAACTTGGTCCCTAATCCTTCTTGGACTTTCTGCCAAAATCTTGAGGTAAATTGGGTTTCTTGATCTGACACTATGGTCTTGGGGGTTCCATGCAAACTGACGATTCTAGCAATATACAACTCTGCTAGCTTAGAACTCTGGTAGGTTGTATTGACAGGTATAAAATGGGCTACCTTAGACAGTCTATCAACTATGACCCAATAGAGTCATTTCCCCTACTATAAGTAGGCAACCCAGTGATAAAGTCCATTCCGACAAAATCCCATTTCCATTCTGGAATCTGCAATGGTTGCAACAATCCTGCGGGTCTCTGATGTTCTGCCTTGACACTCTGACAGATATCACACTTGGCTATGTAGCTTCCAATTTCTCTCTTCATCTTGTGCCACCAAAATTGCTCCTTCAAATCCTGACACATCTTCGTTCCTCCGGGCTGGATAGAATAAAGAGTATCATGAGCTTCTTGCATGATAACTTGCTTCAACTCCGAATCTGCTGGCACACAGATACGTCCTTTGTACCACAAAACTCCTTCTTCATCCTTGGTGAATCCAGGTACCTTTCCTATACCAATACGATGTTTGATTCCATCAATACTTGCATTTCCCTTCTGTGCTTCCTTGATTTGGCTAATCAAAATGGGTTGAAGTTCAATGCTAGCTAAAAATCCTTTTCTAACTAGCTCAGTTATAAACTGCTCCAAATCCTCATGCAAACTTGGCTGGGCTTCTTTGATCATGGTGTTTAATCTACATGGCAATCTGCTAAGAGCATCCGCTACCACATTGGCTTTGTTGGGGTGATAGTGAATGTCAAGGTCATAATCCTTGATTAACTCTATCCATATCCTTTGCCTCATATTCAGCTCCTTCTGAGTGAAAATATACTTCAAGCTCTTGTGATCTGAATAAATCTCACAGCGGTTACCCATAAGGTAATGACGCCATGTCTTCAAAGCTAAAACTACAGCTGCTAGTTCAAGATCATGGGTGGGGTAGTTTTGCTCATGTTGCTTCAGTTGTCGGGACAGATATGCTATGACTTTGCCTTCTTGCATTAACACACATCTGAGACCAATCTTGGATGCATCACAATACACATCAAAAGGCTTCTTGATATCAGGCATAATCAGAATTGGGGCTGAAATTAATCTCTTCTTGAGCTCTTGAAAACTTGCTTCACATTTGTCGGTCCATTCAAACTTCTTGTCTTTCTTCAACAATTGGGTCATCAGTCTTGCGATGCTCGAAAATCCTTCAACGAACTTGCGGTAATATCCCGCTAATCCAAGAAATGCACTGACTTGGGTTTGAGTGGTTGGGGCTTCCCATTCTTCAACATCTTTGATCTTGGCGGGATCAACAGCGAATCCTCCTACCGACACAATATGTCCGAGGAATCCTACTTCCTTCAACCAGAACTCACATTTGCTAAACTCGGCATACAACTGATGCTCTCTAAGGGTTTCAAGGATGGTTCTCAAGTGTTGCTCATGATCTTCTTCTAACTTGGAATAGATTAGAATATCGTCAATAAAAACAACGACAAACTTATCCAGAAAATTCATAAAAATCTTATTCATGAGATTCATGAAATAATCGGGGGCATTGGTTAATCCAAAAGACATGACCGTATACTCATACAATCCATATCTGGTGGTAAAGGCGGTCTTTGGAATATCCGTTGCACGAATCTTGAGTTGATGATAACCAGTTCTAAGATCAATCTTAGAAAACACTCTGGCACCAGTCAACTGATCAAATAAATCCTCTATCTTGGGCAGTGGGTACTTGTTCTTGATGGTGACATCATTTAGCTTCCGGTAATCTGTGCACAAACGGTTACCTCCATCTTTCTTGTCGACAAACAAAACAGGCGATCTCCATGGCGATGCGCTTGGTTGAATCAAGCCTTTCTCCAGCATAGCATCAAGTTTTTTCTTCAGCTCCACTAATTCTGATGGGTTCATGCTATAAGGTCTCTGAGCTATGGGTCCAGTTCCAGGAATTAGTTCAATAATGAACTCGATATCCCGATCCGGGGGCATACCGGGCAATTCATCTGGGAATACGTCGGGGTATTCACAGACTACTCTGACTTGGTCTATGCTGGGTAGGGCTATACTCTTGTTGCATTTGAATTGATGGGGCAAGGTTTCTGATACATGTTCTACTGATACTCCAGCGCTACTGGTCATGGTTATGGCTTTCTTGGCACAATCGATCAATCCTTTATGTTTCGACATCCAGTCCATTCCTAGTACTACTTCCAAACCTTTGGTTCCAAGTACTATTAGATTGGCATAAAAATCTATCCCATGGATTTTGATAGGTACAACCTTGCAAAATTTTCTAGCTTTGGTGGTTGAACCAGGTATTTGAACTATCATAACATGCTTCAGTTTTGTTGGTTGAATCTTACTAGTGCATGCAAATTCTTCTGTAACAAACGAGTGCGATGCTGCAGAATCAAACAACACTCTTGCTAATACTGAGTTAATAGAAAACATACCCAGCACGACATCTGGCGCTTCCTGGGCTTTTTCAGCATTCATGTGAAACAGACGGCCATTGCAGTTGAGCGAATTCCCTAGGGAAAATCTCCTTCCAGGCTGAACACGGCGTTGCTGTTGAGCTGGGGCATTCACATTGGTGGTGGCTGCAAGCTTCTTGGGACACTCGTTGGAGTAGTGACCCTTGACTCCACATTCAAAACAAGTAATCTGGGACTTGTCTTTGGCTGCAACAGGCACGACATTGCTTCCAGTCCTTGGGGCAGTATTGTTGTTGATGTTGTTGTTGGACTTGGGCGGTGCATGGTTGAAGTTGTTGGATTTGCCAGGGTTGTTGTTGTGGTTTCCTCCGGCCTTCACGTTTCCTCCGCTACGATTGGGGTAGCTTGAGCGAGACATTGGGGGTCTATTGTTCCTTAGGGCATACCCTACAAACGGGTTGGGGCGATACTTCTGGGTATTGTGGGACCCAGTGTGATGCATCATCCTGCGCTTGCAGTTGTCATTGGCTTGGTTGATCTTCCCTTCCATCTGGATGGCAGAATCTACGAGCTCTTCTGGGTCTTCAAAACGGATGTTGACTAAAACAGTCCGCATCTCATCATGCAGTCCGTTCAGGAACCGTTCCTTCTTCTTGGCTTCAGTGTTGATCTCATCAGGTGCATACCTAGCGAGGGATAGAAATTTGTCACAGTACTCCAGTACCATCATCCTGCCTTGCTTCCGCTCTCTCAGCTCATCTCTCATTCTGGTGACCAAACCTTGCGGCACATGGGTGCGGCTAAACTTGATCTTGAAAGCTTCCCACTGAAGGAAATATGCCCTGAGAGGCAATAATAAAGTTGTTATTATATATTCCTCATATATATGATAGATGTTTATTTTACATGCTAGAATTGTATTGATCGGAAACATCAATACATGTGTGTTTAATAAACAAAAAGGGTTCCTAGTTATGCCTCTCTTATAGACTAGCTTGTTGATTAACAAGATGATCAACGTTTCCTGATCATGGACATTGGATGTTGTTAATAACAAGGTCACACCATTGGTGGAATGATGTGATGAACATTCATCCGAAGTATAGCATTACGATCAAGTCATTATGTTTATATTGGTATAATATCATACGAAGTAATCTTTATCCTTAGACCATGAGATCATGTTAATTTCTAACACCGGAAGAGTATCTTGATAACATCAAATGTCACACCATAACAGGGTGACTATAAAGATGGGTTCAGTACTACGAAGGTGTTATGTTGAGGCTCATGGATCAAGAGTGGAATTTGTCAATCCAGATGACGGATAGATATACTCTGGGCCCTCTCGGTGATATCACACTGAGATAGCTTGCAAGCAAGTGATATGATCACTAGAATGTTATATCACGGGAACGAGAAAAGAGTGCATGTCTGTAACGAGATCAAACTAGGTATGGAGATACCGATGATCGAATCTCGGACATGTAATATATCGAGAGACAAAGGGATTTAATTACAAGTGTTAAAGGTTCTCACGATCACAGAAGTCATCGTTGAATGTGTAGGAGTCAGTACGGATCTCTAGGTCCCGCTGCTGATTATTGATCGGAGAAGGGTCTCGATCATGTCTGCATTATTCGTGAACCATAGGGTGGCACACTTAAGAGTTACCGGACACCATTTTGGAGCACATATGTTTCAGACGAAAGAATTGCAAAGCGTAGGAATTGTTTCAATAGAAATCGGAAATTGTTTCGGGTGAAATTGCAGAAGGTGGTTCTGCATGTGATATTGAAATATTGCAAGGGGCTATATGTGAATGTTTGTTAATTAAATTAATTAACAAAATTCTGAATAAATTTAATAAAAGAGTTTTATTAAATGAGAGAGCATTAAATTTGGAGAAATTTAATGCATTTAAAGTGGAGACTTTAAAAGGGAATGTGAAGAGGCATTTTAATGTGGAGGGGTTACCACCACATTAATGGGGGAGGTGAGGGGTGACCCCCCCATGCGCCGGCCATGGAGAGAGGGGGCACCCCCCTCCTCCTATAAAAGGCCACCCATTCCCTCCTTCATCCTCACACCTCCTTGTGAAGGATCTCTCTCCCCCTCTAGAATTATTCCCCCATGATCTCGGATTAGCGAGATACATGTTCCCGGTGGCATTTTGTCTAGAAGGAGTTGTTGCTTCCGCTGGATCGCTGGAGCAAGGAGGTGGAGGTTGTCCGGTGGCTTGAACGTGTGTGCGAGTGCGGATGCGCTGTTGAGTTGCGGCGCTCGGACTTCCTCATGATCTTGAGATCGGGAAGTGTACGACTACATCAACCACGAGTTCCTACTCGTTAACAAAGCTCGTTGTCTACGAGGGTAAGTTCTCGTTGGATGTATGTCCACCCGTTGCTTTGTACCTAGTAGATAGATCTTGGCGTGTAGTTCACACCGTAGGAAAATTTTTGTTTTCTATGTTGCGGACCCAACACCCACGTCATCACTTGACTGTGGTTCATAGTACGGGTGTTATTCCACCAGGCTCTTGCATATCCTGCCAGATAGTGGGTGGCAAACAGTACCTTCTCGTTGGCGTCCACTCCTGTGACTTCCAGGTTATTCTCCATGGTTTGCAACCAATCATCCGCATTCAACGGGTCTTCAGACTTGCTAAAGATAGGGGGGTTGGTATTCTGAAAGTTCTTAAGCTTGGATCCATGATGATCCTAATTTCCATGGCCTTGATTATTGTGGGCCATCTGAGCTATTTGTTGCAGGGTGGCTAGGTTGGCTTGGCGCTCTGCTCTACTAGCTTCACGGTCGGAAACTAGCATCTGCAAAATCTACAGCATCGGGTCCTGCGATGAGATGCTTCCTTGAGGGTTTCCATGAGTCATCTGAAGATTGAGATAGATAAAGAGATAAGAGGGAAAGTTCTAACGTTCATGGTTTTGTTTTCAAATGCTTTTATACTTTGAGTTTGAACTCAAGTTTTGCAAACTTACTCCTTCTCATTCATTCATTCCTTCAAGCACACACTACAAACACACACACCACAACATAAAAGGAAAACAGGTTTTAAGAACCGTTTCCGTGAACTAAGATATACAGTGGGACCAATACAACTCATTCCTACGGTAATGATCAAGTGCATCTTCTCATCATGAATGAAGTCAGAGTCATCATCATCGGTGTAGAAATCCATGGCATCATTCTCTAGGTAGTCATTGTCATCACTAAGGTATGAGTGAATATCTCCTTGGATGTCTTAACCTTCTTCCTCTTCTTCTTTTGCTGCAAGCTGAGCTTCTTGTTCCTGGATGGTCTTCTCGAGGTCGGCCACCTTCTTGCGAAGATGAGCGATGGTGCGATCCTTCTTCTCGCATTGACGACGAAGTGATTGGCGATCCTTGACGAGCATGGCGAGAGTCTAGTCCTTCTTGGCGGCAATGGCAAGGTTGTGGTTGGAGTAGGCTTGAGCATTGTCCAATTCCTTCTGTCTATCATACAATAGGAAGTCAAGATTCTCCACTTGGCGCTTCATCTTCGGGTGACTTGGCATCTCCAATGGCATTCCCATAGAATCACGCCTTGCATAGTGAGCAAAGCGAGTTCCCTGGATCAAGTTGATGTTTTGCCCACACAGACGGGCAAGAGCTTCATGCATAGCCCTGGCTAATCCATCTAGCCAGTTGTTCTCTCTCACGGTGAATTGAATCTTCTCAGAAAGGGGTGCTTCCATCTTGCCTCGAAGATCTGCAACTATCAGCCATTGTAGATCTCCTCCTGGGAAATCCTTGAGTTGGCCTCTGAAGAATTCTGGATGCGGGCGCTCAAGGTACTCTAACAGTGCATCGAGATCCCTCTTGTCGTGGAAATGGCCATGGCAGTCGCTGCCACTGGCAGCGATTAAGTGTTTCATGAGGAAGAGTTGGCGGCCATCTGCGGTGCGAGATGGGGGCAGATGCACATGGGTTTACCCAGGTTCGGGCCCCGGGAGGGTAAAGACCTACTCCTGCTAGATTAGATTATGGGAGAGCGAGTTACAGGGGTGGCGAGCTCGGCGGCTAGGCAGCAAGTCGCTTGAGGAGGTGTATGATGGAACGTAAGTCTCCAGGATACCCTAGGGAGGTTTATATATGAGGCACCTCGCTAGGGTTTACAAGTTATCACCGAATAAGATAAGGATCCGGAGGCTTTGACCTAGTCCGATTGGGCTTCTGCTACGCTCATGGGCTTCCAGTCGCCAATCGCTGGGCCTTTCCTTCCTTTGTAGTCCAGTCGCCGTCTTTCGGACGCACTCGCAGGCCCTTTGGCCCAATTGGAACGTCCTGCTGGGCATACCCCCTTCGGCATATCCCCATCAATAGTCCTCGAGGCCATCGTTGATGTAGGCGCATGCGTCCTTTTGGCGTTTGGAGTAGGCGAGCCCAATTTGGGCGTCCAGCCGAGTCAGCGATGGACTCCATTAGAACCAAGGAGAATTTCCCCATGTTTCCACTCGTCGTCTCAATGAAAGTTACTACCACCAAGTCGTCGTCTTGGCGAGTGGAAAGACTGGCGGGTGGCGGGTGAAACAAAGGAGTTGGACCGCCAAATTTGGTCAAACTATCCGTTGGAATTTCCAACGGTAACTTCGGCGCAATTACCGTGAGTAACGGCTACCCCGATTTGCGTTTCTCATATAAGGGGAGTGATGGTTCAGCTCCGCAGACCTTCTTTGCATTCTTCATTCTTCCTCATTCGTTCTTCCTACCTCCAATCTTCCTGCCTACGTCCTTCCGACTTGTCCTTCCCGCATCGTGCGATTCCACATCCTACCCGATGGCGCCTCCCAAAGGCTCATGGGGGAAATCCAAGTGTACCACGGCCCAGCTTAGATCTTTCGAGGATGCTGGAGTGCTCCGCAGGGGGAATTGGCAGGTTCCCCCCTCCTCCGAGACCGAGCCGAAGCCGCGACCCGGCGAGTTCATCTGCTTCCCCTGTCATCTTGAGAGGGGTATGGGATTCCCCACCTCACTCTTTTTTCGCCGTTTCTGCGCGTATTACGCGATCAAGCCATCGGATCTTGGTCCGCATAGCATCGAGCAGCTGGCAATCTTCGTCGCCTTTTGCGAATGTTACCTCAGCTGCAGGCCGTATTTCCCGCTATGGTTGGAGCTCTTCCACGGCCGCATCGGGCGTGAAGCGTCTAGCAGCTTGATGCTGGCCGCAGGTGGAGTCACATTTCAACTGAAGCCGAAGGCCAATTTCGTCAAGCTCCTCCTGCCGAAGAAGGCCGCCAGCGAGTGGAAGAAGAGATGGTTCTACGTTAAAGAAGCCACTCCCTCCGATGAGGTGGCTCTTCCTGAGTTCGTCGCCAAGAGGAGCGATCCCCATCGGTTGGCGCCGAAGAAGCTTCCTGAAGACCAGCGGATGGCCGTCGCGTAAAATGATGGATCAGATCCAGAAGTTGAAGGACCAGGGGTTGATTCCGATCAACCTCTACAACTGCTGGCTCGGGTGGCGCCTGGTTCCGCTGGCGGCTCGACCGCACTAGATGTATGAATAAAGCGGGAAGCCTGACCCATCCCGAACCAGCAAGGAGTCATGGGAGGCCGAGGACTACAAGGCTGCCCTGAAGAAGATCACCGACGCAGAGTTTACCAGTGTGGCTGTCGGGGTCGCCCCGTAAACTCCTGTGAAGAATGAAGCCCCCACAGTAAGTTCTCTTCCCAATCGCTACGTCCGTGTTTCAGTTTTCAGTTTCCCCATTAGGTGTTTTACTCGTGGTCGTTCTCAGCTTTTTTAGGTGTTGGAGGGCTGGCTCCCTCCGCTCGATGAAGAGGTTCCCCAGGAACTGGAGGAAGACTCCGAGGGGGACCCTTCCGATAGCAACGGGGAGGAGGAAGAGGTTCCTCCCCTAGCGCCTATGGCTTGCAAGACCCGCATGCAGAAACAACGTGAAGTCGAGGCTAGCTGCAGCCTGGACGAGCACGATGGAGGCGACGAGGTCGCACAGGAGCACACGTCCCAGCGTACTGCTACGCCGTCGAAGCCCGCACGCAGGCCCAAGTCGCTAGCGAAAAGGCCCACGTCGCCGTCCAAGTCGTCGGTGGTGTTTGAGTCGGATGACGATTCCAATGATGAAGGTTCTCCCGAAGTCTCGCACAAGGCCCCAAAGGATGCAGTCGCGACAAAGGGGTTGGAGGGCGTGGACACGGAGGTAGCAGTAGAGGTTCCCCTGGTGGCGATTGCGCCGATGGTCTCGGGGGTTCCAATCCATGAAGCGGCTGAGGCGATGACATCCAAGTCACCACAGCCGTCAAGGGCGGCCGCGTCGGAGCCGGAGATCCCGGCGACTGCAGCTTCATCGTCGATGAAGCCCGCGGTTTCGTGGGCTTCAGATGTCTTCAAGAGGAGGCCCACCCGCAAGTTGGGTCCCGAGTTGGACAAGCCCGCCCACATCAGCACCGGGCTTCGCGTCCTCCCAGTCGCTAAGTAAGTATTGCTCCCTCATCCCGATTCGCCTTGCTCTTTTGTGTTGTCGTTATATTGATTGTGGGGACTCGTGCAGGTCAGGGGCCAAGAAGATTGGCCGTCCTTTGGTGGCTAAGATTCCACCGGCCACCAACATGGGAGAGGGCGACCTACCCAAGAAGAAAAAGGCCACCGGAGATGTGGCGACCGATGAAGTCGCGAAGAAGCAGAAGGGGGTGCCGACGACGCTGCGACCAAGGGCAGCGCCGCGGAGTCAGCTGCTGCGCCAGTCGCCGAAGAGGCGGTGGCGACGCGATCGGAACCAGCCTTGGCTGCGTCCGTGCCGGAAGCGCCGGTCTCGACAACCAACGCCCCTGCCAGAGCGTCGGCGATGTTCCCGCGTTTCATGGCGAGGGGATTTCCAGGTGTGGCAGATACGCAGTCTCCGCAGGGTCCAGAAATCGTGGATGCGGACATTGGGTCCCGTCACGGGCGCACTGTTGGAGATATGCCCAAGAGGCAATAATAAAAGTGATTATTATTATATCTTTGTGTTTATGATGAATGTTTACATCCCATGCTATAATTGTATTATTAGGAAACACTGATACATGTGTGTTTTGTAAACATATAAGAGTCCCTAGTAAGCCTCTTGTTGAACTAGCTTGTTGATTAATTGATGATTATGGTTTCCTGATCATGGACATTAGGATGTGATTAATAACAAGGTCATATCATTAGGAGAATGATGTGATGGACACACACCCATAGTAAGCGTAGCATAAGATCAAGTCATTAAGTTCGTATTGCTGTAAGCTTTCAAATCACATAGTAACCTATTCCTTCGACTATGAAGTTATGTTAATCACCATCACCGGATGAATACTTTGATAACATCAAACGCCGCTTCGTAACTGGGTGGTTATAAAAGTGTCATTGGGTATTCTGAAAGTATGAGTTGAAGCTCATGAACCAAGATTGGGATTTGTCCATCCATATGACGGATAGATATGCTCTGGGCCCTCTCGGTGGAATGTCATCTAGTTAGCTTGCAAGCATGTGACTAGGTCACAAGGGATGACATATCACGGAACGAGTAAAGAGTACTTATCAGTAACGAGGTAGAACTAGGTATGGAGATACCGACGATCAAACCTCGGATAAGTATAATATCGTGAGACAAAGGGAATTAGTTTCGTATGTAAATGGTTCAATCGATCGCGAAGTCATCGTTGAGTATGTGGGAGCCATTATGGATCTCCAGGTCCCGCTGATGGTTATTGATATGAGATGTGTCTCTATCATGTCTACATATTCACGAACCGTAGGGTGACACACTTAAGGTTCGAAGTTATTTTAAGTAGATATGGAATGTGCGTTGGAGACCGAATGTTGTTCGGAGTCTCGGAATGGATCCGGGACATCACGAGGAGATCCGGAATGGTCCGGAGAATAAAGATTCATATATAGGAGATAATTTTATGAGATAGGAAATGTTCCGGAGTGTTTGTATGAGGATTCTAAAAGGTTTCGGAATGTTCCGGAAGGTTCTAGAAGATATCTTGGAGTTTGCTTGAAAATCAAGATAGGGATCAAGGAGTCATGTTGGGTCAAGATAAGGAGTCGTGGGGGAGGAGGATTCCTCCCCACCTCCCAAACCCGCCGGCCCCATAGGAGGGGAGTCCTACAAGGACTCCCCTTCCCTGGCGCGCCCTCCCCTCTTTAAATAGAGGGGCAGGGGCGCCCCCTCCTCTCACGCTCTCATAACGTCCAATCTCTGCCGCCTCTCTCCTCCACCATATTCTGCACAGGCATAGGCGAAGTCCTGCAGAATTCTCTACTCCACCACCACCACCACGCCGTCGTGCTGCTGGGATTCCGTGGAGAAGATCTACTACCTCCGCTGCTCGCTGGAACAGGGAGAGGAAGGTCTGCTTCGACTCCGCACGTGTGACCGACTACGGAAGCGCTGCCGAATCGTGGCACCGGAAGGATCGTCAACTTGACCAAGGGCGGAAGCGCTGCTGGAACGCGACGCCGGAAGGATCGTCTACTTGACCGAAGGCGGAAGCGCTGCTGGAACGCGACGCCGGAAGGATCGTCCACACGAACTTGAGATCGGCAAGTGATCGACTACATCAACCACGAGATCTAATCTCGTTAACGCTTTCGGATCTATGAGGGTTAGTTCCCATCTATCTCGTTGCTCATGTCTAATAGATTAGATCTTGGCTTTTATCTAGATTAGATCTAGGTTTTGTTCGTTCTTGCGGTAGAAATTTTTTGTTTTCCATGCTACGAACCCATCATGCACTTCCTTCACAATCCCGTCGACTGACACTGGAGAACTTCACAAAATGCTCGGCGCTGCTATTCAGGTATGTCCAGTCCCCGAGTTCCTGGTCGTTGAATGTCAGCGTTTGGGAACTGAACCTCTTGCTCCTCTCCAGTCCCCGAATTCCTAGTCGCTGAATTTCGGCGGCTAGGAATTGATTTTCTTTCTCCTTCTCTACTCCCCGAGTTCCTGGTCGCTGAATTTCAGCATCTAGGAACTGGATGTTGTTTTGCCAAATGCTGAGGCGAGTTGTTTGTTTGCGGGGATTGCAAAGGGAGTCGACCGATCGGCAGGCCGCGAGGGAGCGCTTGGAGCGTGACTTGCGCGAAGCACAAGAGGCGAACCGACGGCTTCAGGAAACTATTGGTGAGTATCTGTTTGTCTTTCTTTTCCTCTGTCGGGTGTGAGGTAGTCGTGTATAGTACGCTAATGGTTTCTCTTGCAGATGGTTTCCCGGCTGAAATTTCCAAGGCCCGTGAGGGGTATGTTCCAGTCGCTGAGCTAGACGCGGCGAATGGACGGATAGCCTCCTTGGTCCAGGACTTGGAGGAGGCGAAAGCGGCTCGATTTCTTCGGAGGAGCGAGCGAAGGTTGCCGTCGTTGTGGCTGAGGAAGAGCACAAAGCCACGGATTCCATCATCGTGGGGTTGCACAACGAGCAAACCGCCTTGGAGAAGCACGTCACGGAGAACTGCCGCAAACTCCTTGGTGAGTCTCTGTCTTTGCCTGACCCATTTGTCGAGTCCCCGATTTGGGGGTTTCATAGTTTCACTGACACCTGACTTTGCAGCTGTGGTAGGCCAAAGTGATCCGGTGGTGCAAACTTACAATGCCTCGCAGTGCGTGACTGCCGTGGTGAACGCGGCCACGGCCTCGGCATTGTGCGTCCAAGCGTCTCTTCAAGGCATGTCCCCCACCGAAGTTATTCCTGGGGGGCTTACGGAGGTGTGGCGCTATCCGGAGGAGGTGCATGCCGTCGTGGAGTGGATGACGCGCTCAGCGTTCAGGCGCGGGGCCACCACAGCGTTGAGCTTGGGTCTCGCCCACTTCCCCGATGACTTCAACCTTGACGACGTGACGAGTGGCTATCCATCGGTGACCAACACAGTGGAGATATCAGAGGTGCTGAAGCGGACCGCAAAGGCCACCCCTTACGTCGACCGGGTCTTGGCGATGGGGGATCTGCTGCCGTACCAGGAGACGGTGTTGGCGCCTGGCGACCCCGAGCCGGAGCATCGCGACATGAAGTCGGAGCAGCCCTTCCGAGCGTCATTGTCGAAGTCACTGACGACGTTCCCGACGAACCCGTGGCAGCCTTTTGTTCGCGTCAAGGGGGTGGCGTTGCTTCTTCATCAGGGCATGTGGAGTAAACAATGTAGTTGTCCAAGTTGTGATGTATGCCAAGTGGCGAATGCTGTAAGATATTTTTGCAATATAAGCCAAGGGGAGTCGATCAACTCATATTGCGACTAGGAATGTGTGGTGTGTTTTGTTTATGCATTGTTTTGATTGAGCGAGTCCCCGAGCGCGTCCGCCCTTTAATGGGGTATAACTCGATTGTATACTTTTGTGTGTTGGTTTGTTTATGCATTGTTTTTATCCCTCGCGTCTTCTGAGTGGCGAGTCCCCGAGCGCAAGTAGGACTGACTTATAAGCGAGTCCCCGAGTGTGGCGCCCGACCATATTGGTCATGCTCCTGTTGCAGGTTGTGAGTTCGTTGTTTGTAACGTGTCTCCTCCCCTGGCCTGGAGAGCCAGTCGCTTGGCGAGCCCTAGGCAGCTCTCTTACTTGGTGTGTTCCCGAGCCGCGTGGAGGTTCCCGTTTTGCGGAGTCCCCGTGCGTGGTACTTAACCATTCGAGTCGCTTTGCACGAGGGTGGGAGGGACAGGTCGCTGTGAGAAGCGTGTACCGGTTGTCTTGGCCCGGTGGGCCAGTCAGGCTAGGCGAATCCAATGGCAGCTCCGGGTTGGCGTTTTTCGTGGACGACCCAAGGCCCTAATATTTCCGGTGCCCTTGTGCCACACTACTTAGCCATGCCGGTCGCTCGACCAGAGGTTGACTTCCGTAAGTAGCGTATTGCTAGTATGTATGAGTGCGAGTGGCACAAGAATATGGCGAGTGGACACAATTTGTGCAAACCGGATGAATTTCATTATATATTTCGATGGAGTACAATATGAGGTTCTAAGCATAGAACTTTCTGAGGAGGTTTACATTCCATGGCCTCCCGACCTCCAGTTGGCCATCACCCCGTATGTCGATGAGGTAGTAGGCATCATTGCCAAGGACTCGGCCTATGGCGAACGACCCCTCCCATGGGGGGAGAGTTTGTGCATGCCCTTCTTGTCTTGGGCCAGTCATAGGACCAGGTCGCCTTCCTGGAAGGTGCGAGTTCGCACTCGGCGGCTGTGGTAGCGGTGGAGTCCTTGCTGGTATATGGTGGTGCGGGAGCGAGCCAGGTCGCATGCCTCGTCGAGTTGATCGATGCTATCTTGGCGGGCGACCTCATTGGTCGCCTCGACGTAGTTGGCGACTCGAGGTGAGTCATGCTCCAAGTCAGTTGGCATTACGGCCTCGGCGCCATACACCATGAAGAAGGGTGTGAACCCGGTTGAGCGGTTGACGGAGGTGCGAATCCCCCATATCATAGAGGGGAGCTCGTCGACCCAGCATCCTGGGGTGCGCTCGAGGGGCACCTGGAGTCGCGGCTTGAGCCCATGGAGGACGCTCTGGTTGGCGTGTTCTGCTTGGCCATTTGACTCTGGGTGAGCGACTGATGCGAGGTCGAGTCGGATGCCGTGTTCTTCACAGAATTCTGCCATGGCTCCCTTGGCAAAGTTGGTGCCGTTGTCTGTTATGATGTTGTGCGGGTAGCCGTACCAGTAGATGAGTTCACGTAGGAACTTGGTGGCCGTCTTGCCATCGCACTTTTTTATCGGCCTGGCCTCGACCCATTTGGTGAACTTGTCGATGGCGACCAGGAGGTGACTGAAGCCAGACGGGGCCTTCTTGAACGGGCCTACCATGTCCATGACCCATACGGGAAATGGCCACGTGATGGGGATGGTCTTGAGTGCCGAGCCAGGGAGGTGCGTCTGGTTGGCGTACTTCTGGCACCCGACGCATCGTTGGCCGATGTTGGTGGCGTCGGCGTGTGCAGTGAGCCAGTAGAAACCGTGCCGCATGGCCTTGGCGACTAGCGACTTGGCGCCGGCGTGATGGCCGCAGTCGCCGGCGTGAATGTCCCGGAGGATCTTGCGGCCTTCTTCTGGCTGTACGCAGCGCTGGAACACGCCAGTCACGCTGCACTTGTGGAGCTCGCCGTTGATGATGATGAAGGATTTGCAGCAGCGCACGATCATTCGCGCCTCTGTCTTATTGCTCGGTAGGAGTTTGTGTTCCAGGAAGGCGACGTATGGTGTTGTCCAGTCGCTAGTTTCCACAACCATGGCGACTAAGGCCGGTTCTGGTTGCAGTGGGATCCCGACGTCGATCTCTTTTGGTGGGCTGACCGATGGTTTGTGGATGATGTCGAGGAAGACGCCTACTGGTGGTGCTTGTCAGGTCGATCCGATGCGATAGAGGGCGTCCGCCTCCTCGTTTTTGCGCCTGTCGATCCACTCGACGGAGTAGCCGTCGAAGTGTCCCCCCAACTGGTCGACAGCTTGACGGTACGCGATCATTGTTGGGGAGACGGCGTCGCACGTCCCGGCGACTTGGCCGGCGACTAGGTCGGAGTCACCATAGCATCGTAGGCGGTTGACATTCATCTCCTTAGCGGCTCTCATGCCATGAAGGAGGGCCTCATATTCTTCCATGTTGTTGGTGCAGGGCTTGAAGTTGAGGTGGACCACTTAGCGGAGCTTGTCTCCTTTGGGGGAGGTCAGGATGACCCTAGCCCCTGCGCCGTCGGCATTCTTGGATCCGTCAAAATGGAGCGACCAGTAGTGGAGGTATGGGAGCTTCTCTGGCTACTGTGCTTCTTCCCAGTCTACGAGGAAATCGGCCAGGGCTTGTGACTTGATCGCTTTGCGGGGCTCATACTTGATGTTGTGGATGCCGATTTCGACGGCCCACTTGGTGACTCGCCCGGTCGCCTCGCGATTGCGTATGATGTCCTGCAGGGGCACGGAGGAGACCACCGTGATTGGGTGCTCCTGGAAGTAGTGTGGGAGTCGCCGTTGTGCTCGGAATACCGCGTAAACCAGTTTTTGGTATTGCGGGTAGCGTTGTCGTGAGTCCGTTAGGACTTCGCTGATGTAGTAGATGGGGCGTTGTATGGGGCGCTCCTTGTCCTCTTCTGGTCGTTCGACGACCATCACTGCGCTGACGACTCGAGTGGAGGCCGTGACGTAAACGAGCATTGGCTCTTTGTTGAGTGGCGCGGCAAGTAGTGCTGCCACGAGTAGCACTTCTTTGAGCGCTTTGAGTGCATCGTTCGCCTCCGTGTCCCATTGGAACGTGGGGTTCTTGCGCATCAGGCGGTAGAGGGGCATTGCCTTCTCGCCTAGTCGGGGGATGAAGCGACTGAGGGCCGTGACTCGCCGTGCCAACTTCTGGACGTCGCGCAGGCACTCGGGTTTACCGAGTCGCGCGATGGTGTCGGTCTTGGTGGGGTTGGCTTCGATGCCTCGCTTGGAGACTACATAACCCAGGAGTTGTCCGGTGGGGACGCCGAAGGTGCATTTTTCGGGGTTCAGCTTGATGTTGTACCTCTGCAAGTTTTTGAAGGTTTCGGCTAGGTCTGCGAGCAGGTCGTCCTGGCGGGTGGATTTTACCACCACGTCGTTGATGTAGACGTGAATGTTGCGGCCAATTTGGCTCGCTAGACACTCCTGCATGCACCTCTGGTATGTGGCGCCTGCATTCTTGAGGCCGAACGTCATGACCGTGTAGCAGAATGCGCCGAATGGCGTAATGAACGTCGTCTTCTCCTCGTCCTCGACCGCCATCTTGATCTGGTTATAACCAGAGTAAGCGTCGAGAAAGCACAGCGACTCCGATCCCGCGGTCGAGTCGATGATCTGATTGATGCGCGGTAGGACGAACTCCTCCTTCGGGCAGGCGCTATTGAGGTTGGTGTAGTCAATGCACATTATCCATGTGTTGTTCTTTTTTAGAACCAGGACTGGGTTTGCCAGCCACTTGGAGTACTTGATTGGCCGGATGAAGCCTGTGGCTAGCAGGCGCTAGCCTTCTTCAGCGATTGCTCGACGACGCTCTTCATTGAAGCGCCGTAGCGACTGCTTTACTGGTCGCACTTTGGGGTCAGCGTTGAGTTTGTGCTCAGCGAGTTCCCTCAGGGACACCTGGCATGTCAGATGGCTTCCATGCGAAGATGTCGTGGTTCTCACGGAGGAACCCGATGAGCGCGCTTTCCTATGCGGGGCTCATGTGTGCCCCAATGGTGACCGTCTGGCTGGAGTCGCCTGGGACGAGCTCGACGGTGCGGGTGTGCGTGGTTGCCTCGAAGGTGGAGTTCGCTGCGGTTGGTTTCTTCAGGATGGTGGGATTGTCCTTGTTGATGTTGCCCGCGTATTTCGCGAGCTCCTCCGCGTTGTCGGTCTCCGCGGCGATGACGGCGTCGGCGAGCTCGGCGCCCTTGTCCTCGCATTCCATGGCCATGTCGGGGTTGCCGTGGACGGTGATGATGTCGCTTGGCCCGGGGAGCTTCATCATGTTGTAGGCGTAGTGTGGGGTCGCCATAAACTTTGCGAATGCCTGGCGGCCCAGGACGCAGTGGTAGGGGTTGCGGAAGTTCACCAGCTCGAACACGATCCTCTCCGTGCGGTAGTTTGCTAGAGTGCCGAAGGTGACTGGCAGCGTCACTTTCCCGATTGGGTACGCCTTCCGACCGGGGAGAATGCCGTGGAAGGTCGTCACTGTTGGCTCGATGGCTGCTTCTGGGAGCTAGAGCCTTTTGAACGTGTCGAGGTACAAGATGTTGATGGAGCTCCCACCATCCATTAGCGTCTTGGGCAACCAGTAGTCGGCCACCTTGGGCCTGACTACCAGGGCAACTCGCCCTGGGTATTCGATCCTTGGCGCATGGTCCTGGCAACTCCAGGTGATGCTCTGCTCGGACCAGTTTAGGAAGCAAGGGATGTCGACTTGTGTCACCGCATTGACGGCGACTGCGCGGGCGAGCACCTTCTTCTCGCGCTTGGTGCCGAGTTAGGTGAAGGTATGTAGCGAGGCAACGGTGGTGCCGAAGCCGCCGCCGTTCTTGTTGTCTCGAGGTGGGTTGTTGTTGGGGTCCTCCCTTGCTTGTCTCGCCTTCTCAATCTCTTTGAGAGAGTGGCAATCAGCGGTGGTGTGGGTGGCGGGTTTTCCCTCCCTGCTGTGGTAGATGCAGGGCTGATTGAGTAGGGCGGCAGGGTCAAATTTTGGCCTTGTTGTATTGTTGGCGCGGTAGTTCCCGATGTCGCGGTAGTTTCCTCCGTCGTGGCGGTAGTTCTTGGAGTCGCGCTAGCCGTAGCTGGTGTCGGCGACGAAGTCGACTTGCCCGTCCGTGCAGCGCTTGCCGGTGATGCGGGTGTTGCTGTAGCGCATGTCACATAGGCGCCCGCTGTCATGGATGCTAGTGCGGCGTCTTCCTCCCGACTCGTCGTCGGAGTCTTGGTTGGGGTCCTCCTCCGCATAGCACTTGGCGATCTCGAGAAGGTCGGGGATGTTGTCGAGCGTCCAGTAGACCCTCTTGATCTTGGCGACCAGGGATTCATACCGGCACTCGTTCTTGAAATAGTGTATCGTCGTGTCTGGGTGGATGCCGGAGGCATTTATCCACAACTCTTGCCATCTTTGGATCCAGCGGCGAGTCGACTCGCGTTGTCCCTGGATGCATCGCTCCAGGACCTCTATGGTGGTGGCGCGGGTGTAGGAGCCCTCGAAGTGCCTGACGAAGGCGTCCCACATTTCTTCCCATGAGTTGATGTTGTCGGCGGGGAGCATGTTGATCCACTGCCGGGTCGCACCCTCCATCATCAGGGGGAGGTAGCGAGCGGCGAGCAGGTCGGTGTGGCCTGCGATTCCCATTACCATGAGGTATGTGTCCAGCCAAACAGCGGGGTCGTATGTCGGGTCGTACTTCTCGATCTCCTTGGGGGCCTTGAAGTTGGCGGGGTATTTTTCCCCATGAATCATTGCGGCCCGACTCGACCGAGCGAGCCTCTTGGTTCCAGGTCGCCGTGGTTGGTGAGGGTGTGCCGCGGGTCGTAGGGCTGGCGCGACCGCCACGCCTGGTTGTTGATGATGTTCGTTCGAGCATCGAGGGGCTGCCCGTTGGCAGCGACTGTGTTGTTCGCCGGTCGCGGCTCGTTGGTTGATAGCGTGGGATTGGTGGCCCGTGGTTGGTTCACCGGGGGCTGGGGTGGTGGGCAAACTAATGCGTTAGCCACGGTGGGGTGGCCGCTTGATGTCGCCCTGCTTGCTTATGAGCGGGAGTACATCCACCCCCGCGGGTCGATTCCCGCGGCTTGTTGCTCGACGACCCTGACGAGTAGGGCCTTGGCGTACTGGATCTGTAGTGTGTTGTCGCCTTGGACGTCGAGGTTGGCGATCGCGGCGTCGGCCGCGACGACGTTGTCCATAGGGGTGGAGTATAATGGTAGCCCGTTGGCATCACGGGCTTGAGGCGAGATGATGATCCGCGGTTGGTCCGGTGGGGGCGTGCGGCCCATTGGTGGTGGAGGAGCCTCGGTTGCCGGTGCGCCAGGTGGTGGTCTCGCGGGGTTGCTTCCACCTGGTGGCGCATTCTCGCAGTATTCGCGCTCGGTGGCGTGTGCGGGGTCGCCTTCATCATTGAAGTTCAGGACGCGGCCCTGAACATTGGAGTTCAGGCGGGTCCTGATGCGGCGTTGGTGATAGAGCAACAGCTCCCACGCCGTCTCTCATTCGAGGCGGTATTTCTCGCGCTCGGCAAGTTCGTTGCGTTGCGCCTCCGTGAGCCACAGGCGGGCTTGCTCCACCTCCGTGGCCATCACAGTCGGTGGGATCAGCGTGGCGAATGGATCTGGTGGGGCGGCCGTGCTACCCGCCATGTAGATCGCGTTGAAGCGATTGGATCTGGCGCGAAAATCCTTGGGGGACTCCGAGCCGAAATCGGAGTCGAAGATCCCCAGGATGTAGGGCTCCTCGAAGTCCTCAGGGTTGGAGACTCGCGTGATGGAGTCCTCCCGTGATGCGGCGGTGATGGATCCGTCGACTGATGCAGGGGTCGTGGAGTCGGCGTCGTCGTTTAGGGCGTCGTCGTTGGTGGCGGCGTTAGTCTCGACCGCGTCGCTGGCGGCTGAGTCGTACTCGGTGACGAGGCCCCTGATGGAGCAGACCTGCTCCTCCGAAAGCAGATCGCGGTGTGGCGGCGATCCGCCCACGATCACCGTCACGGCTGGGTCGATCGCGCCGGTGAAGCTGACGAAGAGGTTGATGGAGCCGACCGGCATCACCGCGCTGTGAGTGACCAGACGTGACGCCGTAGCTGCTGGGCAGGATCTGTAAGATCCCGCCGATGGCGATCATGCGACAGGTGGCGAGCGGCCGATCGATCGGCAAGTAGGGTCTCGCCGCAGAACTCAGGCCAGTCCCGCTATGCCCCACGGTGGGCGCCACTGTCGTGGAAATGGCCACGGCAGTCGCTGCCACTAGCAGCGATTGAGTGTGTCGTGAGGAAGAGTTGGCGGCCATCTGCGGTGCGAGATGGGGGCGGATGCACATGGGTTTACCTAGGTTCGGCCCCCCGGAGGGTAAATACCTACTCCTGCTAGATTAGATTATGGGAGAGCGAGTTACAGGGGTGGTGAGCTCGGCGGCTAGGCAGCGAGTCGCTTGAGGGGGTGTATGATGGAACGTAAGTCTCCAGGATACCCTAGGGAGGTTTATATATGAGGCACCTCGCTAGGGTTTACAAGTTATCACCGAATAAGATAAGGATCCGGAGGCTTTGACCTAGTCCGACTGGGCTTCTGCTACGCTCCTGGGCTTCCAGTCGCCAATCGCTGGGCCTTTCCTTCCTTTGTAGTCCAGTCGCCGTCTTTCGGACGCACTCGCAGGCCCTTCGGCCCAATCGAAACGTCCTGCTGGGCATACCCCCTTCGGCATACCCCCATCACCTCTCAAAGATCAGTTGGCCTCCGTTGCCCAACTGGTAGAACATGCAATCCTGAACTTCCATCTATAAGAATTTAGGATGAGTAAGTTAGTGAGGTGATCAAGTGTGTCAAATTTTATGTAGTAATGTAAGAATTTTGAGGAACATGATTTTTTTGAAAGAATCAAGGATAAGAGTGGGAATATGTTTTCATAAATACTCACTTCATTTGTTTTTGAAACTAAGTTTTTGTTCGGACGTCCATTCTAACTAGGGGCTCCTATGGTCAGGATGGCTCTGATACCAACTTGTCAACACCCGGATGTTTAATCCTAGATGCATGTTATGCCATACATTGCAATCCCAGGATTACCTCTTTTGCGAGACATAACAGATTGGATATCACAGTACATCATCCATTACAAACCATAATAAGGTATTTGATGACCCACAAGTATAGGGGGTGTATCGCAGTATTTTCGAGGGAAGTGAAACCCAATTTACTGATTCAACACAAGAGGAGCCAAAGAATATTTATAAGCCTTAACAACTGAGTTGTCAATTCAGCTGCACCTGAAAACAATCTTGCTCACAGCAGTATATCAGTAGCAACAGTTTTGTAGTAGGAATAGTAAAGTAGCAGCAACAGTAAGTAAAGACAGTAGTAACAATAGCAGTAAACAATAGGATCCGAGTGCGCTAGGCATAGGGATGGATGGACGGGCGTTGCATGGACAAGACAATTCACATAGCAATCAGAACATAGGGCAATTGCAGATAAATAAGATAAAGCATCCTAGTACTAAATAATCCTAGGCATGTGTTCCATATATAGTCATACGTGCTCGCAATGAGAACTTGCACAACATCTTTTGTCCTGCCAGCCCGTTTGCAGTGGGACCTCAAGGGAACTACTGGCAATTAAGGTGCTCCTTTTAATAGAGCACCGGAGCAAAGCATTAACACTCCATGAACACATGTGATCCTCACATCAAAGCCATTCCCTCCGGTTATCCCGATTTCTATCACTTCGGGGCCATTGGTTCCGGACAACAACGTGTGTATACAACTTGCGGATAAGACCATAAACAATACTATCATAATGAATCAATAACATGTTCAAATCTGAAATCATGGCACTCGGGCCCTAGTGACAAGCATTAAGCACAACAAGTCACAACAAAGTCATAAAGCACTAATAAAAGATACTAGGCACCATGCCCTAACAATCTGATGCCATTACATGAACGATCTCATCCAATCCCTACCATCCCCATAGCCTACAACAGGGGATTACTCACTCATAGATGAGGGAAACATGGATGGTCGATGGAGAAGCGATGGTGATGATGATGGCGATGATCTCCTCTAATTCCTCGTCCCGGCAGGGTGCCAGAACGGAGTTTCTGGTGCTGTTTCGTGGAATCTGGTGGTGGCGGCGGAGCGGAACTCCTTCTGGAAAAACGTCGACCCCCCTGGGTTTTTAGGTCAGAAGGCAACTTATAGGCAAAGAGGGAGACCGAGGGGGAGTCTGGGGCGGCCAGACCACCCCCTGGCGCGGCCTGGGCTTGCCCGCCTGGCCAGGTGGTGTGGCCTGGGCCCAGCCCCCCTCCGTCTCATATTCTAGCACAGGAAGTCTTCTAGTGAAATAGGATTTTTGGCATATCTTCTGGAATTTTTCCTGATAGTTGATTTTTCTGTATAAAAAGTAGACACCAATGCAATTCTGCTGAAAACAGTGTCAGTCCGCGTTAGTTGCATCCAAATCACACAAGTTTAGAGGAGAAACAATAGCAATAGTGTTCGGGAAAGTAGATACGTTTTGGACGTATCAACTCCCCCCAAGCTTAGCTTATTGCTTGTCCTCAAGCAATTCAGTTGAAAACTGAGTGCGATAAAAAAACTTTCACGAACACATTTTCCTCATATGATGTATATATTCTCAGCATGTGATCAACTACTTAGACAATTCATAATAAGGAGTATGCAACTAAGTTTACTTAATAGGCATTGCAAGCTATGAAGAGATTCCAACTCAAAAATAATAAGTTGCATGAAGTATAAACATAAGCAACATTACAATGCTCATAAAAAGGTATGATAGAGTAGTATCTCGCTTTCCTTTGATTTAAGACACCTCTGAAGTTCAGGTGAAGACTAGAAGTAAAGATGTCAAAGATACAAGCATCAAAGTCATAACACAAATAATCAAGTTTTGAGACAAGCACAAAGAATGACAACGATGCCCTCAAGAAGGTGCTCAAAGAATATGTGGAGACTCAACAAGTAAAACAAAAGGTTTTGAATAATTTGAAAGGCTTCCAAATGCTAAAAGTTTGGTACCCGTTAGCTTTGAGCTCTCATTGCCCCTATCATAAGCATCTTTAAGTGGTTAAGGTTAAAGTGACACAACTAAGAGGATATGCTTGACAAGTTATAAATCGAAGTCGCATGCCCCTTACTTATGAAGACCGATCCTCATGCTACTCAACTTCAGTCACAAGTAAGCTCTTGTCATTGTAAGTATATACGTATCATAGAGAACCGCCAACGGGGTACCCCTTGCACATGACACAGGAGCTATCCCATAATCAAAATGACAAGGCAAGTAGACAATGAGCATCTCAGCGATCTTTTTATTTACTATGTGCATAGATTTTTATTGAGGATGCTTCATAGAATGCTCATTATGGTTGTGCTGCAAGTTTCCACCATGATTAGGCATGGCTTAGGCTAGCGGCCCATGCGTTTCTCTAACATACATACAAACTCCATGATCTTACAAGTTCCACTTTTATTTCACACCGTTGGGATCCATAAGCAAAAGAACATGATATCAACGAGGTACTAAGTACCAATGAAATGTTGAAAACGTTCCCCATGATACATGGTTCTGCTAACTTCAACTTATAAAGCGCAAGCATATACGCAACAAAGAAGGATGCAATGGTTCAGGTTTATTAAATGCAAGAAAATAAAGTGTGCCATCAAGTTTGTGAGAGCTTTACTAACTAACTTTCTCATAACAAGAAAACAAGGCATATTGAATATGCACGGAAATAGAAAATGATACTAATAGGTAGGTATGGTGGACACTTTGGCAATATTTGGTTTAAGGGAATTGGAAACATGAGTAAAATACTCAGTGAAAGTGAAGGCTAGCAATAGTAAGGGAGCAACAAACGAGAGAGAAATAGCTGTCATAATCATGCTTGCAACAAAACAGGACTAATCATGGCATGAAAGTGATTCAAGATCCTCAAGGCAAAATAATTCATCGAGGCTTAACTGATTATTACAGTCATGTGCATGCATGAGCATGTGCCAAGTCAATTCAAATGAAACATTCACAGGAAGATACCATGGTGTCATACCAAGTTATGAATAGAGTAATGTAAGCAAACATTCATAAAACATGCTACAAACTATTAGCAAGATGGAACTAATCATACGAAAGCAAGAACTACTAAGCATCCAAAGATAACATACACCCTACACGAACAGACTAAGCATGCCCACAAAGATGAGTATATATACAAAAATGAAAACAAATAGAGTTTGTTACCAGCCTCTTACCACGAGTTGTCATTAATCCTCATTATTGCTCTTCACTTGTGTGGCTTGAATAATAACATGAAACCAATATCCACTGAGGACTATTGAACCCTGTAGCAAACTCACAAAACCAAAGAAGAACGACAAATATTCTTGTTGTTTTCGATTTTTAAAATAAAAACCAAAAAGGAAGAACAAGCAAAGCAAAATCTTTTTGGGTTTTTCGAATAGTTCAAACAAAGAAAAAAGGGGAAAACAAACCAAGGCAAAGAGAAAAAGAAGCAAACCAAAGAGGAAAAACATAAATATTTTTGGTCTTTTTGTGTTTTAGAAAGCAAAAGCAAAGAAAGAACGAAAACTAAAAAGAGAACGAAACATGAATATACAAAGTACCGACGCAACATGATAAGGAGATGAGTGCGATGTCGGGGTACCTCCCCCCAAGCTTAGGCTTTTGGCCTAAGTGGGTGTCAATCCAGGTACGGGTAAGGGTTCCAAGCAGGAGGATCATGATAAGAATGGTCGTAGTTGGGCCCTTGGGAGGAAGAAGAAGCTCCCCAATCATAGATAGGCTGCTGATATGAAGACTCCCCCTCATTCGAGGGCAGGACCGAATCATCCGTGACCTCCCTTCTAGTATCCTGCTCCTGTTGGGAGAGCTATCCCAAGTACGTGTGAAGCTCCTCATTAGTGAGGGACCATCCTACCCTGTTATCAAGGTTAAACAAAACAGGTGCAGGCAAAATAACAACACGCTCGGACTTGCTCTTTCTCCAATCAGCTTTGAGAAAGGTTATTTCATAAGACAACTCACTCACACTAGCCCACGAGGAAACAAATTTATGCTGTATCATGGAATTAAGATCAAGCCTTTCTATGGGAAACTGTAGGTCTAGATGATGAGGCACTAAACCATGCAATGCTAATAAACAAGAAGCAATGAGGCCTCCACAAATTCCACCTTTCTCACGGTTAGCAGCAAGGCAGAAAGCTATCAAAGCGCCTAAGTTGTAAGACCTATCTCGTTTAAGAGCAGCAGAGATAAATGCTAGATCGTATGAAGATAACTTATTGGCAGTTTTCCTAGCAAGAACACACTTGGCAATAAAGTAGGCAAAGTAGCAAATGGAGGGAAGATGAATGTTATGGATTTTTCCATTCTCCTTTGAGAAGCTGCTCCCTTGGCAAATTTCTGCGTATAAATCCATGAGTGGTTCAGGTCGCTCCTTAATCCTTCTACATGATCCCCATTGAGGTACCTTAATAGCTGCACAAAAGTCATTGAGAGAAAGGTCGATAGCAATATTGTAAATTTTGTAGTGGACCATGGGGTTAGGCAAAGAGTGACTAAATTGAAAGTCCTGCACCACAAACATGGTTAGCTTCACAAATTGACAAGGCTCATCTTCCAAAAAGTGCTCCAACCCTCCATTAGAAACCAAAGTATGGAAATCTTGGAGAATTCCCGCAGCTCTCATGAACTCAGAACAGGGATAAATGGAAGGAAAAACTTCCTCCTCCCGGTGGACCTTCATGACCTCAGGCACCCATAGTTCATGTTGGTTTAGTTGATGCTCATTCATCTTCTATTCTGAAATTTAAACACCTATTAAACAAGTGATTGCAAAGTGAATATAATGAAGGGTACTACTCATAGGGACTTGTAAGAGGCCTAAACATGCATCAAAACTATATCTCTAAGCATCAAACAAGCTTACAAGCTCTCATAACCTGTCACCTACAGCAGCAAAATACTCAAGATATAATCCACTAAACACAAATCTACTTGGACAAGGGGAGGAGTCACATACCAGAGAACAAGTGCTCCAAATTTCAGCAACAAAGATGGGATGAGCAAGGAGATCGAAAAAATCGAGAGCAAGTACAACAAGAACGTGATTTTGAGCAATGAACTAGAGCTTACTCGGGAGAGAGAAGAAAGTGGCAGGTGAGAGAGTTAGTGGAGGGCCAGGGGTGGCCCACACCATGGCATGGCGCCACCTAGGGTAGGTCGCGCCACCAGGTAGTGTGCCTGCATGGTGGGTCCCCCTGGTACCTTCTAGGAACTCCTCTGCCCCTTTTTCACGTAAAAATTTAATATGAATTTCCTGGAATTTTTCGAGACACTTTATTTTTGGGCATTTTTCAAGTATAGAAGAATGATTTTATGACAGACAGATTTTTTTTGAAATGATGCAATGACAAAACAAAGCTAGAACTACAGAAGTTCTAAGACACTCTAACATGCAAGCAACTAACAACAAAAAGAAAGCTAAACGAAAACAAAAACTAAAATGGGTAGAATAGAAGTAAACAAAGATAATCACGGTGAAAACACTGTTTTGTTCAATGAAATCCTTTTGTTAACAAGGTTGATCAGGTCTTGCTACCAAAACAATTCCATATGAGGCAAAACTTTGTATTCCACTAATGATTATGTTACCTCAACCTTGATAGCAATGGTCCCAATCATAATAGTTTCAAATTTTTCTCTTGGTATTGGACAATATATTTCTCCAACTTGAATGCCCTCAACATGTTCAATTGAATTCAAACCATAAGTCCTTTCAATCTTCTTGGGGAAATAGACAGTATGTTCCTTGTCATTAACATTGAAAGTAACAATTCCTTGATTACAATTAATAACAGCTCCTGCAGTATTAAGAAAAGGTCTCCCAAGAATAATAGACATATTATCATCTTCAGGCATTTCAAGCACAACAAAATCAGTTAATATCAAGCAATTATGGGCCACTTGAACAGGTACATCCTCACATATACCAACAGGAATAGTGGTAGATTTATTAGCCATTTGCAAAGATATATCAGTTGGTATCAGTTTTTCAAGTTGAAGTCTCTCATAGAGAGAGAAAGGCATAACACATACTCTAGCTCCCAAATCACACAAAGCAGTTCTAACATAACTGTTCTTAATAGAGCAAGGGATAGTTGGAATCCCTGGGTCTCCAAGTTTCTTTGGAACCTTACCATTAAAGGAAAAATTAGCAAGCAAAGTGGAAATTTCTTCATTAGGGATCTTCCTTTTATTCGAGACAATATCCTTCATATACTTTGAGTAAGGAGGCAATTTAATAGCATCAGTCAAAGGAATTTGCAGGAATAAAGGTTTCATCCACTCACAAAACTTATTATAGTGTTCATCTTCCTTTGACTTGTGTTTCTTATCAGGGAAAGGCATAGGTTTTTGGACCCAAGGTTCTCTTTCACTACCATGTTTCTTAGCAATAAAATCTTCTTTAGTGTATTTAGTATTCTTAGTGTGGTTTTCAGGTTCTTCTTCAACTTTTTCTTCATTAGGAACTTCATTTTCTTCATCACCACTTTCAGTTTCAGCATCAGAAATAGATATACTATTAGGATCTATAGCAGGTTCAGAGGGTTCTACAACAGTTTTATGTTTCTTTTTCCTTTTCTTACGAGTAGAGCCACTATTTTCAGCTTGTTGAGAATCCTGCTCAATTCTTTTGGGATGCCCCTCAGGATATAGAGGATCCTGGGTAGCAGCTCCACTTCTAGTTCTAATTTCATAAGCATGTTTTTCTTTAGCAGCATTAACTAGCAAGTCTTTTTGCACTTTAACGAGTTGATCTATTTGAGTTTGAACCATTTGAAAGTGTTTAACAATCATTTTAACATCATTAGAGGTTCTTTCCACAATATCTTTCAACTCAACAATAGCTCTAGTGTTTTCCATTAGATGATTTTGCACCCTTTTATTAAAATTATCTTGCTTAACAATAAAGATATCGAGTTCTTCTAAGCATTGATCAGGAGGTTTAGAGTAAGGGATATCACCTTCATCAAAGTGTTTCAGAGAGTGTACCTCGATAGTGGGTGAGTAGGGAATAGGCTTACATAATTCTTCTATAGGAGGTAAATTCTTGACATCTGCAGCTTTAATTCCCTTCTCCTTAAGACATTTCTTAGCTTCCTTCATCACTTCATAATTTAATTCAATAACTCCCCTCTTCTTTGATGTTGGAATAGGCATTGGTATAGTAGGTTCAGGTACAATTACTTCAGGTATAGCTTGTTCAGGAGGAGTCCAATCTTCATAATTCTTGCTTATTTTTGCCATTAATTCCTCGGCTTCCTTAGGAGTCCTATTCCTGAAAACACAATCAGCACAACTATCTAGGTATGTCCTAGATTCTTCGGTTAGTCCATTATAAAATATATCAAGAAGCTCATTCTTAGGTAATGGACTTCCAGCCTGTGCATGAATCAAAGCACAAAACCTTGCCCAAGATTCAGGCAATACCTCTTTTTCTCCCTATTTAAAATCAAAAAGTTCTTGTAAAATAGCATGTCTAGCACTAGTAGGAAATATTTCTACAGGAAAGTACTAATCAAGCAATCAGGGCTATCAATAGATCCAGGAGGTAAATTACTAAACCAAGTTTTAGCTTCTCCTTTCAGTAAAAAGGGGAAAATCTTAGCAACAAAGTAAGTACGCATCTTAATATCATCAGAAAACAAGCCACTCATGGTAGAAAGTTCATTCATATGTGCTACCGCACTTTCATTCTTAGTCCTACAAAAAGGTTCTTTCTCAACAATAGCTATGTAAGATAGATCGAGAGAGAAATCATAATCTTTATCTATAATGTTTATGGGAGAAGTAGCAAACTTAGCAACATGAGATAATTTGGGTCTAATAGTACGCCTCTCAAGGAAACTCTTAGCAGCACTCCTATCATGGGTGTTTTTACATTCTTTAATAAATTCATCGGTCATCTCAACATAACCATCTTCAATATCATAACTTTCACTAGACTCGGGTGAACTAACAGGTGTGGTAGTGTCTTCATTAGGAGTTTCAGTATTTCCAGCTATAGTTCTAGCAATCGTAGCATCTAGGAAAGGACCTAATGAACCACTCTTATCAAGCACAGTAGAAGCAGCATCATAAGCATTAGAAGTTTCAGATTCAGCGGTAGTAGCAGTGTGTGTAGCAACTGCATGTGGTGGTGTAACGAGCTTACTTGTAACGGATGGTGAATCAAGAGTAGCAGAGGTGTTCAGAACCGTACCTCTTCTTGTAGTGGATGGTAAAATAGGAACCTTGCCATCACGAGACTTACCCATGATGGATGGATAGCAGCGAAAAATAGAGAATCCAAGCGAACTTAATAAATAAAGCTATGCTCCCTGGCAACGGCACCAGAAAATAGTCTTGATGACCCACAAGTATAGGGGGTGTATCACAGTATTTTCGAGGGAAGTGAAACCCAATTTATTGATTCGACACAAGGGGAGCCAAAGAATATTTATAAGCCTTAACAACTGATTTATCAATTCAGCTGCACCTGGAAACAATCTTGCTCACAACAGTTTATCAGTAGCAACAGTTTTGTAGTAGGAATAGTAAAGTAGCAGCAGCAGTAAAGTAAAGACAGTAGTAACAATAGCAGTAAACAATAGGATTCGAGTTCGGTAGGCATAGGGATGGATGGACGGGCGTTGCATGGACAAGACAATTCACATAGCAATCAGAACATAGGGCAATTGCAGATAAATAAGATAAAGCATCCTAGTACTAAATAATCCTAGGCATGTGTTCCATATATAGTCATACGTGCTCGCAATGAGAACTTGCACAACATCTTTTGTCCTGCTAGCCCGTTTGCAGCGGGGCCTCAAGGGAACTACTGGCAATTAAGATGCTCCTTTTAATAGAGCACCGGAGCAAAGCATTAACACTTCGTGAACACATGTGATCCTCACATCCAAGCCATTCCCTCCGGTTATCCCGATTTCTATCACTTCGGGGCCATTGGTTCCGGACAACAACGTGTGTATACAACTTGCAGATAAGACCATAAACAATACTATCATAATGAATCAATAACATGTTCAGATCTAAAATCATGGCACTCGGGCCCTAGTGACAAGCATTAAGCACAACAAGTCGCAACAAAGTCATAAAGCACTAATAAAAGATACTAGGCACCATGCCCTATCAATCTGATGCCATTACATGAATGATCTCATCCAATCCCTACCATCCCCATAGCCTACAGCGGGGGATTACTCACTCATAGATGAGGGAAACATGGATGGTCGATGGAGAAGCGATGGTGATAATGATGGCGATGATCTCCTCCAATTCCCCGTCCCGGCAGGGTGCCAGAATGGAGTTTCTGGTGTTGTTTCGTGGAATCTGGTGGTGGCGGCAGAGCGGAACTCCTTCTGGAAAAACGTCGACCCCCCGTGGGTTTTTAGGTCAGAAGGCAACTTATAGGCGAAGAGGGAGACCGAGGGGGAGTCTGGGGCGGCCAGACCACCCCCTAGCGCGGCCTAGGCTTGCCCGCGTGGCCAAGTGGTGTGGCCTGGGCCCAGCCCCCCTCCGTCTCGTATTCTGGCTCCGGGAGTCTTCTGGTGAAATAGGATTTTTGGCATATTTTCTAGGATTTTTCCTGATAGTTGATTTTCTGCACAAAAAGTAGACACCAATGCAATTCTGCTGAAAACAGCGTCAGTCCGCGTTAGTTGCATCCAAATCACACAAGTTTAGAGGAGAGACAATAGCAAAAGTGTTCGGGAAAGTAGATACGTTTTGGACGTATCAGTATTACACAAATAAAGGATCTCATGATCCAGTCTTAATACAAACAAGCAGCATAAATAATAAGCATAGTAGTGTGCTCCATCTCCAGTGTCACGGGCAATGCTGACGATGGGAGATGATCCTAGTTGTCGTAGCCATCCTGTTGTCCATCCTCTTGATAGTCCTCCTCATAGTCTGGCCACGGGAATAGCCAGGGACAAAGCCATGAGTACTCTTTAAGTACTCACAAACTATCACTAACAAGTAAGGTAGTTCTAGTAGGAATCCTAAGCTCTAATTTTATTTGCAAAAAGCCAGATTTATCTCAACTGAGTTCAGAAGCAAATAAAGTTAACGAAATGTTATAAATCACTTTAATTTGGGGACCTAGTTTTCATATTCACAACCCTGTTGTGATCAAGCCAAAATCATAGATCATTTCACAAGTCATTTTGAAAACATCTGACGACGGAACAGTATGGCACTCCAACTGTCCATGACCGCGGATGCGTCTATTCAAATAGTTTGACACTCTGCAGAGGTGGTACACTTTCACCACAAAATTTGATACATCCATCAGGTATAACCCTGAATCATTATACTTAGTATGCGGATAATCAATCATAACCTTTTCCTTTACACACTCTAGTCTAATCACCTCTCCTATGAGCTTGGCCTCCCAGCCATGGTCATCTGCCATCCTGGGCACTGCATAGGTGGACATCATCAAGAGGTAGCCTCGGCTCAAACTCTTCCGCGAGGGAACCCATACTAATGCATATAAACTTCCGGCTAAGCCTTACCCAATTCAGGTATTGTGGTTGTACGGTAAAATTGGAATGGTATCACATCCAAACCCAACCATCAGTTTTTGTAAAGGGCTAAGGCTCATGCCTAAACATTTTCATCATCAAAAATCCATTTGTGTTTCTCAACACATGTCAAAACATTTCAATAGAACGACTCATCATTCCAAGGTTTTCATAATCATTTTCACCAAGTATTCCCATCTAAAGTGATCAAGTTTTATGCTTAGCACTAGCCACTAGGGTTAAGAGTGTTCACTAATGAGGGATGCTAATATCAATCTCATGCCATAGAATGACATCTAGTATAGGCCAAGTTTTATACTCTTTATGTTATCTATACTACTTTCCAAAATCTCACAAAGCATTACTAAAAGTAAAGAAACTTTGGTATAGTAAAAAGTAAAGCTTGCAAGTAAAACTTGGGATGGGTATAAATCAAAATGTATAACCAAGCATGCCTAATGCATATTGCTTAGGTTAACTTGCATCTAGTGATGGCTTGCCTTGATTGGTGCAGTGATTGAAGTTCTCTTCGTCTTCCTCAGGGTAGAACTCCTCCTCCTCGTAGACTTGGTCAGTACTATCATCTATAAATAAATACGGGGTACACAATCACCAAACAATACTTAAGTAAGTCTATTTAGCACACTAAGGCACACACTTAATGATCTAGCATCATCACAATCATCACATGAATTAAAGAACTAGTTTTATTTAGTTTATTTGATAAAAGTAATTTCTACTCATTGAAATTAGTTAAGATTTAATATTCTCCAATTCAAATATGGATTATGTGGACACATGCCATCACCACATATTCTAATACATGGGAATGTGATTTAAAGGGTTGATCATATTTTATAAAGTTTAAGACCATTATTTAATAGATTTAAAGTGACTAGAAATGCCCTAATAGAATTCTTTTGGTACTAGTCCAATGTCACTGCATGCAAACCTAGATATTTTTATATATTCAGATAGATATTATCAAATGTGATTTTTGAGAGTTAGAATCAACTCAAAAGCTATTATGATTGATTTTTAAAAAATGTTTGAAGTTGCAAAAGTCTCTATTTTGTTATTTTTTCTATAGATTATCTCTAACTCCAAGTGATTTGAATCCAATGGGCTTGGATAGATATTTTAATTATCTTTCTAACAAAATTTGAATCATGCAATTTGATTAAGTGAATCTCTCTGAATTGATTTTTGAATAAGTGGACAGAATATGATTTCAACTAAATTAGAAAAAAGATTATTTGAATTGTTGGGCTACGCGCGGGAAAACTAACGGGTCGGCCCAATCTGCACTGCACAGTGCAACGGGCTGCTGACAGGGGGTCTCGCTTGTCAGCGACTCCTAAAACCCAAATCGGTATGTTTCAATCTAAGCCGTGCGATTAGACTACGATCTAACGACTGTGGTTCGTAGTTCCCGGTGAACAGGTCTCCGGCGAGAACGAACCCTAGCAGCACCGTGGGGGTCTATGGGGGCTCACCTGGGCTCCAGCTACGGTCGATGATGGGGGTGTTCGAGCTGGTAGACAACGGCGGTTCGAGGCGTGGTCGCGGCAGCTCCTGGGGCGGCTCCAATCGACGGCGCCTCTTCTCCTCTGCAGCGGTGAACTCTAGTGAAATTCCGGCGGACTAAGGCCTGCCTTGCTCCGGGGAGAGTGTGGGAGGATCAGTGAGGAGAGGGTAGTCGAATGGTGTGAGGAATGGAGGCTGGGGTGGCCTCTATTTATACATGGACGATGGGACCGAGCTGTAACATCCCAGCATTAGAGCTTAGAAATAAGCTGAGATAAGGTGTGTGCATTGCATTCATGCATAGAAAATCTGGGGAATTTTCGCGCAAAACTAAATAAGTCAATGAGGGATCAGGATCTCTCTTGCTCTAATGGAAACATCCAGGAAAGTGCGATAGATTTCGACATGACCTCCACTATATCTTTGCTTTTGAGGGGGTAGCTATTCAAACTTGAACATTCAAAAGTTATGTTTGAATTCAAATAGAATTTGAGATGAATTTGGAAAATAAATTGCAATAATAGAATAAAGTACACCTTATATTAATAGATATAATGCATTACTCTTTATGATAAAGGTATCTCAAGACAAATTAAAGACTGTATTAATAAATGAGAATACATGAAAATATCAATACAAATAATAACAAGCCTTAAACTCCAAAAAGGGGAAAATCAAACTTTATTATCTCAAACAAATAATAGTACATTGTCTTTACCTACATAAAAGAATAAATGAATTACAAAAGAATCTAGAATAAAAGATTACAAAGGTAATGAAATAAAAACCCTAGACTAAATCTAGCTATTCCTTCATCTGGTGTCTTCATTCTTTACTCTGATTCCTGCAAAACAATACAAAAGATAACAAAACAAAAGTAAAAGAATAAAATAAAGGGAATTGTTTAGATTAATGTTACTCTCAGTCTAGCATAGTGTTGCTATGCTAAGTTCATCATTGAGTAAGGGTTAAAGGGGCCACATTGGATCTGTTCTTATAAAATTTAGGCTTCAGACTTGTACATCATTAGCATAGAGTTAATATTCCACTTGGAAACTAAAAATAAAGGTCAAGATCAGATAATACCAAACCAGCCGAGCACATCCTTAGCAAAAATATCCCACAGATGAAACCTGGACAAGGGGAGGTTCCCTGGACCAACAGTACACAAGCAGCATAGTCATTGCATGCTTGTGTGCTGTCAACACAAGACCTCCACAAGGGAGGATAAGAACACAACCATAGCAGTAGAGTACCACTTTGTTGGTCACTCACCACACTTCATTTCACCACACGGCACCTCAACAGGTTCACAGCCCAAACCACAAGAATAACATATGTTCTTGATGGATCATCACAGAGCTGCTTCACACATACCAACAAATATCACATGAATTCCTAGATCAAGATTTAACCCAAGAAGCACCAAGGGGATCAGGACAAGATCATAAGATAGCCTAAAAGGAGGAGAAGGCCAGCAGATCAGGGAGGAGTAGCTCAAGCAAAGAGAAGATCAAGCATCAGCAACAATCAATTGTCTCAACCACACATCCCTTGTATCCTGGTTGCTCTAAGAAGCCATCCAGGAGGTGAGACAAGTGGAGCTGGATATCAAGAACCAGTTATATCTGATAGCAAGAAGAGTCACAACACAATGGCAGGTAGTTATCTCTTCCAAACCAAACATAGCATCTGTTTTCTTGATCTTTTACTTAAAGAGAGGAGTTTGGAGTGAGAGAGGGCTCTCAGAATGCAAAGATGCTATGCAGTTCATCATAGAGGCCGTAGGGACAAATAATATCTATTCTTGTTTTAGAAAAGGATTGGCCTCAGACTCAGCATCATTGGCAAGGGGGTCTTGGCATCATTTTTATGGTACAGATCATTAAGATCCGCTGTTGATTACAAAAACAAGGTGAGATTAACTATGCAGCCAACTACACAGTGATGAATAATTGTTGTGACACTCTTATGAGGCACCACAGTACAAAATCATCAAGACAGAGTCTATATGGTTAACCAGATTGTTCAAATCACTTGCCCACAAGTAAAATAAAGCCCACAATTAATCCCTAACTGGATTCATCATAAAAGGAAACCATTTTGAGCCACCAGTATTTACAAGCACCAAAAAAAGCATGCATAGATAAGTAACATCATTTGTTTGCAAGAATCATCTCAACTATTGTTATCATACTAGCAGAATAATCATAGCAGCCACCATCTTGGCTTATAAATGTTATACAAACCATTTTCATCATTTTCCTAGTAGTAATTCTAGGAATCCGAATTATATATTGTTCCACTGTCAGAATATGACATAAAAATAAATAAACTTCTTAAAAACACTTCCAGGAATCATTCTTCTACAAGATCAATTCATAATCATGATAGAGAATAGAATAAACATTATTCACCATGATTCTACACAGTATCAAGATAGATTCCTGAGCAAAGCCATAGATTACAGGGTACTTCATAGAAAAATACCAAGTCAATTAACCAAGTAACATCAGTTTAGAATAGAGGCATCCCAACTCAAACCATAGTACTGAATTTACCACCAATACCAATAATAACCCGGGTATTTGCACAATCCTAACCATGCATTTACAGGGGGTTCTCTGATAAAGAACATGGTAACAGAATATGATCAAACAGAGTTTAGCAATACACATCAGTAAAGTCATCTGCAAGAGTATTGCCCAGGAAACTGACCAAGAGGCTAAGCTAAACACCACTAAAGGGGATGAACCCTAGAATTAGGGATAAACCCTAAATATGGAAATCCATCGCAAGTAACTGCATGGCATGGAGTAGAGATAAGATAGATCACAGAGAGGAGATGAGAGCACTTACTCGAGTTCCTCGTAAGATTGTCAGAGAAGAAGTAGAGAGGAGGCTGACGGCAGAGAGGTGGCGACACAGGGAGCACCCCGAGGGGTGCTGCAACCCGCGCCTGCACACAGCAGTGGCGACCATGGAGGAGCGGCGCCACGAGCACCATAGCGCCATCGAGGACAGCACCAGAGCACGGCGGACCAAACCCTAGCCATGAGGTGGGGGTCACCATGGCCAGTAGAGAGAACCAACACCAGATCGAGCAGGACAACATCATGTGGCATCGTCGTCCACACCGTCTTGCACCATAGTGGCGGTCGCGGTGGCCTGTGGCCGCCGGAATCGTAGCGGCCAGGGCGTCGCTAGGGCAACGCCAGGGATAAGGTCGAGAGGGAGAGAGAGGAAAGTGATGGGGCCGATTGAGACCAATCTAGTGACCCTGGGTTGGTTTGACCCAACCCAGTGGGCCAGATCGGGCTGGGCCAGCCTAGTGGGCCAGGCCCATGTTTAATAAGAAGGTTTGTTCCAAATTTCTAATTACAAATATACACTAAACTTATTTTAACTCTAGGAAAATAAATAAAAATCCTAAAAATATATATAATATATCAAAATGATCACAAAAAAATAATATCTACCCAAGAAAAATATAGCTTTACCTATTTAAGTTAAATAAAATACAAATACATATTAACCTCACTAAAGACTAAGTGATATTTCATAAATTAAGGAATGGTCCTAAAAAAGTAATAAAAATCATTTTTGCATATAAAAATAAATCTACTATTATATAAAAATACTAACTTAATTTGTTTGCAAATAAAACTTGAAGCAAATGTTTAATGATATATAATCCTTTATGGAATTTTATAAAAATAAGGATAACACCAAAAATTAAATAAAATTCACTTCTAAGATCTTAAGTAAGTATGCTTTCCTAGAAAAATACTAATTATGTTATTCCAACACATTTTAAGGTTATTAAGAAATAAATACTTATTTAATATTTAGTTGGTAAATTCTTTAACAACATTCTTAAATAAGAAATATTCACAAATTTTAGGAAAAACCCTAAATCTTGTACATTGAAATACTACATCTAAAACCATAACTTAAGTCTGTTATAATACTTAAAAGTAAAACTATTAACATTTATAAAACTCACTTAAGCTAAAAGTGAATGATCCTATATCTTCAAACATGCTTGTTATAAGATTTAAAGTTATTAATACTTTAAACACATCATACCCTAGGTCTATTTATGTTTTAAAGCTAACTTTGGTCCATAAAATTATATAGATAATGTATAAAGTTTAAATATGTTTTTATAGTTAACTTTTGTCTGTTCCAAGTTAAGTCATAAGGCATCTCAAATCCAAACTTATAGACAAGCTAAATCTTAAAGAAATCACCTAGGTTTAACTCATTCACCATATTAGGGTATTACTTCGGGGTTTTCCAAACTGCATTACATTACTTATGCATAACTGCATCTTGCTTCTTTAAACATTAGTCTTTACTGGACCAATGATGCTATTTACAGAATTTGGATCTTCTATTGTCTTGAAGACCGTGAGTGCATAATCTTGTAATCACAAAAGGCAAGTTCACAACTTGATCATGTCCTTTGATTATTTTCTATGCTTGTAACTTAATTGTGTCATCACCTGTATTTCAAAAAGGTCAGAAAACACTATTTTCATAATAATATGATTATGGATTATTTACCAGATGGTAATAATCTACTGATACAGTTATAGTGGTAAAGGAACATAATATCTAGGACTTAACAACCAATGTTGCCAGTGATTCTAGCGTCGTATATTATGCGTCAACCATAAGACTTGGAATGGGACGGGAAAGTCAGTTGTATCTTCTCCCTTTCATATGGAGGCAAGTTGACCTTATCGTGACGTTGGGATTCCCGGTGTGGATCCAACATATGGGTGGGCACCCTTAGGCCCCACGATTTTGGTGTCTATATTATTTATGAGTGGCTGCCGGAGGTATGAACCTCCAGGGGCATCACTAGCTCATAGAGTATTCAGGAACTCCCCATGGTTATAGCTTGCCCTAGTTGGCGGCTTAACGGAGGTGTAGTCAGCCCCGGAGGATCGTGCAGACATATGGGGTCGCGGAGAGGGCAGTACTGGCTTGGATCTTAGACTAGGCCCCATACCAAGGAAGTGTGGACAAGCTCGCGACTTGGTTGTGCAACAAGGCTAAGGTCTCTTGTGGGAAAAGTGACGCACCTCTGTAGAGTGTAAGAATTGTGACATGTTACTCCTTGTTCCGGGAAGGAGCTACGAACGCGGCAGGAAAGGAACCCCACGAAGGTTCTGGTCAACCTGTGAAGACCGTCGGACATATTTTTCAGAATAAAAGCAACCTTTGAAGAAATGTTTACGAAAACCTGCATTGCCTATGACCTATGGTCTGTGGCTGTAGAGATAGTGCATCATACACTCCTTTTTAGTGAACTTGCTGAGTACGCCCGTACTCAATCGTACCTTCTTAACCTTTGCTAGGTTCTAAGCCAAAGAAGACAACGTCAACATCAATGTCTTCTCAAGAAACCATCATCGGCAGCTCAAGTTCTTCAATAAAGTAAATGAAGTCAACATACATCGACTGAAGTGAAGACGAAGTCCCTGAGTAGATAGGGGTAGATACTCTAGCCATAAAACCTACTTCTGTAGAACATTGCAATAGCAGCAATGGCACGCCTGATAGTTTAGATGCTAGTCTTAGTTACTAGATAGTTATGGGTTAATATTTCTAGTTCTTCTTTGTAAGAAGTTATTTCTCTCTCTTTAACCTAGAGTGTTCTCTAGATCTTTTGTAAAGAGTCGAGTTGTAATCTATAGTCATGTCTTGGACCTGTTGTGTTTCTGTTGTACCACTCTCAGGGGTGTAATACTAGTGAACGGTGTTTCATTGGTGTTATGTCAATGACTATAGTGTACTACATCATGCAGTGGTATGCTGGGTCACCGCACGAGCGGCGTGGGCACGGCTCGTCGGTGGCGATGCTACAGGCAGCTAGCAGCGCGACTGGGGGTACGGGACGGTGCGTGGTCTCCTGGCGGTCCTCTCTGGCTTAAAGGCACGACAAGGGGCAGTCGCATTTAGTTGGGAGTGGGTGGTACTCTACACGGCAGAGGCGGTGTTCGGTGCGGCGCACAGTGGCTACGGGTCGAGCGGCGGCGAATGGGGATGTCTAGGCGGATGCTGGGTCATGGAAGAGCAGTGCGCGCGGGGTGAGGTCGAGGCCCGGCGTGTGCAAGCTGGTTGGGCGCGGCGCTCTGGCGCGTCCTCGGCATGGCGCAAATGCTCTGGGCGCGGCTTTGCTGGGGTGGTCCATGCTTGGCTTCACTCGGGGAGTGGACAAGGGGTGGCGGTGTGGTCGCAGCTACCTCCTAGACATCGTGGGTAAGCTCGGGGCGGTCTGCTATGAGCGGTCCATGTCGGGTGGCAAGGGGGATGCTCGGGTGGCAATGCACTAGTGCACACAGTGAGGGGGAGTGGCTCTATTGCCTTGGCTGTGGTTGGGGGAGACAAGGGGAGTAGAAAGGGGTCAAATGGGGAACACGGCATTGATCACAAACAGTAATAGTTTGGCAGCTATTTCTGTGCTCACCAAGTGTTTGATCTAATGGCCAAAAGAAAATTAAATTTGAATTTTTGGCTCAATTTTGGTGAGTGATCTACACTTATGCTTAGTTATCTATGATTTCTTGGGATTGGCAAGGGGGATTGATTTGATGGGTTTTCCAAAAATGTGGATCTTAACATATGAATTGGATTCAATTTTCCATTGTCCATTTAATTGATTTGCTAGATGTTTTTGTAAGTTTGTAAAGTGGGCCTTGATACATTTTTACTTGGTCTAGCAAGGGGTAAAAAAAGAAGAAATGTTTCTGTTAGAAATTCTCTTCTAGGAACACTCAAATTGGCCTAGTGGTTAACTTTGGTCAAAATGACCATTTGCTTTATTTATTCTTATTTGATTTCTTTTTCTTTGGATTTTGTTTGTAAATGGTCTAGATGATGTGGCATTCACCTTTGACCCATTTCACAACATTTAGAACAATCAAGCATGCAATTTTTAAACAATTATACACTAATACAACACACACATGCATTCATAATCATTTTATTAGTAAAGGTTTTTGTTAACCCTAAATTGGGTGATTTGAACTTGATAACCTTGATTAAAGTTTTGGGATGTTATAGTATAGTTGCGAAAAAGGTCGCAAACGACGGGATTTCGCCCCAGAGAAGCCCTAGAACCTTCCCAAAGTCATATGACGGTATTGGGGGAACCCTAGGGCACCCCAAGGACTATATAAAGGAGGGAGGACCTAAGAGAGAGCCACCAAGCCATATCCTCCACCACGGCGGAGCCCTGCCGCCGTGCCACCGCCATAGCCACCTCCAGTCAGATCTACACCATCACCACCACACAAGAGGAGAAGGGACTAGGATCTTTAAGGCCTCCACATCGATCTACATCGTCATCTTCATCAACAACGTCCCCATCACCGATCCCCTTTGGTTACTTGTTGTAATTCTAGATTGAATCTTGGATTTGTACTTGTCTTCAATTGTATCATCATACTTCATCTATATTCTATCCATGATGTTGATTGCCTTCATTTGTGAGTAGTTTCCTTTGTTCTTGGGGAGATGGAGAAACCCTAGTATGAGATTGAATTGAGATAAAGATTATTATGTGATATTGTTCATTATGTGTCTATGTTAGATTTCCTTCATCTTGATGTTGGGTGAAGCGCGCCACTCAATGCTTGCCTCACTGAGGACTAGATGGAGGGAACTACTTGTTGATAGACGAAGGGATGATAAAACTTATGGTGACTATAAAGTTGTTGTCATTCCTTACGTATCAACTTGGGAACCGAGAAGAACTCACGGAACATTGTCCATGACATGGGATACATCCTACGGGGTAAAGTCCCTTAATAGCGCAGTAATTCGATTAATGTCGATTACTGTTTGTTGTGGTTATGGTGGATGATGTGTGCAGCGGTTGCTGGCTATTCATCCATATATGGAGCTCCTCCCACACATATCATAAATGGTCTTATTCATTATAATAATTTCGATCACTCTTTCTAATTACTAGCGGTGGACCCACTACTCCCTAAGAACTCTTTCCATCATCTTGCAGACTTTCGTAATCATACTTGCATGCTCTTGTTTACTTATAGCTTTAGTTTACCTATTGTTCTCTTATTTGAAAACCCAAAAATATCTTTTACACAAAACTCGCATTTTATCTTGTTACTTGGAACATTATTTAGCATTACTATTTCAGTATTTAGTTCAAAGAGTTATTAGACTTGAGACTCCTACTCCTTGTGGGATCAATATCTTTATTTCGAAACTAGCTACAAAAGATCTGTGCACTTGCAGTCATCACTGTTCCATATAAATTTACTCACCTAGCTCTCCATTTAGAAAAGTTGTCTTAACGTCCATTTGATGAACGATAAGACCATGTGAGGCAGCCAAGGATAGTAGTACTCGAATAGTGGTCAATCTGGCTACAGGTGAGTAGGTATCAAAGAAGTCTTCACCTTCTTTCTGGGTATAACCCTTGGACACAAGACGTGCCTTGTACTTTTCAATAGTACCATCTGGTTTAAGCTCTTTCTTGAACACCCACTTACATCCTACAGGTTTGCACCCATAAGGACGATTAGTGACCTCCCAAGTTCCATTAGCTAAGATGGAATCCATCTCGCTACGGACAACTTCTTTCTAGTAGTTAGCATCTTGAGATGTGTAGGCTTCTGAAATAGAAGTGTGAGTATCATCCACAAAGTACACAATAAAATCATCACTAAAAGACTTTACAGTCCTTTGTCTCTTGCTCCTTTTAGGAGCTTCATTGTCGGTCTCCACAGGATCATCATAGTGTTCTATCGGCATAGTGGGTTCAGAAATTATAACAAATTCCTGACTAGATGAACTACTCATCTCCTGATTTGATGATCTAGACATACCTTTCATGGGAAAGATGTCCTCAAAGAAAGTCGCATCATTCGACTCCATAATCGTACAAACATGCATGTCGGATACCTCAGATTTTACTATCAAAAATCTATAGCCAATTCTATGAAAAGCATATCCCAGAAAAACACAATCCACATTTTTGGTCCAAGCTTTCGCTTCTTGGGTATTGGAATATTGATTTCCGCCAAACATCCCCAAGTTTGTAAGTAAGAGAGTTTAAGCCTTTTATTCTCCCATTCCTCAAATGGAGTCATGGTTTTATCCTTTACGGGAACACGGTTTAAGACATGACATGTAGTCATTAGCGCCTCACCCACCATTCCTTGGAAAGACCCGATGTATCTAACATGGTGTTAACCAAATCAGTTAGAGTGCGGCTCTTTCTTTCGGCCACCCCATTTGACTGAGGTGAGTAGGGAGGCGTCCTCTCATGGATAATACCATGTTCCGTACAAAACAGATCAAATTCATTTTAAAAGTACTCTCCACCATGATCCGACTTTAGCCACTTGATTTTAAGATCAAGTTGGTTTTCTGCTTCAGCTTTATAGTTTTTGAAGTAATTCAAAGCTTCATCTTTAGATTTCAGAAAATAAACGTAGCAGTATCTAGTGGAGTCATCAATCAACACCATAAAGTATCTTTTTTCACCTCTTGTCAACAACCATTCTCACAAAGGTCTGAATGTATAAGTTCTAGTGGTGCTAAGTTTCTCGGTTCCGCAGCCGTATGAGACTTGCGGGGTTGCTTTGCGTGCACACAAACTTGGCACTTAGAACCTTTGACAGTGCTAAATTTCGGAATTAAACTCATATTGGCTAGCCGCGTCATGCAACCAAAGTTAATATGACAAAGTCGTGAATGCCAAATATTGGACTCATTATCATTGCAAACATGATTAATAACTTTAGAGTCTGACAAAGCGGAACAGACCTCCGCACTCATAACCCTTTCCAACAAATTGTGCATACTTAGAAATTACAACTTTGTTAGACTCAAACACAATGGAGGGAACGTGCTGCACATTCTTCAGCTGTACGGTCTTCCCCGAAGTAAACTTTAGATTTACCATACCAACACCATGAACAGAAGCACGTGAGCCATTTCCCATCAGCACAGAGGAAGTCATTGTGACCTGATAAGAAGAGAACATGGAAATATCAGAACATACATGTGTATTAGCACCCGTGTCAATCCACCAATTAGGAAAATGACACACTGAAAGGATAGTAGGTAAAATACCGTACCCAGCATATTTCATCTCAGTATCGCTAATAACAACATTAGCGGTCTTACTGCTGTTCCCATGTTGCCGCTTGTCAAAGCGATTAGGGCCGCTAGGAGCCCAATGATCGGGATCACCACAAACGTGGCAAGAGCCTTTCTTCTTATAATTTTTCCTCTTAAAGTTGGTTGGTTGAGTGGCCTTGTTCTTGCCATCAAACTTCCCTTCGCCATCAGATTTGTTCTTATTCTTGAACTTGTGGGATTGGAAGTTTTTCTTTTGTACCAAATTGGCACTAGAAGCTCCCTCAAATCCTCGAGCATGTGTGTCATTTGCTCTCGCCTTCTCTTCCACATGAAGAGACCCAATGAGATCCATAACGGAAAACTCTTGTCTCTTATGTTTCAGAGAAGTAGCAAAGTTCCTCCACATGGGAGGAAGCTTGGCAATAATGCCTCGGGCCACAAATTTGTCCGGTAAGGTACACTTAAACTGCTCAAGTTCTTTGGCAAGTGATTGTATCTCATGAGCTTGCTCAACGACGGAGCGTTCATCAACCATCTTGTAGTCATAGAATTGCTCCATGACATACAACTCAGTGCTAGCGTCCGAGACCCCAAACTTGGCCTAGAGCGCATCCCACACGTCTTTGCCATTATCAAATGACATGTATGGGTCAACAATGGTGTCCCTAAGAATACTGAATAGAGCCCCCATAAACATGGTATCGGCTTTCTTAAAGGTCGCTTCCTGCTTAGCAGAAAGATCTCCTTCTGGTTTGCCAAGAGTGGCGCTATAGCAGTTTAGGTTTTTAAACCATAGAATTGCTCTCGCGCGCCATCTCTTATAGTGCATACCATCAAATGAAGGTGCCCTAGTAGCCGCGGCTATACTAGTGGAATTCAGTTGCCTATAAACAGGTTTTTGGATTGTTAAAAGTATAAGCAATAATCCATATGATTTAATCTGAATAATAAACTCATAAAGCATGATTATACAAACAACACCAAAACTAATCATGCAGATTAACAAAGTAGATGAACCGATTACATCTAAATAAGATAAACCTATCACATCTACACCAATCACTATAATAAAGAACTCTAGCATAATCTGAAAGAGAAAGTTCAGGATCATATACGGTGTAGCGGCGGCAGCAGCATCGTCGCTCATGTTGAGGTTGTCGAAGAGGTCGGTGACGTCTAGGAAGAAGTCGTCGTTCGGGAACTCGTCGTCGGAAGACGTTGTAGATGCCAGTAGTCGTGCCCGAGCGCTCCCTAAAAACCTGATCGCCCCTCACCCGTACAGGTTCACAAGAGGCGGGGTTCCGGAGACCTCCTGTCCTGATCTGCGGTGCACGCCGCAAGCCGAGATGGGGAAGACGAAGTCGACGGCGCAATAGACTGGAAGGATACGCGTAGGTAGGTTCTGTCGATTAGGTTTTAACACAAACACTTATATAACGCAAGTCAGGGAGATCGTGTGGCTCGACCCACGTCTGAGTCGGTAACAGCTCACGTCCCATAAAGACAGGAAATGGATGACTATTTAACGCGTCCGTTAATGACTCCTAATTAATCTATGATTAATTTTCTCGACTAGCAAAAATAAAGCTCGTTTCGGCGAGATTCCCGCAACCCGCGACGCGTGTGCGCGTCATGACGAGGTGGGCGGTGTCGGAGGAGTGCGCGAGAGCTGCTCTTCTTCTCACACCTTAGTGAGTGGTGGAACAGCCTAGTATATAAGGAGGTATAACTCTCACTCAACTAGAAATGTGCGACTAAACTTTAGCACCACTAGCACAGCCATATCCTTCTATGCACAAATAGACCAAAGAGAATTTCAGAATTTGTCTAATGGGCCAACAGCCCAATACACCTCAAATTCCAACATAAATGTGGTCTTTTGTCTTTCTATGTCCCAGGTACGTTGAGCAACATTATGCAGTTTATTTTTGTTTATGGAAAAGAAGGAACTTTGTATTAAGTATTAAAGTTTGGATCACCAAAGTTTTGAACTTCCAATAGAAACTTATCAATTCACTGAATTATGTATTCAGTTTTACATGTCTTCATGTGCATCACCAGAATTATCTGGTGCTCCTTACATCGTCGTTTAATTTATTCTGGATTAGAAGTTTCAATTCTAAATGTCTCTAGTTCAAGAGTAGCTAACTCCTATGTGCCGGTGTATTTAACATTTTATGAATAATTTTGTTGTATGCTATGAGATTGGTCAGCCGGTGGAATTGGCGAGCAACGCAGCGGGTGGTGTCTATGGGTGGCACTAGTGTGGCATCGGCATCTTGCTGAGTGGCTAGTCTGCCTCAACACTGGTGTGGGATGAGCACGCCAGCGGGTTTTGACATAAAGGTATGTGGGTGGTAAATCCTTCTTGGTTGTACATGCTAATGAGGCACCAAGGCGCAACTGCAGTGATCTTTTTTCCCTTTAATACTTCTTCTATTTACGAATTGCTTTAGCATACATTACCTCTTTCATAATCTGAAGAGTGGGCAATAATGTTTTACTTATGGTTGACATAAGTAAGTATGTGCTTGGTCTGATGATAATATTATCAACGAAAGACATACATACATTGTTGCTATTAATTTGGCTATGGAGTTCAGTTGGATCATTTTGTTTCCTTGTGGGGAGGTTATCACGTATTCAAATTAACTGTCCAACATTTTGTACTTAGTTGTAGACCATAGCTTTACTCTGATGACCAATACAACTTTCAAGTCCAGTAGAAAAAAACTTGATTGTAAAGCATCACTGTGGTTATCCTAGAACAGAAGAAACAATTAGGAACCCTGGAAATCTATAGCTAACGTTATATAAGATCAGTAACATTGATCAACTGGATTTTGACACAACCATCCAGAAGTAAGAGGATGCTACTAACAAAATGGAGATGCCACACGAGATTAGAGTTTAATAGTAATGATTATTTTAGCTGTTACGAACTAACATATCACAAATAACCTCTCGAGAACACGAAACTGATGGGTGTGTTTTTCTATGCACGGGTAAATATTTATACCCAATGGATCCAATGGCATGTTTTGATGTCAGATGCATTTTCCACTTGAATAATAGCATGTATCTCTTTGCTTCCTTCAATTTTCTTGCAATCTATGCACTTAATTCTTCAAACAAAGGATAATGATTCTACTATGTTTTGGGGCAGTTGAGAGGTCGTTTGTTATGATTTAGTGTCGCCATTTCCTTGCTTTGGCTCTAAAATCCAGATGATTAATTATTTGGCCATGTTGGCAAGTTGTTCCATGACTAGTACTTAAGTAACACTAGATGTTATCTTGATTATCCTATACCAATAGAAGTGTTAGTTTTAGTTTTTGTTAATAATTAATATGCTAAAACTAGGAAGTGTTGCAAGTACAAGGTATCTATCCTTATATTATTTGAGAAGCACAGTAAATAACCTCATTTATATGTTGTTAGCAAGTTTTTGTCGCTCGAAAAGAAAGTAAGCAAACTTAAAAGTGATAGCTACTTGTGGGTGCCTTATGAATTTTACTCCATAAGACTTATTTTGGCAAGTTTAAGTGGATTATGATATATGGGAAATAGTGGACTGCCCATAGTGGCCACGGTGCATACTCTAACCACCGTCTGATCTGATAAAGGGAGCACACGACGTTAGGTGAGAGCACACGGTGCATATCATGACCAACGGTAGACATGCGTGCGACACGATTGTTTAGCACGGGCAGCACGGCATCAATGAGCGAGAAAACACATATGCCCAACATCGACTGAAGGCTGAAGTTTGGGGGCGAACACACACGGGCGCGGCTGCATGCATATGACACATTTAAAGCGACAACATATATGCATGAGTGCAGGTCAATACTCTCCCCGTTTACCGTTAGCAACCATGTTTTAGGCATACATGTGATTAGTGCTCACGACAGCGGGTAGGATTTTTTGTGTGCATAGATGCATGATTGAATGTCGATACTCTTTCCGTTTACCATTAGCAACCATGTTTTAGGCATGCATGTGATGAGTGCTCACGAAAACGGATTGGATTCTTGTTTTTTTGCATAGACGCATGTGAATATTGGCTGCATTTATATCTCTTTGTAAAGACCTAGTACAAACATGCATTCTTGTCTCAGCCACTCCTCTTTAGGTTCAACTTTGTCATGGAGGACAAAGAGGGAACTGTTTGAGTGATTATGCTTGTTCGGAACGGGTGTTGAAACGGATTTCAGATGGTGTATGCTGTCATGGCCTGCATATTGGGGTTAAATAGACATACGTTCGAGCTGGGCAACCGCAACGAGCCCTTTTTTGCCAAGCTGCTAGCTGACCGTTGGTTGTGTCTGTTACTAGTCGTTGGGGCACTGTCTACATGGATGTCCGTGCGTGCTTTAGGACTATCATCATCAGGTTAATTAATATTGTATAATGAATTCGTCACTAAACAAAAAAATTGTCATCCCGCGAGTAACGAGATTTTCTTCTGTTTCGGGAATGCACGGTTAAACGCGTATTTGTTGCATTATATTAATAAACAAAAAATGGTAAAACTAATGAATTTATTTGTAGCATCAGAATAAGGGTACATGCGATACATACCGTGGAAATGCATATGTGTACTCTAAGTTTGCTTGAGCGACATGGATACAGAAACTATTTAGCGACATGGATAGAGAAAATATTTAGCAGCGGACAGCCGGGTAGGGAAGGTGCGCGCTAACCAATTAATAAACGGCAGTACAACACGTATGCACATTAGCCGTTGTCCAAAGGGGTTTGTAACTTCCATCCGTTATATCTATCTCTCACTACAACACACATGCATATTAGCCGTTGTCCACAAGTGTTTGTTACTTCCATCCTTAAAGCAGTTCTCTCACGTGGGCGGGTATTAAATGCTACATGCATTCAATCCGTGTTCCATGCGCATATGCAAAATTCATCGGACATGCATGCTTGTCCACGGGTACAAGTTATTTCATGTACCATATCCGTGAGTAGACTGTGAAAAAACCAGTCATTGCATGTGCCCAACGGTAGACCGTTAGCAACGCATGCTTATCAGCGTGATTGACGGATGGAACGGCTCCGTTAAACAGCCATCACAGCCGTGACCAGCGCATGCGCAGAAGGTGATCATGCTCCCCTTATCCAATGGTGGATAGAGAATGCATCACGGCCACCCCGGACAGCAAATCTGCGTCGTATGATATATATGCCATATCCATATATACCTGCCCATCCTTTTTACACACCAGCATCGGACATAGTGGATTAATGCATTTTAAATTTAGTGAAAAACAAAACTTCTCTCACTCACTAAAGAATGCATTAATCAGAAATTAAGAGACCTGGCATAGGAAAGGTAACCTGTTATTTTTCTGCACTTAGTCTTAGAAGTTTCGAGCGACACAAATGTGAGTGCAACTATGCAATATCAGTCTTCATGCTTGTTTGATTGAACCAGAATGAGTTATATATATGTCCTTATGAGTTATTTATGTACGATTTCAAGATGACTCGTCCGTGCTACCTCAGCGACTGAAAATGTAGCAGTTCGCATGAGAATGTGAGGTACTAAAACTACATCTGCTAGTATTGTTACTCTTACCGAAACAACACCTAGAGGTTTAGACCGAGTGACAAATGTTTCTAAGTAGAAGTAGGAAGACAAAAAGACCAAGATAAGTTGCATGGCGGTTCTTCAATATTTTTATTTATCAAATAGCTCAAAACACGGACTTTTTCTTTAATATAGTTGAACAAACACCTTTTTTGATCAGTATATACCTATCAAAGGTGAAGGTAATAAAACACAACCAAAGTTAAAACTTTTGGAGAAGTGGCGATTGTTATCCTTTTTCAATTGCATCGAAGTGCCGGAGGGTTTCTACAAGACAAAAAAATCAAAGGGCGACCGAAAAAATAGGGGAATGATTTGTCTTCGGGGGTTACGTTGTGATCTTCTTCTTGGAAGTTTCGGTTCTATTATGATCTGAAGGTGTCGCTGGGAGATCCACAGGAGAAAGAGGAACCGTGGAGCTTTTTTTAAATTGCTTCTGAAAATTAAAGTACTTTCTTAATTCTAAAATAAATAACTTCTATTTATCTAGATTCAAACGAGTCAGATAAACCCAACTCACTTGTTTGACGACAGAGGGAGTAAGAAAAGTGGTGAGGCCGGGCCAGCCAGGCCAGGCCCAGCAGGCCTGCTAGACCACCAACCCTAGAACTAGAAAAAGCCTCCCTGCGTCACGCTTGTCGCTCCTCCCATCCCTTCCCCTCCGCCAGACGCGTGAGTCGCCACCGCCCGCTAGCAGAGCTTGACGGACCTCTCCCGCCCTCCCTCTCTCCTTCCCTCGCATCTGCCATGGCGGACGATGATTACAATGACCTTGACATCGGGTTTGCCCCTCACTCTCTCTATATATCTCTCTCTCATGCTTGTTTCGTTTGATTCCTTGAATCTAGGCTAGGGTTTCCGACAGGCAGCGTCTTCGCTTGGACGAACCTGTTTCCTTGGTTTCTTGATAACGTTTGCGCTCCTGGGCTTTGGTCCTGGATGATTGATTTGGGGCTCACGTGTGGTTGGTTAGGTTCCGAAAGTACGCGCTCTTGGTGTCGATTTCCCACTGGTCCTTTACGTAATTGTTTGTCAATTGCACAAGCTCTATCGAAGTTAGCAAGAGCTGTAAGGCCTTGTGCTTCTAATCGGGATAGGATTTTGAGCTTTTCTTTGATTGGTATTTGGTGGTTAAAGATTGATTAAGTGGTCGGTCAAGTCTATATTTTTAGGATGCAGTGTCATTATTATGTGACGCTATGGGTCTAATTGCACAAACCAAAATATTATAGACTATTTAACTCAACTAATTATTGAATTACACTTTCCTCATTCTTATGCAGGTATGAGGATGAGCCTCCAGAGCCTGACATTGAGGTGCAGATCCTTTGCTATTTTCAAATACTGCTGTTACTCTTCAGAGGAAGAGCTTGTAGATTAACCCATGTACGCATTTCTCTTGAATAGGAAGGGGTTGAAGAAGATCCTGAGAACAATGAGGATGCCCCTGATGATGTGGAAGGGGGTGAAGGTGAAGAAAAGGAACAGGAAAAGGCTCCGCGTCCACGCCATACAACAAAATACATGACTAAGTATGAGCGTGCACGCATCCTCGGTACACGTGCTTTGCAGATAAGGTATATTTCTATCTGAGCACACCTTACAGATGATGAGTTCATTCATCCAAGTATTTGACCCTTTGGTATTTGTAGCATGAATGCTCCAGTGATGGTTGAGCTTGAGGGAGAAACTGATCCTCTTGAGGTAAAGTTATATATACCTTTTGCTTGCATATACCTTTAATCTAGGCTGCCAGATAAAGAATAGCCTTTATTGTTTGCTTTCATTATTTTACTATCACTTGCATTGCACTTCTCCTCTGATAGTATAATTCAATCACAATTACTTTCTAAGTGAAGATTGATCTTGTTGATACCATGAAATTCGTGATACCGTATTAAAAAGCCATCCTTATTTCTGAAGCTACTTTATGTCCAGCTGCAAACATATGCCCTGCAATTATATGATTGACATGACATGGTGGATGTGTATGACCATGCCATCTTTTAATCTAGGAATGTACTTCATATCCAACTATGAGCTAATAAATATCCAGTATTGTCGGAAGTATTTATGAATTTGTTATAATATAGTACATATGTTCAATAGCTGAACAACTGGTAGTCGATACTCTTAAGACTATTGGTTCAGGGATCCCACCAGTTACTGATGAAGTTATGGATACGATTGTTCTACTGGATTATCAGAATGCTTGCTTTCAATATTGTATCTAATTATGCATTTGTTATTTATAAGCTTAAATGTGCCATTGACAAGGAAATATACTTATGTGCAGTTATATGCATTGGCATTTTACACTGTACAGGCATACACTACATACACCCTTTGCTGTATTACCATGTACTCCCTCCGTCCCAAAATAAGTGACTTAGATACATGTGATCTGGACAAACCCAAGTCACTTTTTTGGGGACGGAGGGAGTAATAATTCAGATTTCCTTGTAATGTTATATCTAGCTGTTTGCTTTATAAGGCAATCCATACTGTAATACAGTAAAGGATGTGTGTTCATATGTAAATTTAGCTATTTTATTATACTGAAAGGATGTCCTTGCTACTCGTCTATGGTTCTGCTTTTCTCTGGAACCTTAGTTCACAGTTTGTGTTTTGTTTTATGAGAACAAAAGAAACCTGAATAGTTTTTGTTAAGAGCCATGAAACTGTGAATGATAAATATGTTTAGTAGGAGCGAAGGATAAATGAAATGATAAAAAATTCTGAATAAAATGAAATGAAACTTGACCTCACTTGTTGCTCACTCTCCATATGGTTACTCTTGCTCACTGGAAAATGTAGACTCATTTCTAGTTGTAAAATTTGCTGCTCTGCTGATCGTATTGTCTTTGTTTTCAGATTGCCATGAAAGAACTGAGAGCACGTAAGATCCCCTTCACGATTAGGCGTTACTTACCTGATGGAAGGTGAGACTTGAAGGAAAACCCAAACGTTACTTGTCCTGGTGCCTATTGTCATGTACTATATAGCCTCATTGTTATTTACTTTGTTTTGAAATAGTTATGAGGACTGGGGAGTCGACGAGCTCATTGTGGAGGACTCCTGGAAACGTCAAGTTGGTGGGGGCTAAAGCTGGTAGAAGACTGTTTGACATGAAAGGCTCTGTGCTGTGCTGCATCTGAACTTTGCCTTTGTAGCTACCCTCTTCGTTATATGTATGCAAGTCTAGCACTGAAACTGTGTGAATGATGTTATGTTACCGTAGGCTCGGTTTGCTTGGACCATTGCTGTCATGCAGCTTCAAGTTGAACTGAATTATGTGAATACGCTACAGACTTTTATAACACCACGAATTGCTCCGTTTTCCTTTGGACAAATCTGGTACTACCAGAGATGACCGATGTTGTTTATGCAACTCAAATGCTGGGGTTCTTGCCTGCAACGTGCGGGACTAGTGGTTGTTTTCTGTTTGCATTTCCAGCCCTCTATGGCAGCCCAGGGAGTTTTGTCTACCAAGGTCCAGTGCTCCTATTATTATTTTATAACAATAGAAACCAGTTTTATAAACAATTGAAGAAGGTATATGGATGTATGCATCCCACAAACATGCAAAATATCAATATCAAATACTTTGTATTGTGGGCTATACGAAAATTACGAAATCAAAACTACCTGGAATTGTTTGTGAAGAAATTGTTTAATTCACAAGATTGTAACCTTCAGGAACTAAGAATATGAATAGCAAATTTTAATTAGGTCAGAGCTCATGAACCTATAAACTTATTGGAGCCTGGACATACAAGCCTAAAGTGTCATTATTTTAGACAATATCATCGTGTGATCGCGGCGACTCCGGCAATACTGGGTGGCCTTTTTGGCTCCCAAGCTTGGGCGCTCCTATTATTTTGCAAAATTCGAATATCATATTTGCATGTTCCAAAAAAAATTGAAAATATATCTAGATGTGGCCAATGATAACATGCGAAATATCAATCTCAAATACTTTGTATTCTGAACTACACAAAAATGACAAAAAATGTGGATCTATGAATGTATATTTCTGAATCCTCAGATTTTATTAGATATTTCATTTTTGTGCAGCCCACAATATAAGTAGTTTTACGTTGTGATTTTGCATGCTCGTGAGATACATGCAAAATTATATTCGGATTTTTTTGAAACATTTAATTGTGTTTTTTTCTAATGAAGGGAGCATTAGAGCTCGGGAGCCCAAGACGCTTTCGGATTTATACTCTTCATATTCATGTACATTTCCCATGAACCAAAATAGGCAAATAGCCATCGGAGAGATAATAATTACTCCCTATGTTCAGAAATATAATACATTTTAGCTCTGTAAAATGAATGTATCGAACATATACATTAAAAGACATCTAGATACATTCGATTCAAAAATCTAAAATGTTTTGTAGTATTTCTGAACGGAGTACATAACATGATCGACCCCACGATGTCCAGTGTCTCCTCCCAGTTCGATGACGCCTTGATCCATCTAGGTCAGCCGTTGTCTGAATCGTTAAGTAGATCAGAACACTTGTTACCTGAATAATGCAATCAGAGAACTGACAGCTGCTTGCTCAGACTGCATCAACAGCGCTCCTATGAACTCAAGCAGGAAAATAAGTTCCCCAGTCAAATAGTTCAGATTTGTCGCGCCCCAAATGCCAGCCCTATGCCGCTCTCGCCATCACTCCGCCTCCTCCTCTCCTCCCACCGCCCGTCCCTCGCTCTGCGCCACCGCCTCCTATCCGCCTCAGCCGCGGCCGCTGCCACCCCGGCTCTCTCAGGCGACCGCGCCGCCCAGCTCGCCTTCGCCGTCCACGGCTCAGCCGCGGCCAAGAACTTCCCGCACGCCATCCGTTTGACGAAATCCCTCGTCCAGGCTTCCTCTCCCAGTGCGCGGCCGGGGGCTGCCGCCTTCGCCGCGCTCGCGTCCACCTCCAGCTGCCCGGAGCCCGCGCTCGGCGTGCTCGTCATTGCTCTCTCCCAGATGGCGCTCCACGAAGAGGCCCTGTCTGTCTTCCGCCGCCTGACGATGCTCCCGGCGTTGCCAGCGTGCAACGCGATCCTCGACGTGCTTGTGAAATCCCACAAGTTCGACCGCGTCTGGAAGCTGTTCGATGAAATGCTGAGCCGGGGGCTGGTGCCAAGCGTGGTGACGTACAACACGCTCATCAACGCTTGCCGGCACGAAGGCGCGGTGAAGAAAGCTTGGGAGGTCTGGGATCAGATGGCGGCGAGACGGATTGACCCGAACGTGGTCACGTACTCGACGATGATCTGTGTGCTTTGTGAAGAGGGCTGCATCAGCGAGGCTGAGCGGCTGTTCTTTACCATGAAGGAAACAGGGATGCGACCTAACCACTACACATACAATGCGCTGATGAGCAGCCACTGCAAGATAGATGGTGTCAAGCGGGCACTTACGTTATACCAGGAATTGCTGAAGAGTGGTCTTGTTCCCAATGCTGTGATCTTTACTACGCTAATTGACGGTTTCTTCCAGGCGAAGAGAATAAGTGATGTGAAAAATACTTTTCTTGACATGCACAGGTATGGCGTTGCTCCCACTGTGCCTGTGTACAACAGTTTGATTGATGGATCTTTCAGATCTGGTGATGCGCAAGAAGCATTAAGAGCTTATCAGGACATGACCCGCCTAGGGTTGTGCCCAGATGAGTTCACCTACAGCATAATTGTAAGAGGCCTCTGTGATGGAGGTCAAGTGCAGGTAGCGGCCAGGTTTCTTGAATTAATGCAGAAATCTGGAATTAACCTCAATGCTGCTGCGTACAACGCACTAATTGATGAGTACTGCAAGGATGGAAATCTAGCGGAAGCCCTGGCAACATGCACAAAAATGAGTGAGGTTGGAATTGAGCCCAATGTGGTGACATACACCTCCTTGATAGATGGACATTCAAAGGAAGGAAAGATGGAAATAGCAATGGCTATATACACAGAGATGATAGCTAAAGGGGTTGAACCTAATGTTTTGACATATACGGCTCTGATTCATGGCCATGCCAAGGATGGTGATATTGATGCTGCTTTTAGGTTACAGAAGGAGATGGCAGAGAAACGCATTTCTCCCAATTCAATCACAGTATCGGTTCTTGTCCATGCTCTGTGCACAGAGAATAGGGTTCAAGATGCAGTCACTATGGTCCTGAACTACTCAGGGCAGAAGAAGCATGGTGGCATTCGTTCCTGTTTTTCCAACTCTACAACTGAGGAAGGCCATTCAATCCCAAACAGTGTGACATATATGACCTTGATATATGGTCTATATATAGATGGCCAATACCATGAAGCTGGTAAGTTCTTCTCTTGCATGAGAGAATCTGGTATGGTGCCTGATAGCTTCACTTACTCACTACTGATTCGGGGACAGTGCATGCTTGGCTATGTCTTGAATGCCATGATGCTCTATGCTGATATGGTCAAGATCGGTGTTAAGCCCATGAGATATGCCACAGTCTGCCCTGAGATTTGGTCAAGGGATTCATCAAATGGTCTCAAAACTGAAACATGAGTGTTCGCTCCCTGACTTGATTCAAGACTTCAGAGTTCAGAGCAGTTCCACACAAGCCCAGTCAGATTCTGAACCTAGTGAGTTCTGACTTGTTAAGGCATTACAATGGCGAACCGCTCGTCGGGACAATATTGAAGGCTCATCATCTCAATAGCCCTTCGTATATGAGTTCGAAAGAAGAAATCCTTTGATAAATGAACCTGCTTCTCAAGGCAGATGTAGGTTCAGCCAACCAGACATTAATTGCCTGGCAAGAGCATCATTTTGGACCACCAGCTCTGTAAACAAAAATAAGGGCAGTCCCGTTCCCTAGTTAATGTGTCGTTGACATGCTCATTGACAGGAGCTGCAGAAGATTATGTAAGCTTTATCTAAAAGAAGAGGTTGATTGTAATGAACGAAGCATGAGATTTGAAGCCCAGCTGTAGCAAATGACAGAAATGTGACCTAGCACGCTAAACCACTTTTGTGCTGGTCAATATATCATTTTGCTTGTGCTCTGAGGTAACCGGGCTCAGAGGAGAGATGTTGATGCGTATGCAGCACATGCTGCACTAGGATTGTGATGGACCTTATGATCCATATCAGCTTAGTCACAGATAATTGTACAGCTTTGTTGCTGATAGTAATTTGTGGCCACAAGCAAGATGTGAAGATGTTTTCTTTGTATTTATGCTACTATCATTAATCAAGTTATGCACCTGATAGAATTATGATTGATGTTCTTGTCTTCCTTTCAAATTTGAATGTTGATGATGATTTTTATTTCTGATTCTACATTAGTTTATTGATTATGGCACAAAGGTCGGTTTTTAACCGTTCTTGTTAACTATGTGTCATGGATTTCGAGTCGAAAGACTAGTCGAGACTAGTCGACGACTAGTCTACGAGTCGCATTTGCAAGGTCGACTCGGCTTGACGAGTCGCATTTTCATTTGATGAGTCGAGTGAGTCGATTGACTAGTCTTGACTAGTCTCGACTAGTCCAGGTTTGTGAGTCGGTCGACTTAAAAAATGACCCCACATGTCATAATTTTTTCCATTCTTTCCTCCCCTACCTGTTTTCCCCCGTGAATCCTAGATCCAGAGACAATTTCCCCCGCTCGACCCCAAAAGCCAAAACGCATCTGGGCCTTCTCTCCCTTGGCCGCCTCCTCTGCAGGTTCATGGACAAGAGGAAGGCCTTGGCCATTGGAAGGAATTGCCCAAGTTCAACTCCCCTGTCCCCAGCCTTATATTTAATCCTACATTATACATATTAGTAATTTAGTATTAAACATGAGTCTTGCCGAGTCGAGACTAGTCTTGACTAGTCTCTGAGTAGCTGCCCCAGAATGACCCATCGACTCGCCAACTCGAAATCCATGCTATGTGTAATCAATCTCTTTTTCATTAGTCTATTATTGCAAAATTGCATGTTACAAAAACTTTCACTAGGACTCCCAGAATATAATTTCACCATTGTCACCAAGGAAACCAAGATCTTTGAGCCTCCTTTCCTGGTAATACTCAAGGTCATCTAATTCTTGCTCCCTCTCCTTAAAAATATCATTTATTTGCTGTAGAACTTTCTTTTCACCAGTCCTCACATCAATGGCGATTTGATGTCTTGATTGCAAATCTTCTCTTTCCAGTAGTTCTTCATCCTGAATATTTTATGCATGTTTCATTAGACTAATTAGGAGGTAACCAACAAATGAGATAAAGCAAATAACATTCTTTTAGTAGGCTCACCTCTTCTATTGTGGTGTGATAGGCAGCAAGGGCAGATTTGCAGGCATTTTGGATGACTTGGCATATTGATTCCTCGTTATCACGACTCACAGGAAGTTCAAGGTGCTCCCAAACTTTATTTCTAAAGAGCGCTTCCAATAGAAATGCATCTGTTCCCCCGAGACAAAGTAAGCGCAGGTAAGGAATCATTTGAGGAGGAAGAGATTCTCCAAGCACAACATCAAAGTATGCGGTCTCCCCCATTCCATTTAACTCTGCAATGTCAAGCTTGTCTCCATAGAATGGATCAGATTCAGAGATCTCCAGCGTCAGAGTATACGAGTCCCTTGACGAGTTTAATTCGGTGATCCCATAGTCAAGTGCCAATTCAGCATTACTCTTGTCCAGATCATACTGAATATATACCTGTCAAAGTATACTTCTTCTATAAGTTGCACATATCTTATCTTACTCACTCGAGATCACTAAAACTGCTGATTATGAATATACATCTTGAGGGCATTTATACATAACTAAATTTTGGAAGTTCATGTGTACCTGTTCCCCAGATTTAACCTCCAGTGGCGTTCGCAAGGAGAACACGACATCCCTGCCCAGAAAGCCCTTTCCTTTGATCTCCCAACAGGATTCTTTTGAGGTAATATCACCATTGTGATTTATCTGATTTGATAAAGTGCCAACATGATTATAGCTGAATGTATTCCTGATCTTCAGGTGTATTATGTTTGAAAGGAAAACGCATATGAAACCAGTCTCTAATGGAAAATATTAGAAACATTTAACAATGACAAATTATATAATCATCTAAATTACAAGAATGCATATTGGAACAGTGATAATTGGCTTGGAGTAATTTTGGATTAGCAACATCAGACCGTGTCGGCATGCTCTGTGTTTGAATATCTTACCAAATCAGCAAATGGTATCAGAGCAAGCTTATCTCCCCGGAGCTCTGGAAAAACCCTTGATCTTAGTACTCCGAATGCCCATAGGAAATCATCGAATGTTATAGTACCAGGGAAAAGGTCCTTGTTCGCGCTTATAATCTCAGCTTCAACATTATCGAACTCGCTCTGCACGTAATCTTTCACACCCATTGTCGTGCTCAATAATTGAGTTCCTGCAAACAAGCGACACAATAATACAGAGTCAATTACTACAGAGAGGTTCGAATGTCTACTCTACAAAGAAGTCAAGGAATTTTGCATGCAGGCTCACCTTGTATCTCCAGGAGCTCTTGTTCTGACCTGCACTGGAGGCACGAAGCAACCACTCGAAAGCATCAGAACGCGCAATACAGGTCGTGAAGAAGCAGCAAAGAGTATTTTCATCAAACACATGGAAAGCGACGAGTGCCCCTCACCAGAAGATGGTGGAGTCGGTCTGGCGTGGGAGGATGGCAAGGTAAGGCGCCCACAGCGAGTCCCCTCCGCGCGCAGCCTCCCGGAGGATGAGCAGAGACACGGTGACCCACGGACGGAGGTCTCCTGCGCTGCTGCAGACGCGGCCGATGTCGGAGGAGGCGACGGCGTCGGCGTCCATCCAGAGCTTCTTGGGCACCTCGGCGACGACCTCCCCGCGGGGCAGGTTCCGCGCCGCCACGAGGCCGATACCCTCAGGCACGACTGCCGGAGACACCGCTCCCGTGTCAGCTCCGTGGGTAGAGAGCCAGCGGCGGAAGTTCTGCAGCGCGGCGTCCGAGGGTGCGGACACCGCCGATGCCCCTGTGGCTGCAGCTGCCGCGCGCGGCAGCAGGTGGAGGAGGGGTCTCGGGGTCCTGGGGAAGCGGAGGAGGGGAGGGGGTCCGTGACCAGAGAGGAGTTGAGGCGGGAGGACGAGGTGGTGGAGAGCTGCCATGGCGGCACCGCGGCGTGGGATGTGGAGGAGGCGCCGAGGCGATTGTTTGGATTGGGAGACGACGACCGTTGGTTCTGTTGTGTAAATGGCGGGAGTGGATACGATTAGTGCCGGGCTTAGCTTCCTGTGATCTACTATTAAACTTTTTTTCTGCAGGGTTATAATATATTTTCTGTTTGAGAAATTCCACATATCTATTAATAATCATCAACAGTAAAAGTAATAGAAAATACAAATATACCTTTAGATCGTCCAACGACACGGCGACCACGAATGAAGACCTCCTGCGCTGACGCGACCGAGGTCAGAGGAGGCGACGGTATCGGCGTCCATCCAGAGCTTTTTGGGCACCTCGATGACCTTGTCAGGGGTAGGTTATGCGCCGCCACGAGGCCGAGGCCGAGGCTGTGAGGGTGACCCTAAAATCAATCTACGGTTTCGTCTCCTTGTCGGCGACCTGTTGGTCTGCTCCGTCTTCCGTGGGTCACCGTGTAGCAGACCACGTTTCCTTTTTCTTTTTGAGCTGAAAACTGTAGGGGAGGCCCCGACAGTAAAAATTTATTAAAAAGAAAATATGTACAAGGAGGACGAAAGAATATACAAGAGGGCTTAGCCCCGAAAAATTACAGAGCGTCTAGCCAAGAGACTAGAGGGGTTTTCAGATCATCCTTCATTCTATGAGAAAGAAGAAAAAGGTCCTTTTTAAACGAGTAGGACCAAGTGCTAAAGGAAGGGGTTACATTCTAAAAAACTAGAGCATTTCTGATCTTCCAAATATTCTAGCATGATGTGGCAAAAGCCTCGAAGAAAAAAGGTCTTCTAAAGTTGTTTCTTGCAGCGATGATCATATGAGAGAGTTCCAACGAGTCATCTAGAGTTATATCAATAGAGAGCCAGCATTGTCTACTAAAACTGCAGCTCCAGAAAAGGTGGTCTCTAGTTTCTAGAGACCCAATATTGCAAATTTTGCAAAGGCCATTGTCATCCAGGTTGAAACTTTTCCTTAGGACCACGTCTCCTCACCGGCGGGAGAGGTTTCGTTCATTGTTTTAGGTTGTTTCGGTGTCTTTGTTAGGACCGTGAAACAGCGGCTATATTTTAAAGTCAGAAAAAAGTCCTACATGCAGTGGCGGATCTAGAATGAAGTCGGTGGGGGTGTCAAGCATAAAAAGTACCCTATTAAGCTTTGCATTGAGCCATTATTAGTACAACTATTATAGTATCTAAAAGAAGATTTGTATTTTTGGAGGGGGTGCCATGGCACCCCACTCGATACGCCACTGTCTATATGCCCTATCATCGCTCTGATGGTGCGTCTGGAGCTTGCAGAGGGCACGTGGAGTCATGTGTCCGTCAATCTCTTGGAAACCTTTTGGTTTTCGAGTTCGTCGGCGTAGTTTCAGACCAGTCTTTTCTAATCTATGGTTGTCATAATTGGCGATGGTTGCTTCTCTGGTGCTCTAGTCCTTTGGAGACTTGGCACAAAATCTTCCTATTTGTCTGGTACAACAAGATCTATTACGCCAAGTTTTGCTAGATTCCGATGTTGGAAGAGCAAGGACGTTGCATACATGAAAATTTTAGTTTATTGTGATATATTCCAATATATCCACTATCATATCCATGTTTTATATTTATTTGAAGACTTTCTAAAAGATCCCCTTTATTTAGGTTATAAATCTTGCGGGATAGAAAAATCAATTTTTGCGTATCCTTTTTTACTTTCAGGGATCCTCCCGAATTCAAAAGGATCTAGGATTATTTCTGCGGAAGTTTTTCATCAACGAAAGTACTTTTATTTACACTTAGGATTGGACTCGAGCGGATGCTAATAGTTTTAGCTGGTCATAAGTTTATAGTGTGTAGTCTTATTCTCTGTGTTGGTGCCTCCAGATTTTGTATTTCTTGGTTGAGATATCGTTGGGTTTCTAGGATGAATATGTTTTCTGCTTACTACAAGGTGCACAAGTTCCAAATTAGCATTATTTCTAAACGTATGTGAAGGTGCCGTTGTTAGCTTAGTTGTTTATTTTATAAACTTCACCATTTCTTTACACTTTAATTATGTCACACTATGAAAAAAAGGTTTCACAATGATACATATGTATCTTTATCTTGGTTTATACAAGAACATGCTCTAGCTGCTTATATTTTCTATTCATAAAACTTGATGGCCCTTGGTTTTCTAGCACAAGTTTTTCCATAGCTTGGTTTCATGATATTTACTACTTAGTAATTCTTTACCAATTTCAAAGATCTTTATAGAGGGCATCTTCACATTAGTCCACACTCCTCGCAAAATACTAGACAAGGTACATTTAGTTCTGGTAAGATGACATTTTTCTTTCTATTTCTATGATCTGTTTCATTTTTTCTCCCTTGCATATAAGAGTATACATATAACCCAACAATTTTGTATATCATCTCTATATTGTTTTGAGGGGAGGAACAAATGATCCACTTATGTACCACTTCACTAGATGGTTTGAACTGCTAGGCTTTCCCACCACTTCCTCATATAGGGGTTAGGAACCTAATTCTATTGTGTCATGCTTGGATTTAGAATTATTTTCATGTCCAGATGATATAGGAGGTGGGTGTTCAATTTTTTATTTCTTCTGGTATTCAGATAAGTACCCGAAGGAAAGGTGCATTGCTATTTCAACGGTTACAAATGTTCTGTTTTTTCCTTGAAGTGAGTTCTTGTGATTGCGGCCTCACAATGGAAACTTTTACAATATATCTGTTTTGGTGAAACTGTTAAATCTTCAACCTTCATGACTATAGCATGGGACACAATATATCAGATCTTCAGCAAGCCAAAGTTGCATCCAATAGTTCTTAGTTTCTTACAAATGAAAATAGGTGATAACCTGAAGTGCTATATCGGAATTGGTCCTCTCCATTGGGCATAATAATCAGACAATAACTCACTTCAAAATAATTTTGTTTTATATTGCAGCTTTTCTGTTCCCTACTTGATTAGAAGTATTGCATTGGTAGCATTGATTATCGGAAGTATCTCTCGATGGTACTTATTTATTTTAGCACTATTTGTAAATGCTTAGTATTACTTGGATAGTATGAATTTGACCCGGCCTTAGTTGTTTAGTGAATTTTGTAGCTAATTAATATCTCTAATGACATATTACCTCTCTTCCCTAAATGTAAGACATTTTGGTTGGCGAAGCCTGCCAAAGAGTCTTATTTTTAAGAATGGAGGTAGTATCATTTATCACATATGCTACGTCATGTTGCTGCATTTACTTCTTTTTGGATAGAGTCTTACGGTTGATCGGATAACTGGGATAGTAATAATTGACTTGATCTTAATTATTTATTTGTCTTAATGTGATGTTTTGATTTTATTTGAGAATGGTGCTTAATTATCTAGATAAGAAAAGTTGGAGAATATCATAGCCGCAACTCTTAATTTATCTTTTTCCATGTCCTACCGGAGAGGTCTGATTCTATTGGACATAAAAAGGGGACACATATTATCTTTTTTTCGTGTCCTACCGGAGAAGTCTAATTCTTATGAGCATTTGATATTGTTTTTGCTTTCTTTGATCACATGAATCATGTCTTATACCTGTTTCAATGGACCCTTAAGCAAGTGTCTAAAAAATCAAACCATGACAGTGATACAAGATCTAGGCGCATCACTGAGGCTTGGGATGGAGAAACCTAAAAGGAAGAACAACTTCTCTACGAGTTTTGAGCATGTTGACATTGAAGCGTGGCAGACCGTTGGAATATTTGGTTGATCCTTGTGTCCCGTCTCGCTTTGATAGTTAGAAATCAAATAAACAATCTTCTGTTGTTCGCTTACATGACACTATATGCTGAACGCTGATGTGTCTCACATTGCTACCTCAACACGTGTGGCTATGCATGTTTTGCCTTGTGGGATCTATGGTAACTACGTGTGGTAGTAGTCTGGTTGTTACGTCTAATGTCCTCCTTTCTACACATTGATTTTATTCGTAATTAGTTTATCTTTTTGATGTATTATCATACTAAAAACATGTTGTGCATTCTGCAAAAGTATACTAATCACGCCGGACACATTGAGACATGTCAAAACTGGTAAATGCTAAAATGTCATGCATGAGCGGGTGATATATGTAAAAAATTCAAATAAATCTCAATGTTCACTGCCACTGAATGCAACAACCCCATGTAGGCGGCGAGGCGGAGCTCTCGTATCCGTCTAGTAACAATTACGACTGGGATGTGCACTTCTGAAGAATTGGGACCAACTCGGCACACCCGACTACTTTTACTATGTCTGGTGTGTTTTACTCTTCAAAGAATTAGGCTTTTCAATCTCAATTGCATTTACGAGATGTGAAAACGACTGTTGTTGCTAAAACAACAGTATTTGTTTCCTCCAATGATGCAAATGCAAGATAGTCCAGTATTCAAGTTTTGGGGATCAAGTATTCTTAGAAGTTTCTGACAGTGTCGTCTGAAACAAAAGGGGATCAAGTATTCTCAGAATATCTCCTATGGAATGAACTATTTAGGAACTTTGGAGAGAAACAGCATGAGGTACCTCACGTTTATTTCTCTGTGTGTTGTGTGTGCAGTTACAACATTTTTCGTAGTACTCACTCCATTTTAAAATATAAGATGTTTTAGCTTTGTGAAAGAAGTGTATCTAGATTATTTTTAGTGTGTAGGTTCATTTAGTTTTGGAGTGAACCTACACAGTAGAAGACGTCTAGATACACTTCTTTCACAAAGCTAAAACATCTTATATTTTGAAACGGAGGGAGTAGTACTACTCCCTCCGATCCATATTAGTGTACTCAAATTTGTCTAGATTCAAATGCATCTAGACATGTTTTAGTATTAGATACATCCGAATTTAGAAAAATTCAAGTCAACTAATATGGGTAGGAGGGAGTAGTAGAATGCAGTGACACTTTTGTAATTCTCTATCCAGCGTATATGATACTTGTTTTCTCGTTCCTGTGTTTCCAAATTATTATGTTTCATCTAGGCATTGACACGTTTTATACAGATATCACACCAACATGGCACCTCCAAGTGCCTCCCCCCAAAAAACCTTTTGAGCAAAACGCAAAACGGAGATTAGCATCCACTGAAGTGATAGCCATCAAAAGGAGAAACACATGCTAAATCTCAGCCTTTTCCACACAGATCATGCTATAACAGGAATGAGAACCTCACAGGTTACTACAGCGAGCACAATGTTTGGGCAACACTTTTCTGGGACAGCATGAAAGTAGCTAGAATACACATGTATCTTATTGAGTCAATGGAGAAGCCATGGGGCCATTTGCATCCCATATTTGCCAGAGGTGCTTTACATCCCAAACCTGACGCATACTTTCAGATCAGTTCTTCCTCCCTTCGCAGAGGATGAAGTGGTACCCATGCCTAAATAGGAGTCGACAAACATTGTGTAAGTACATATCAAAATATGAGGCAGACGATTAAGAATCAAAACGAGCAAAACACTTTAGTATTAATCCAGGAAATGATCTTAGTATTTCCTTTTATCCATAAACCAGTAGAAAGAATATCTGAAGTGTTAGTCAAAAGGAGTATCTACTTCACAGATCATGACTCATGTGGTGCACACTAGCTGCGTGATCGATAAGCAAATCATGGGTTTGGGGGGGGGGGGGGGGGGGGGGGGGGGGGGGAATCAGTGATAGTTCACATACGTAGACTTAAATGGCGCACTAGTAGCTCCCACAGGTGTGTTGAATGCAACTTCCTGGAAAGGACCAGCCATTTTGCCACGTGGGAACCATCCAAGATCTCCGCCTTTCTTTCCTGATGGGCACTCAGAGAATTCTGCGGCTATCTGCAATATCACAACAACAGCTGCTTAAGTCAAAGGAAATATTATTCATGATATTTAAAAGCGTACAAGATACAGTCTCCACTAAAGATATGTTTAAGAACTGCACTACATAACAGAACATTAATTTCAAATAAATGTAAAATTACTAGGAAAATATATTTCCTTTTGATGTATAAATGCACTAAATAGAAGTCAAAGACATGTCCCGAGTATAAGTTTAACACCTAACTCTAACTCTCGGCAAATTCAATCCATCAGTGTTTATGTTTACCACTCATACCACAAATTCCAAATTCCAGCAGTGGGAGGCAATGCAAGTGAAAGTAAATAACATATATCTTAGCCAGCCAGTTTTCAGAAACCAGTTTGCTTAGAGACTGCAGGAGGGTTTTAATTCCAAATTGTGCATTATTCTTGCATGTCAAGAAAAATACTTGAGAAAAAAAAGGAGAACCATCGATGGTTACTCATTTTCTCCCGAGAAAAGCTTGATCCTGTCCAAGTAAAAGCTTCAAAGATCTCCAGCATAGTAATTGGTAAGCTACTCTGACGGTCAATCAATTACTACTATAGAATTGGCATCACCACTAAGAAGACTAAGTCATATACCAGTTTCAGGACCATGTCTAGTCATTTTTGTTACCAGTACCTTTTGCCACCATCTAATATAATCAAATAGCCCAATTTGTATTCACAATATTATACGATGGCATCAAAAGTTAGCCCATCTTTGACTTGCTTCACATAAAAACTATCTGTGCTTCTCAAGAGAAGCTGAAATTAGGGCAGTCAGGTAGTAGACCCAAACAGAGGTGCTAAAGTTTCGGGGTACCATGATTGAATGGATTAGAATCATACAGGAAATAAAGAATGTAACATAGTCTGTAGATTGTGCTATCTAACTGCAGCAGATGAGCACCTAAGGTTCAATCAATTGCTAAAAGCTAACATCGTGAGGAGAAAAACAGGTGAGCCATAAACAATATATCGTCAACAAAAACTGGTGAGAAATACACGCAGCATGCAAATTGCAGATGGTGCATTCCACCAATAATCTAAGCAGCGCACATCTGCCGATTACCTTGGCAAACTCAGCAGGAGGGACCTTGTCCCCGTTGTCCAACCAGCCATCTTGAAGCTTCTTGTACGCCTCATTGATCTTCCCCTGCTTCTCGCACAATACGTGCCTAGCTGCAAACACAGGACAACAGCACACAGTTACTACTAAGGACGCTATTTTAAGAATATCAAAATCAAGCCAGTCTTCAAGACAAGCCTGTAATCTCAATTTCACGGGGAACAATGCTAATTTTCAGACCCAAGCATCATGGGCGAATCCAACCACTTGCGACTTGGGGTATTGCCCCTAACCCTTAACCCTAAGATCTCACTCTAATCTGGCGAGTTTTCTTTCCGATCTCGACACAGACGGCGAATAAGGATCCGAGATACCTTTGACGAAGGTGCAGGTGCCGAGGTCGTCCCCTCCCTTGCCGCCCTTTCCCTTGCCCTTGCCTCCCTTGCCGCCTCCGGCGTCGTCGGAGGAGCTGGCCGCCTGCTTGCCCTTGCCCTTGGCCTCCTTCGCCTTCCCGTCCTTCCCCATCCGCGTACGTCAAGCGGCGCGAGAGGGGTGTTGGTTTACAGCAAAAACCCTAGTACCTAGCAAGACTCCGACGATTGGCTCGAGATTGAGATGAGGGTTGAGGCGAGGACGAGATGATGGACGATGAGATCAGTCAGGCAACCAGGATATTTGGACGGGGGACGGGACGAGGCGACGAGCAAAAAGGGCCATGTGCAGCCGGCCCACTGGGCTAGACTTTATAAAGTGTGGTCAGGATATCTGGAAGTTATTCTCAGAGAAGTCAGAAGGAAAAAAGGATATCCGGAAGTTTGATATCAATGAGGCGAACAGAATTAGTTTTTTTAAGATGAAAACAGTTTTCTTTTTGCAAAATTCCACGGATCTATTAATAATCATCGACAACAGTAAAAAAAGTTAAAAGTAATAAAAAATATAAATAGGTCAATTGACTACCTAACGATGACTACAAATACTGACACGAGCCGAAGACGGGCCGCCGTTTTCGCCCTCCATCACCTCTGCCGGGCAAAACTTGCCGTAGTATTGTTGTACTCCCTCCGACTCATATTAGTTGACTTGGATTTATCTAGATTCGGATGCATCTAGTACTAAAACATGTCTAGATACATCCAAATCTAGACAAAATCAAGTCAACTAATATGGGTCGGAGGGAGTAGTAGAAGGACATAAAGTCGTTGTGCAAAGACCACAAAGGACCAATACACCAGAGCAACAACCATCGCCGAAGATGATCAACCTAGATTGGAAGAGACTAACCTTAAAACAAACCAATGAATACGAAAATCGACCGGATCCAAGGGATCTATCGGACTCACGACTCCACACGCTCTTCGTCGATGTTAGGCGCACAACCAGAGCGAGGATAGAACGAGGAGGACCTTATTCTGATTTCAGGACGTAGCTGCCGCCTCAACATCCTGAATAAGACACTGAAAATACTCTAAACAAAACACACTCCCGCCGGCGAGGGGCCATGGTTTTCCACGCCTCCAAGGCCCTAAGGCCGCCGGAGGCGGAACGGACTAGTGGCGTAGCCGGAGGGAAAGAACTCTAGATGGGTTTTGCCGCCGCCTCTTAGAGAGCTTCCTCTCTTAGTACCGGTTTAGGATGTGTCGATAATTATGTAACCCATATGGATGAGAACATAATTACTTGTGATAAAAACAGAAATTAGTTACCCTCTTAATCCAAATTCAGTCCTTTCTAAGTTTGATTATTAGGGGATTTTCAACTATTATAATACTTTCTTCGTCTAGAAATAAGTGACTTACATCTATCTAGATTTATATGTATCTAAACATGTTTTAGTGTATAGATAAATGTGAATGTAGACAAACACAATCATTTATTTCTAAAAGAGGGAATATCAAATAAATATATTATGTAAATAAATCCGATATAAACTACAAATTTAGAGTTTCGCTTGTGGTTTTTACTCCTTGGACCGAGGAGGGTCCACATAAATCATTGGGTATCTTATGCGTATTATTATGCTAGTGAGTTTCTAAGGTGATTGTTGAAACTATTATCAAAATGCACTACAAGATGAGGACATTGTGTTTTCTATATATGGTGTATCGATATATTGGTGCATTGCTTTGTTGTTGTCCAGCTCCAGCCCCACACAGCGCAGAGGGCTGACGCTGTTGATGTTACTGTCAAACATCACAAGATGTCTCTGAATGTATTAAAACAAGTAACTCAGATTTCCGGTATTTTTTAGATAAAACATGATTATAAAAAGGGAAAATTGCTAGGCAGTTTTTACAGTACCCGGTACTCCAAAAGTATACGACGGATTAGTACCAATTAGATCTGGCCGTCCGTGGTGAAGGGTAACCTAGTCATTTTCCCAACCTTCTTTTACTCCCCGATCGTTTTCTTAACCGAAATTATCTTCCATCCAAATCAAGCGGCGGTGCCGCGATGATCTATCTTGTATTTTGGCTCACTCCATATGAAATGTTATCGCCGCCATCCGTTGCACACCTTCGACCTCTGACGTCTCACTGATGCTCTCCGGCAGGGCATCACCGATTGGAAGTCTGACATGATCCATCAATCGGTATCATGTAGGTATCATGTCCAGGATATATACACTACTTTGTGTCATAAATCCGTCCATTATGTTCAGAGTTTAGAACGTATGATTGATGTAATCTAACCCAGCAGCAGCGTGCGAGTAGGTAGGTGTCTAGGAGGCGACATATGTTGGAACTTTGCCTAATAAAGGTCCAGCCCTTTTATATTATTTAACAATTTCTGAAATCCTATAGGCCCACTTAGCCCATTTATGCAAGGCAAGAGGTGGGACAAGAGTTTAGTCTCACATTACTAGTTGAGTGGAAGTTGGACCAGTTTATAAGGAGAGTTTTTCCACCACTTATACGAGCTTGAGAAGAGAAGACATATACACGCGCGCTCCTCTTTCCCCGTCGCCCGCCTCGCCATGGGTTGCGGGTTGCGGGAATGCCTCGAGTCGAGAGCTTCTCTTTCCTTTTGCCACGCATAAATGGATAATAATTTGAACAGTCTGCGTGAGTGTGTTCGGCTTCGGTCGATGCATGTTCGCTTCCTCTCTCGACGTCCACTGTTCGCCTGCCTACTCGTGCCTATAAGAGCGAGAGGTCGCTTCTCTCCTCAGACACACCAACGCACACACCCAGTTTCAGAGCATTGCGCTGCTTAGATCTTCCCCATCCCGTCTTGTGGCGTGCACCGCGAGCTGGGATAGTAGGCCTCCGAGACCCCGCTGCTTCGAGTCCTGTACGGGAGAAGGGCGATAAGGTTTTTGGGAAGCGCTACCAGCGCGACTACTGGCTTCATCACGGACTACTTCACGGATAGCGACTGCAGCGACGTCTTTCCCAACGACGACTTCTTCCCCGACATCAACGACCTTTTCCTCGACAACATGGCTGACGACGGTGCCAACGCTAACGGGAACACCGACGGTTCCTCTACCGTGATGTATATCATCTTTTGGTCTTTTTCTATTATTTTTCCTATGCTTTATTTGTCTTTTACTATGGTTAAATCTCTTGGAAAATTGCTCTATTTCTCAACAATCCAAAAACCTTATTATAGGCAATTTGCTCCAAGTGGTTTCGTTGCTTCTGTGAAGCCACCTGTTTTTGAGGGTATGCATTATAAGAGGTGGCGCGTGAGAGCAGTTCTCTGGTTTTAGAACATGAACTGCTATGACGCCACTCTTGGCAAGCCTGAGGGAGAGCTTACTCCTGCTCAGGAACAAGTTTTTCGGAAAACTGATACCCTGTTCAAGGCTGCTTTGCTGTCTATTCTAGGGGATAACATTGTTGAACCCTATATGTCATTTGATAATGGCAAAGACATGTGGGCTGCGCTCGAGGCCAAGTTTGGGGTCTCGGACGCTGGCAGTGAACTGTATGTCATGGAACAACTCTATGACTACAAGATGACTGATGATCGCTCCGTGGTTGAGCGGGCTCATGAAATACAGTCACTGGCCAAGGATCTTGAGCACTTCCCTTATATTTTACCGGACAAGTTCATTGTCGGGGGAATTATTGCCAAACTTCCCCCTTCGTGGAGGAACTTTGCTACTTCCCTGAAACACAAGAGACAAGAGTTTTTCATATCAGATCTCATTGGAACTCTTGATGTGGAAGAGAAGGCGAGAGCAAAAGACACACGTGTTCGAGGTGCTGAGGGAGGTTCAAGTGCTAATATGGTACAGAAAAAGAACTTCCAGTCACACAAGTCCAAGAACAAGGGAAAGTTTGATGAAAAAGGAAAGTTCGATGGAAAGATCAAAGCCTCACAGTCTACTAGCTTCAAGAAGAAGACTGATAAGAAGAAAGGTGCTTGTCATGTGTGCGGTGATCCTGATCATTGGACTCCTGCTTGCCCCAACCGCTTTGACAAGCGCCAGCATGGAAAAGGTAGCAAGACTGCTAATGTTGTCATGGGCGACGTTGAGATGAAAGATGTTGGGTATAGTATATTACCTACTGTTTTTTCATTATGTCATTCTCCTGATTGGTGGATTGACACGAGCGCTAATGTACATATTTGTTCTGATGTTTCCATGTTTTCCTCATATCAGGTCAGAGGGGCTCAGTCCGTGCTGATGGGGAACGACTCGCATGCTTCTGTTCATGGTGTTGGTACGGTCGATCTGAAGTTCACTTCGAGAAAGACCGTGCGCCTGAAGAACGTACATCATGTTCCCTCAATAAATAAGAATCTTGTTAGTGGATCACTTCTATGTCGTGATGGCTACAAGATTATGTTTGAGTCCAATAAATTTGTACTGTCTAAGTTTGGAACATTTATTGGTAAAGGCTATGAGTGTGGAGGTTTGTTCCGCCTGTCACTGTCAGATGTGTGTAATAAAGTCGTGAATCATGTTTCATCTGATCTTGTATCAAATGTCTGGCATTCACGTCTTTGTCATATTAATTTTGGTTGCATGACGCGATTAGCTAAAATAAATATAATCCTAAAATTCACTACTGTGAAGGGATCTAAATGCCAAACTTGTGTGCAAGCAAAGCAACCTCGCAAGTCATATACGACTGCAGAGGTGAGATATTTGGCGCCACTAGAGCTCATACATTCAGATCTTTGTGAGATGAATGGTGTGTTAACAAAAGGTGGAAAAAAATATTTTATGACATTGATCGATGACTCTATGAGATATTGTCATGTGTATCTTCTGAAATCAAAAGATGAGGCTTTGAGTTACTTCAAAATCTATAAAGCTAAAGCGGAAAACCAACTTGATCGAAAGATTAAGAGGCTTAGGTTTGATCGTGGTGGAGAGTACTTTTCCAACGAGTTTGATTCTTTTTGTGCGGAACATGGTATAATCCATGAGAGGACGCCTCCCTACTCGCCCCAGTCAAACGGGGTAGCCGAAAGAAAGAACCGTACTCTAACAGATTTGGTTAACACCATGTTAGACACATCGGATCTCTCCAAGGAATGGTGGGGGGAGGCATTACTGACTGCATGTCATGTCCTAAACCGATTTCCCACTAAGAACAAAGAGATTACTCCATTTGAAGAATGGGAAAAGAAAAGATTAAATCTTTTCTACTTCCGAACTTGGGGCTGTCTGGCAAAGGTTCATGTGCCAATCCCAAAGAAGCGCAAACTTGGACCAAAAACTGTGGACTGTGTTTTTCTGGGATATGTTTTTCATAGCTGTAGCACCCCAATTATCTAACAATTGTAATGCTACTTGTCCTAGTAAGTATTGGCTACTTTATATATATTATTGTTGCATCATAATTATATCATGCTCATGTCATCATGCCACCTTGCATTTGAGCATCATATAAAACCCTTTTTCTTTTTGGCTCTTCTCTCACATGCATTATTAATTGTAATTGCCTCTTGATATTGTATTTGGTTATTGATATATTGTCTAAAAGCCCAAGTTGAGTTGGGGGCATATCTTTTATTTCCATTCCACCACCTTTCTCTTCCACCACTTTATAATTCCACCATCCTACTAGATCATGAGCTTGTTTGTCTTTATTTTGGATTTCTCTAGCTCATGTGCAATAGGGTGGATCTAGTCCATTAAATTTCTTTGCTTGGCTTTGTTCCACTTCTTGGAAATGCATAAGATTAATGCCATCATATTATTATTGTTTTCACATAATAAATCATGGCATTATTATTTTTGCATGGGCCATGCACATTTCTCCACCACCTTTTTGCTCCTTTGGTTTTCCTTTATTTTAAGTGGATCTTTACTTCATGGGTCATCTCTTTTCCTTCCACCATTCCAAATCCTCATCTAAATCTATTTCTTTTATTTTATTTTTCCCTCATGCATGAACCATATGAGGCTTAGCCCATAATTCTTTTCTTTTCCTTTTTCTTGGACTTCCTTTCACCTCCACCTCATGTCAATTCTAGCACTCACCATGTTCCACTTGAGATGATCTTACCACATTCTTTAATCTTATTTTCTTTATCTACATATGAGATCACATGAGCCTTTTTCCACCTAATTCTTTTCTTCTTCTTTCTTTCTAGTTTCTTCTCTACATTAGCCCATGCAAGCTCAAGCCCCTTGGATCTTCTTGTTTTGGTCTCATAATCAAAAATTGAAATCTAAATATCTAAATAAACCTAACCTAGCTACTTCTCTCTCTCTCTATTTTTCTCCTATCCCTAGTTCTATTAAGCCCTAAACCTCCTCTCCATTCTCCACTCTCTCTCTCTTCCATGCTGGCCCCACCTGGCTGTCTCACCCCACCTGCCCTTCCCCTTTTTCTTTAGTTCCAAGCCAAAGAGAAGAAAGAGGAAGAGAAGACCTACCCGAACCCCCTCCTCACTTTTTGCTAAGCTAACACGCCCATGTGCTTTCCTCTTCCTCTCTCCTGCCTCAACCACCTCAGATCTCATCCACAAGCTGCCCAGGTGAGAAAAGTTGTCGGCGCGTCTTTTCTCGCCAGTCAGCGCAGGGCCCACCGTCAGTGGCTGTGGCTAGAATTGCCTGAGTAACAAAAGTAATTCCTGAGTCTGTTTTTATTCAAATCTTTTTCAAATTAATTTAAATTCAAATTCTTTTCAGATTCAAATAATTTTTAAAATACAAATCCAAATAATACATGTAATATATGTTTTGGAATCAGAAAAATGTGAGGAATTCAAATATGCCATTCAAAATATGTTTTGAACACTTTAAATTTCGAGATGATTAAAATTACAAGAAAATGCCCTTTCCCTTAATTATTTAATAACTTTTGTTTTATAACTCCAAATTTGACAAATAATATATCTAAATCGATCAGCGCGACGAGCCCGTTCTATTTATGCAGTCCTTGTTCTGAATTGAAGCATGCATCATGCCAACATTTAAATTCTGAACTGTTTATGACCATAAAACTTGGGCGAATAAATATTAAAGTGCTTTATTTCTTGTATCCACACCTCACCTTTGCCATGCTACTTAAATGCCATGCAAATTGTGCATCATTCATCATGGCATGCTTGTCTGCTTGTCGCATTTTAATTCATATGCTTGTGCACTTTATTTATGTTGGCCCTTGTTTGTTTGGTTCTTCTTCGGATAGACGCCCAGCAGGAGAATTACCAGGAATCCCAGGAGTATTACCCAGATCCATCCCTCGCTTCAACTGAGCTGCCAGGCAAGCACTACCACATGCTTGCATACATACAGTACCTATTGCCTCTATCTTATTCTTGCATCATTGAGTCGCGATTGCACTAAATTGAATCCCAAGTACTGCATAGCCTTTACTTTTAAACCACATTAAGCCTGTTTCGGTCCCATGAGCCATTACTACAGGAGTTGTTTGAGCCATCCGAGTCGTAGAAAAGCATGAGTAGGGTATGTGAGTGTCTGATGGATAACGAGGTACCTAAACAACATAACCTGAGTAATAATGGGATAACTAATGAAAGAGGCACCGGTGAGCAATATCTGCTATTTGGTTTTTCATGCTCACTTGTGTCCCGTAGGACCCCGAGTACTTGATTCCTGTTCCTTGACTATTCGCACTATCCACATCCGGGAGGCCTTATGGACCCCCCTGAGTCAGAGCTTGATTCATTCTTATTTCTTGGGGCCACAATTAGTTTGGGGCTTTATTACTATTCTGTACTTATGCCATGTTACTGCTTTATTTAAGATTGTGCGTGGAGCACTTGTACTGTTTTGGAGCGTGGAATGTTTTCGAGGTATCGACAAGCCCAGTCACATTTTCGGGTTCCCAGTCGTTTACAGCCATTGACACAAACCTTGGGTCCGTCTCGGAGCCGGCCAACTTCATTGCGGGTAGCTTAATGGGGTGGCCCCCTGAAATATTTCTGAATCCTGTGATTGCTTTGTCGTGAATTCCTCGTTGGGTTTTGATTTGGTTTTTCCGAGGTTGATCGAGTGTGTGTTGCTATTCGTGCACCCCTGCAGGGTAAATCTTTCTGAAAGCCGTGTCCACGGTTATGGACGACTTGGAGCACAGTTTCTCGATCATAGACAAGTATAACTAAAGTACCACTTTTAAATTGACTAAGTACTTGACTAGTAAATAGTGCAATACTCATGGAATGGTTAATAAAACCGCCAAAGGATGATGGGTTTGTTCGTCCGCTTCCTCGTTGGTAAGCGAGGAGGAGGATGGATCTGTTAATTATACTGTTATAACTGTTGTTCTTAATTCACGGACTTCCGTCTATCATTGGTTAGGCGGAAGGTTAGCGAGTCTCTATAGAATTGTTAGGGATTATCTTTTGCTGCAATTGCGTCACCTCAGGTTGTGTTCCCTTTAGTGGCATTAAGACTTGCTGAGTACCCCTAGGGTCTCACACGATAAATTGTTTGATTCAGATGAACAGGTGTACCCGCAAGATGGATACTGGGTGGAAGAGACAGATGGTGTTGGCAACGATCATTCGGTGTAGAGATTCCGGGAACGGGGATCCGTGTGATCTGTGGGCGGGATGTGTTTATTTATGGGGCATCTTTTGCCAATTTGCTTCTTATCCGTACTCGGATCTTGTTTTCCGCTTCCGCCTGATACTCTGATGTGTGATGTATGAGGAGCTATCCTAAATTATTATATCGATCTAGGATGTTTGGATCTTGCTGTATGGCGTTGCACTATTTCTATTTTTTTAGATGGAATGGCTCTGATGTACTGTTGTATGTGGCTTGCATACATACTCACTTGTGTATGTAGTTGATCCCTTCGCCTGCCGATTACGCCGCTCGTTCTTGTCCCGTTGTCTGAAAGTGGTTAGGACAGCCGAAAGGTCTACCGTGGGTGGCCCTGGGCCCCACCGTACTATTTTAACCACTTTCGTTCATCTAGGCATTAACTAAGAGCGTAATTCACCGAGGTAGTTACAATAGCATTGACTATAGATTCCTGATAGTAAAATCTGGAGTACCAGAAATGCATGTTGGTACAATCATGGAGTCAAATGATGTGACTTTCTTTGAGGATATCTTTCCCATGAGGATATACCTAACTCATCAAATCAGGAGATACCTGACTCATTGAATCAAGAAATACCCACAATTCCTGAACATACCATTCCTACTGAACACTCGGAAAAACCTGAGGAGGATGATAATGAAATTCCTAAGAGGAGTAAGAGACAGATGACTGCAAAATCCTTTGGTAATGATTTCATTGTATACCTTATGGATGATACTCCTACTTCTATTTCAGAAGCCTATGCATCTCCTGATGCTGACTACTGGAAGGAAGCCGTTAGATGGATTCTATCTTAGCGAATGGAACATGGGAGATCACCGATCATCCTTATGGGTGCAAACCTGTAGGATGCAAATGGGTGTTTAAAAAGAAACTTAGGCCTGATGGTACTATTGAGAAGTACAAGGCAAGACTTGTAGCCAAGGGTTATACCCAAAAAGAAGGTGAGGGCTTCTTTGATACTTACTCACCCGTAGCCAGATTGACCACCATTCGCGTACTACTATCTTTGACTGCCTCACATGGTCTTCTCGTTCATCAAATGGACGTTAAGACGGCTTTCCTAAATGGAGAGTTAGACGAGGAAATTTATATGGATCAGCCAGATGGATTTGTAGTGAGTGGTCAAGAAGGAAAAGTGTGTAAGTTTTTGAAGTCTTTATATGGCCTTAAACAAGCACCTAAGCAGTGGCACGAGAAGTTTGAGAGAACCCTAACCACTGTAGGTCTTGCTGTAAACGAAGCTGACAAATGTGTGTACTATCGCTATGGTGGGGGCGAGGGAGTAATTCTTTGTTTGTATGTTGATGACATACTGATTTTTGGGACTAATCTTAATGAGATTAAGGAAATCAAGGATTTCTTTTCTCGGTCTTTTGAGATGAAGGATCTAGGAGTAGCTGATGTTATTTTGAACATCAAGCTATTGAGAGATGATAATGGTGGGATCACACTGCTTCAGTCTCACTATGTGGAAAAGATCTTGAGTCGCTTTGGGTATAGCAACTTCAAGTCTTCTCCAACACCGTATGATCGTAGTGTGTTACTTCGAAAGAATAAAGGCACTACTAGAGATCAATTGACATATTCTCAGATTATTGGGTCGCTTATGTATTTAGCTAGCGTTACGAGGCCTGACATCACTTTTGCTGTAAGCAAACTCAGTCGGTTTGTTTCAAATCCGGGAGATGATCATTGGCAAGCTCTTGAGAGAGTCATGCGCTATCTAAATGGCACTGCGAGCTACGGCATTCACTATACTGGGTACCCAAGGGTGCTGGAGGGATATAGTGATTCAAATTGGATATCTGATGCTGATGAGATAAAGGCCACAAGTGGATATATATTTACACTTGGTGGTGGTGCTGTTTCTTGGAAGTCTTGTAAGTAGACCATTTTAACAAGGTCAACTATGGAAGTAGAACTCGCAGCATTAGACACAACCACTGTTGAAGCAGAGTGGCTTCGAGAACTCTTGATGGACTTACCTATGGTTGAGAAACCTATACCCGCAATCCCAATGAACTGTGATAATCAAACTGTGATTGTTAAAGTTAACAGTTCTAAGGATAATATGAAGTCCTCAAGACATGTGAAGGAGAGATTGAAATCTGTCAGGAAAATGAGAAACTCCGGAGTTATTGCATTGGATTATATCCAAACATCTAAGAATCTGGCAGATCCCTTCACAAAGGGTCTATCACGTAAGGTGATAGAAAATGCATCAAAGGAGATGGGTATGAGACCCACAATATAAGTTTTCCACAATGGTAAACCACTCTATGTGATCGGAGATCCCTTGAATTAGAATTTGGAGACAAGTTGTTGGTTAACTGAGAGGAAAGTATCCCTACTTTAAAACACCACTCCGTGAAGATGCAACACTTTCCTATTCTACATGGCAGGTTGATTTATCTTAATGTGTTCTAAGTGGCTTAGTTTAAGCAGAGATGTTGTCCTGCAGAACATCTTTTGAAGAACACATCTATATGAGTTTGACTGTTAAACGTCGCAGTCTATGAGAGTCGGGTGCTCTCTAATAAACTCATGAAAGGCTATAAAGTATGACGCATAAGCTCCACCCGAGGGGAAGTCCCACGGCAGCCCAGTATTGGTCAAGGCTTTATGTAAAGCTAGAACGCAGTAAACTTGCAGTTCAAGGCATAGTCCACTGTACAAGTTGCAAACTAGTGTAGCATAGAGTTCTAGGTGGAAGTTCAACTTAATAGTCTCCACTAGTACCAGTATATAAACAATGTTTTAGAACCATAGGCAAATTTATGTGTGCCTCTGGGATCTGGTGGGGGATTGTTGGAATTTTAAAGGCCCGACCCTTTTATATTATTCAACAATTTCTGAAATCCTAGAGGCCCACTTGGCCCATTTATGCAAGGCAAGAGGTGGGACAAGAGTTTAGTCCCACATTGCTAGTTGAGTGGAAGTTGGACCAGCTTATAAGAAGAGCTCTTCCACCACTTGTACGAGCTTGAGAAGAGAAGACATATACACGCGCTCCTCCTCCTCCGCCGCCCGCCTCGCCACGCCTCGCCTCGTCACGACGCGCGTGCGCCGCGGGTTGCAGGAATGCCTCGAGCCGAGAGCTTCTCTTTCTTTTTGCCACGCATAAATGAATAATAATTTGAACAGTCTGCGTGAGTGTATTTTTAATACGAACTCAGTGGAGATTTAATTCGAGCTTAGTGGAGGCTGTTCGGCTTTGGTCGATGCCTGTTCGCTTCCTCTCCCAACGCCGACTGTTCGCCTGCCTAGTCGTGTCTATAAGAGCGAGATGTCGCTCCTCTCCTCAGACACACCAACTCACACACCCAGTTTCAGAGCATTGCGCTGCTTAGATCTTCCCCATCCCGTCTTGCGGCGTGCACCGCGAGCTGGGACAGTAGGCCTTCGAGACCCGCTGCTTCGAGTCCTGTACGAGAGAAGGGCGATAAGGTTTTTGGGAAGCGCTACCAGCGCGACTACTGGCTTCATCACGGACTACTTCACGGATAGCGACTGCAGCCACGTCTTCCCCAACGACGACTTCTTCCCCGACATCAACGACCTTTTCCTCGACAACATGGCTGACGATGGTGCCAACGCTAACGGGAACACCGGTGGTTCCTCTACCGTGATGTGTATCATCTTTTGGTCTTTTTCTATTATTCTGTCTATGCTTTATTTATCTTTTACTATGGTTAAATAAAATTGCTCTATTTGTAAACAAGATATATGTAGTCGTGAAGAAAGAGTAAGTAGATCGTGTGGGGCGAGCGGCCGCATTCCCGGAGACATGCAAACCCGATAGCGGTGGACGAGGTTGGTGCGGCGGAGGTGCAGACCTCGGCCAACCTGCCTGGCATACCCGTGTGCACTCGTGTGCTGGCTCCTTGCCCGCGACGGGCTTGTATAACTCACTTGGTAAATCGAAGCTCCCGTTGCCAAAACTGGAATTGGGTTCAATAAAAAAAATCCCTGATTACGGTTTTGCCCTTTAAATCAAGGTACTCCATGATTTTTCAACCTAGTACTCCATAAACTAGTGGTGGAATACTAAATCATACTGGCCATTCGATCAGGAAAAATAGATGGCCCATATTAATTTATGGGTACTATAAAAGTCCTCAATTGCACACTGTTATTTTCTGGTGTTTGCTAAAACACCTTGCAATTGTGTTTTTACTAGATATCGTTACAATTTTGTGGCGTATTTGCCAGAACACCCCGCAGGGTCAAAAAGGAAAAGTTTGGCACAACAACTAGGCTACTGTCCCGTTTTCGGCACATTTTCTTCAAACCCAGCCATAACATGTCGCTCAGACAAAAGTGCCAAAACTTACCATTTTTGGCCATGTACGTGTTCTGCCAAATGTGGCACGAAATTATAATGGTATCTAGCAAAGATATAATTGAACAGTGTGTTTCATCAAATGACAGAAATTAATGGTGTCTCATAGCAAATTTTCCTTTATAAAAAAATGCTTCATTTGTTCGCGACCATTTAGATATTTCAAAGTGGACTAAATATACTCAAATATGAGTGAACCTACATACTCTAGATACATGTGTTGTGTTTTAGAAAAAAAGTTAGAGCGTCTCACAGTAGTAAATGTCAAGCGGCCCAATGTTTGTATTGCATGTCTCGACCATGTGACCTTCTTGTTATTAGCATGATTATCTAATCAGCTGTGCTAAGAGCAGAGCGCGCGGCACGTGAAAGCAATCGTCACTTCCTCTTCAGCGTGCGCATAAAAATCCCCTCCCCTCCCGCCTCTCTGCCGATGCACCCATGCCACAGCCGCCACCACCGCCGCTAGGGAGGAAGCTATGAAAAATTGTGGTTGGCGTCAACTCAATATTATACTAATTTAATGGTGTCATCTTATACAAAATAACATTACTTAGACTAATTAGTGAAGAATTCTCTAACAATCACTGGGGTCATCTGACCCTAATGCCACTATGGCAGCTCCGTCCCTGACCGCCGCCATGTCGCCGTGTCGGGGAAGTTCCGGGTACCGTGGCGTACGCGCGGTCCGACCGACATCTTCTACGCCGAGATCCGGACCGGCGACGAGCGCATCGCCCTCGGTATCTTCGACACCGCGCACGAGGCCGTCCACGCCTCGACGCCATGGCGTGGCGGCTCTGTCGTCCGCGCGTGTCGATGAACTTCCACGATGTCTGGACGCACGAGCAGACTCGCCTCGTGAAACGGAGCGTCGTCTACTCATCGTCGAGCGTGACGAGCGCCTGCGGCAGGAGTGGCGCCGCCATTTCCCCGAAGACGTCGTGGCACAGCGCAAGCACGACGCCGAGCAGGCCGCGGCCAAGGCAGCGACGAGGGCGGCGAAGCACCAAGAACGCCACGACCGCCGGTGGACAAGGCGCGGAGGCGCGCCTTCATCAAAGCGCAGATGGCCGGGCCGACGGCCATCTTCGACGACGATCTCTGTTGGGAGGACTACTGGTCATCGAGGCAGGTGTTCGACACGACACCGGTCTCGTCTAGCGATGACTACATCTCGATCTTCCCGTCAAACCAGATTGTAGTACTAGTTTCTAGTAGTAGTAGGTTCTAGTAGTACTAGTAATTTCTAGTATTTTTCTTGGACTATGTCATGTTCTATTTAATTTTCACTTTAAATTCTAGATTTTTTTTCTGTTATATTTGTTGCAAAATCTAGTTTACGTGTGGTCCTAATTTAGCGCGCTTGTTGGAGGATTCGACCTTTAAATTTAGTTTTCGCGTCTCTGTAAGGGCCAAAATTTGCAGCCTTGGAGTTGCTCTAATAGGCCTTGTTGCAATGGTTTTGAGGAAGAAGAACATTGAAAAGCGATTTAGCGTGTGTAAAAAAAATGGCAGGAGTGGCGCCGCCATTTCCCCGAAGACGTCGTGGCACAGCGCAAGCACGACGCCGAGCAGGCCGCGGCCAAGGCAGCGACGAGGGCGGCGAAGCACCAAGAACGCCACGACCGCCGGTGGACAAGGCGCGGAGGCGCGCCTTCATCAAAGCGCAGATGGCCGGGCCGACGGCCATCTTCGACGACGATCTCTGTTGGGAGGACTACTGGTCATCGAGGCAGGTGTTCGACACGACACCGGTCTCGTCTAGCGATGACTACATCTCGATCTTCCCGTCAAACCAGATTGTAGTACTAGTTTCTAGTAGTAGTAGGTTCTAGTAGTACTAGTAATTTCTAGTATTTTTCTTGGACTATGTCATGTTCTATTTAATTTTCACTTTAAATTCTAGATTTTTTTTCTGTTATATTTGTTGCAAAATCTAGTTTACGTGTGGTCCTAATTTAGCGCGCTTGTTGGAGGATTCGACCTTTAAATTTAGTTTTCGCGTCTCTGTAAGGGCCAAAATTTGCAGCCTTGGAGTTGCTCTAATAGGCCTTGTTGCAATGGTTTTGAGGAAGAAGAACATTGAAAAGCGATTTAGCGTGTGTAAAAAAAATGGCAGGAGTGGCGCCGCCATTTCCCCGAAGACGTCGTGGCACAGCGCAAGCACGACGCCGAGCAGGCCGCGGCCAAGGCAGCGACGAGGGCGGCGAAGCACCAAGAACGCCACGACCGCCGGTGGACAAGGCGCGGAGGCGCGCCTTCATCAAAGCGCAGATGGCCGGGCCGACGGCCATCTTCGACGACGATCTCTGTTGGGAGGACTACTGGTCATCGAGGCAGGTGTTCGACACGACACCGGTCTCGTCTAGCGATGACTACATCTCGATCTTCCCGTCAAACCAGATTGTAGTACTAGTTTCTAGTAGTAGTAGGTTCTAGTAGTACTAGTAATTTCTAGTATTTTTCTTGCACTATGTCATGTTCTATTTAATTTTCACTTTAAATTCTAGATTTTTTTTCTGTTATATTTGTTGTAAAATCTAGTTTACGTGTGGTCCTAGCTCTAATAGGCCTTGTTGCAATGGTTTTGAGGAAGAAGAACATTGAAAAGCGATTTAGCGTGTGTAAAAAAAATGGCCCATACAGGTCTCGAACCTGTGACCTTCGCGTTATTAGCACGACGCTCTAACCAGCTGAGCTAATAGGCCTTTATTTAATATAGTCCTCCAACCTCTCTAATAAGTATGTTCGCGTTACTGCCTTTCTTCTGAAAGGCATCTAACGATTGTATGTAACCTCTGACTTCTCTCCCAAAGTGAAACCAGATTCCAAAGCAGGACTGGAGGATTTGCTAGTTGGCTGATGTTAGGAGAACAATGGCAACTTGTCTAAAATCACCAAGGCGACATGTGACATCTTGGCTCTAGCATGAGAGAAGGAGGCAAACACGTAGCCAAAAATGATTTGCCGGCTCGATCGATCTCCGGTATGAGCTCAACGAACGCCGGCAATTCATCCTTGGCTACATGTACGGTGCAGCTAAGCTAACCTCCTTCCCACATGCAAGAGCCAGAAGATGATAAATTGATCTAGCTAGCACACAAGATTTCACGCGGACATGCCGAAAACTGACAGATCGTAGCTCAGGGCATGCAGGGGAAGCAGCTGGACTGGCTGGCTGGAGCTCATGGCGGGGAGGAGGCCATCGCAGCCAGAACACTAGCTAGCCAGCGTTCATGGCGGCAATGGGAAACGGCAGGACACTGGACGGGGAAGAAGACAGTGGGTGTGTCGATGGATGGATTGTCGAAGTGCAGCATCGCCTGCGTATTTCTTATGCGGGGAGCTAGCTAGCTCCCTCCTGTCGTTTGGAGCTCGCTAGCGGCCGGTATGTACGTGGATCTCGTGTGACGGTCTCCGAGATTGGACACACGAGGACATGCACGGGGGTCACCTCGTACTACGTAGGAGCATGCAGCTCCATTCACCTACGTTGCTAGCGCTACGGCCCTAGGCAGCTACGCTTACTTTTGGTCATCGCACGAACAGTTTCCCGTCCTATGTGTCTGTACGTGTGCACGGCCACTCGGAAATGTTGCGAGCTGAATTTACGGGGAGACTACTACTGTTGTCAGCAATTGCAAGGTACGCACCGTACATGATGCTGTTCGGCGGTAAGCCTTGCAACTAATCGAAGTACAGAGGCGGGAACCAAGATCACACGTATGCGCGCACAGATCGAGTCGAGAGAGACGATATTCGTGGCAGCAGGTTACTGTCGATCTCGAGATCAAAGCCGGGGAAGCAGGGCCGCTGTCCAGTCGAAGCTGGACGTATGCGGAGAGCACGCACTGAAATGCCAGCACTGCTCCAGTTTTTTTTGCGGGGTGCTCCAGATTTCTTTGATACAACAGGCTGCCACGGAGCCGCGGATTCAGGTTCTTCTGGAGTCAGCTTCTTCTGCGTCTCCAACCCTGTTTCTCTCATCTCGTTATTTCCGGTGAAAAAAAGGACCTATCAAACTTCATGTCATGCCTCAACAAAACTCTCAATTGGATCTCAGCTTCCACCAGACAGTTTTTCGTCCCGCTTGATAAATAAAATCACGGTCAAACTGATATAAAATAAAAAAAAGATCCTCGTACACACGAATGTGCGGACGGGTATGCACTGAAAGTTAGCCTGCTCATGAAAATGCATCTCTACATATATGTGTGTGTCCGGGCTTATCCCTGAACCGCTTCATGCACATTCTAGAAAACACCATCTGGTATTTCCGTTTGTGCACGTCAGCTTCGCCGTGTATTCACCAAGGATACATTGTTTCTAGACTATGCATGCATGTACTATTTACTGCTTGTGTAAATAGTACACCATGGATCTCAAACACGAAGTGGATCATGGAGAGCTTGTGTAAATAGTACACCATGGATCTCAAACACGAAGTGGATCACGGAGATAAGACCGGAACACGCACAACAGGGCAGAATCTCAGAGGGTGTTTTCTAGAATGTGCATGAAGGGGCTGCATGAATCTTACAGCAGGATGGATGTCAGGGATAAGCCCGGGACACCCACATATGTGTAGAGTTGCATTTTCAGGAGCAGGCTAGCTTTTAGTGCATGCTCGCCGCACTTTCCTGTGTATGAGGATCTTTTTTCACTTTGTATTGGTTTGACCGTGTGACCTTATTTATCAATGTATCCTTGGTAGAAACAATGTATCTGTAACACCCCACTTTTATTAACCTTATTTAGATGTCCTGAGTGCAAAAATCAGGGGGAACAAAAACTTTTTCTTGCTTAGTGTGTAGTAGTTGCATGTTTCTTGCTCTGTCTTTGTTTGTGCTTGTGTGTGATGAAGATACTTCTCTATCTTATCAAATTGTTTACCAAAGCTATTTACCAAAACGGAAATGTCTTGGCTTACTTTACATATTCTCAAATGTTCTGACTTTTCAAAATTAGAGCCAAGATGACTTTGTAAAAGTAAAATGTTTTCTCTTCCTTTCCATTGACAAAACTAAGGAGATCTATATGATATCATCTCCCTATGTCTTCAGGAGCTTCTCAAAATACTCTCTTCCCTCAAGTATTTCCAAAACCTTTATCTACTAATCTTAAACTTCTCCCTCAAGACTTTGAGAAATGTCTGCATGTGTTTGTATCTCTTCATTGAGATGTTTGTATGAATTGCCTTGATCTGCTGCTTTCAAGCATATTTGCCTTGACTTGCTTGTTAGATGTTGTCTGAGATACTCCAGGAGATCAACCCCTAGTATCAAAACCAAACCAACAACACACCCTCTAAAACTCAAGTTGATGGATGGAAATCATTCTCCTCTCAACTCTTTAAGCTTGGATGGATCCTAACATCTCTCCATCACCAAATCACCTTATCCAAAACCCTTTCCAATCAAGATAAGGATAATTGATACTAATGCTACATCCCCTAGGAATCTTAGTGTCTAATCATCAAAACCCTAACAAGAAGACTATATGCCTACTTGTTATTAGATTCACTTTTTGGAGCTCTAATCCAGACCCTTACCCTTGATCCCTAGGCAAGGAGCCTACCCTATCCTCTTCTTTGTGATGTGCCTTCTCATCACCAGTACCTAATCTTGATCAATAAACCCATCTACCAAGTTTCCCAAGCTAGTATTTACCTCTAAGTCATAATTATGACCATCTATTTACTTATCAGGTTCAATTTTGAGCCACTTCCTTTTTGTTGTTTCCCAAGTAGTGGAGACCAACTCAAGTCATTAATATCTTCTACTCAATCTACTCTACAACCTCATTCACCTAGTGATAAGTTTGGGACCTTGGCACCCATTGATGATCCACAAGTATAGGGGGTGTATCACAGTATTTTCGATAAGTAAGAGTGTCGAACCCAACGAGGAGCAAAAGGTACTGGCTAGTGGTATGGATCAGGAATTCTTTGCAAATAATTAGCAAACAGATTTTAGGGGTTTTCGATAAAGCAAGTAAACAAAGTACGAGTAAACAAAAGACAGTAGGAATAAAAGCAGCAAGTGGCCCAATCCTTTATGCAGCAAAGGACAAGCCGGCTGTATTTCTTAAGATGACCAAACATTTTCGAGGACACATGGGAAGACTGTCAAGTGCTTTCGCTTCATATAGTCGATTAATCTTCTTTAGCTTGCTAAGTGTTGTGTGGGTGAACCTGTGCTAATGTACCGCCCCATCCAAGACTAATACATACTTGTGATTATACTCCTTGCAAACATCCGTAAGTACAAGAAAGTAATTAAGGTAGAAACCTAACCACATCTTTAAACTCTAAGACCCTTACGTCCCTTGTGCAATGGTTCCCTAACGGGGATTCAGGTTTCTGTCACTCCGGCAACCCCTACGATTAGTAGCTAAATACACAATGCATTCCCCTAGGCCCTTATAGGTGAAGTGTCATGTAGTCGACGTTCACATGACACCACTAGAAGAAGTACACCACAACTTAAATAACAATCTATTGAATCTTTCTCAACGCAACTCCACTACTAACAACAAGACTTCTCCCATGTCCTCAAGAACAAAATGAACTACTCACAAGACATCATATGGATCATGATCAGAGATGGAATAATGATGTATAAAAATCTGAACATAAACAATAATTCAATGGTTCACTCAATAGCATCAACTACAAAGAGTAATCAACACCGGGAAAGTTTCCCCTATGAACTATGCAAGATTCAACTCAATTGTTACAGCAATATAGAGATGGTGATGAGGGTGCTGATGGTGATGAGTGTTTGAGTCGCTGTCCATTCACTACTTGTGTAGTATTATCTTTTAGAGAAGAAATTTTTATTGCTCCTAAACGGTATACTTCTTCAATGATGAAAGGTCCTTCCCATTTTGATAGTAGCTTACCTGCAAAAAATCTGAGACGAGACCTATACAATAGAACTTTCTCACCAACATGAAATTCTCTCTTAAGTATTCGCTTGTCATGCCATCTTTTAACTTTTTCCTTAAAGAGCCTAGCATTCTCATAGGCTTCACTCCTCCATTCATCTAAAGAACTTAAGTCAAATAATCTTTTTTCACCAGCGAGCTTACAATCTCTATTTAGTTCTTTCACTGCCTAGTAAGCTTTGTGTTCTAACTCTAAGGGTAAGTGGCAAGCTTTCCCATAAACCATTTTATAAGGAGATATTCCCATAGGATTTTTATAAGCAGTTCTATAGGCCCATAAAGCATCATTCAACTTCTTAGCCTAGTTTTTTCTAGACCTATTAACAGTCTTTTGCAAGATAGATTTAATTTACCTATTTGATAACTCTACTTGCCCGCTAGTTTGGGGGTGATAAGATGAAGCAATTCTATGATTAACATCATATTTAGCGAGGGTCTTCCTAAAACCACCATGAATGAAATGAGAACCCCCATCAGTCATGAGATACCTAGGCACTCCAAACCTAGGAAAGATAACGTCCTTAAGCATTTTTAGAGAGGTTTCCCCGTCAGCACTTTTCGTAGGAATGGCTTCTACCCACTTAGTAACATAATCAACGGCAACAAGAATATGAGTGTAACCCTTCGAAGGAGGGAAAGGACCCATAAAGCCGAATCCCCAACAATCAAAAGGTTCAATAACTAGAGAGTAGTTCATAGGCATTTCATTACGTCTAGAAATATTACCAACACGCTGACATTCATCACAAGATAAAACAAATTTTCTTGCATCTTTAAAAAGGGTAGGCCAGTAGAAACCTGATTGTAATACCTTTTGTGCAGTTCTATCTCCTGCATGATGTCCTCCATAGGCGCTACCATGACATTTACGCAATATCTCTTTTTGTTCATATTCTAGAACACATCTTCGCATAATACCATCAACTCCTTCTTTATATAAGTGTGGGTCATCCCAAAAATAATGCCTCAAATCATAAAAGAACTTTCTTATTTGCTGAGCTATAAAAGTTGGAGGTAAATACTTGGAGACAATAAAGTTAGCATAATCAGCATACCAAGGACTTCCTCGCGAGCTCACCCCTATTGTGGCTAACTGTTCATTTGGAAAACTATCATTAACAGGCATAGGATCAAAAGAGATGTTTTCCAAACGAGATAAATTATCAGCTACAGGGTTTTCAGCACCCTTCCTATCTACTATGTGCAGATCAAACTCTTGTAAAAGCAGTACCCATCTAATAAGCCTAGGCTTAGCATCCTTATTCGTCATAAGATATTTAATAGCAGCATGATCAGTATGGATGGTTACTTTTGAGTCCACAGTATAGGGCCTAAACTTATCACAGGCAAAAACAATAGCTAGAAATTCCTTTTCAGTTGTGGCATAATTCCTTTGAGCAGCGTCTAGAGTCTTACTAGCATAATGAATAACGTTTAACTTTTTATCAATACGTTGCCCAAGGACAGCCCCTACAGCAAAATCACTAGCATCACACATTATTTCAAAGGGTAAACTCTAATCAGGTGGTTGAACAATAGGGGCTGTAGTTAAAGCCTTCTTAAGAGTTTCAAAAGCTTCCCTACAATCATCATCAAAAACGAAAGGTACATCTTTTTGAAGAAGATTAGTGAGAGGTTTTGATATCCTAGAGAAGTCTTTAATAAACCTCCTATAGAAACCATCATGACCAAGGATACTATGAATACCTTTGATGTCTCTTGGACATGGCATCTTCTCAATTGCCTCAACCTTAGCTCTATCAACTTCTATGCCTCTTTCAGAAACTTTATGCCCAAGAACAATCCCTTCATTAACCATGAAGTGGCATTTCTCCCAATTAAGAACAAGATTAGTTTCTTCACATCTCTGCAAAACTTTATCAAGGTTATGCAGACAATTATCAAAAGAAGTTCCATAGACAGAAAAGTCATCCATGAACACTTCTACAATTTCCTCACAAAAACCATGAAAGATAGCAGGCATGCACCTTTGGAAAGTAGCAGGAGCATTACATAAACCAAAAGGCATACGTCTATAAGCATAAGTTCCATAAGGGCAAGTAAAAGTAGTTTTTTCTTGATCTTGTTGTTTAACAGCAATTTGAGAGAAACCAGAATAACCATCAAGAAAACAGAAATGGGTCTTTTTATACAACCTTTCCAACATTTGATCAATAAAAGGAAGCGGGTAGTGATCTTTCTTAGTAACTTTATTGACTTTCCTAAAATCAATGCACATCCTATAGCCTACCACTATTCTTTGAGGAATAAGCTCATCATTATCATTAGGGACAACGGTGATACCCCCCTTTTTAAGAACACAATGAACAGGACTAACCCATTCACTATCAGCAATAGGGTAAATAATACCAGCATCAAGGAGTTTCAATACCTCATTCCTTACCACTTCCTTCATCCTAGGATTTAAACGTCGTTGGTGCTCCACTACCGGCTTTGCATCTGATTCTATGTTGATAGAGTGCTGACATATAGTAGGTGAAATCCCTTTTAAATCATCCAAAGTATAGCCCATAGCTCCTCGATGTTTCCTCAAAACTTCCAATAACCTTTCTTCATCCTTCCCTGAAAGTTTAGCGCTAACAATAACATGATATATCTTTTTATCATCAATGTAAGCATATTTAAGATCATCAGGGAGAGGTTTTAGATCGAAAACAGGATCCTTTTTAGGTGGCATCGTGGTACCCAAGTCTTCTACAGGCAAGTCATGCTTAAGCATCATAGGTTGATCATGGAAAATCCTGTCAATCTCATTCCTTTCTACCATGAAGATTTCACTTTCATGATCTTCCATAAATTGCTGCAAAGCATTGTTAGGAGCAAGAGAAATAGAAGAAAGTTGTTCAACCCTAAAATCCTCATTATGGGTTTCCTCTTCGCAAGGTTCTTTAGCAAATTTTGAAAAATTAAAATCATAAGATTCCCCATCAAACTTTGTCAAGATTTTCTCCCTCTTGCAATCAATAATAGCTCCACAAGTACTCAAGAAAGGTCTACCAAAAATGATAGGGTAGGTTTTACTAGCAGCCGAACCAAGTACTAGAAAACCAGCAGGGTACTTAATCTTACCACAAAGAACTTCCACGTCTCGTACAATACCAATTGGAGAGATGGTCTCTCTATTAGCAAGGTGAATAACCACATCAATCTCTTCCAACTCGCAAGGACTGATTTCATGCATAATTTCTCGGTAAAGCTCATAAGGAATAACACTAGAACTTGCACCAATATCACATAAACCATAATAGCAATGATCACCAATTCTAACGGAAAGCACAGGAACACTAGCCTTTTTAGTTCTATTGGGATGTGAAACAATATTAGAGGCATCCTCACAAAAGACTATGTGCCCATCTTCTATGATTTTAGTGAAAGGTCTTTCACAATTGCTACCACGGGTTCAATGTTTATTTGTTCATCAGGTTTTACAGTTCTTTTGTCACTTTTGGTGATTACATTAGTTATCATAGGATGGCCCTTTACCTTTTCGGGGAAGGGAATCTTCTCGATATAAGGTTCGGGTAAGATGGGATCAATAATGAAATACTAAGCACTTCCAATAGGATCATAGTCAACAATATCTTTGTAAGGTGCATGGTACTTATTCCATCCCCTTTTTGGACTTTCGATATAGGAAGCAAAAGCTCTAAAGCAATTCGTAATAACTTGCAAATCAAGACCATAAATATTACTAATATTTTGAAAGTCATCAGTTCTCATAAAAGATTCAATGCATTCATAATCATAATTTATACCTGAGTTTCTACCTTTGTCATTTTCCCAAGCTTCAGCATTGTCTTGAATACGATCTAGAAGGTCCCATTTAACTTCTTCTTCCATGCGAGTGAATGATCTAGCACAAGAAGCGTCCAATAAATCCTTGTCATGTAGAGGGAGCCTTGCATAAAAGTTGTTGATAATAATATTGTTGGGGAGCTCATGAATGGGACATTTGAGCATTAGTAACTTCAATCTCCCCCAAGCTTGAGCTGTACTCTATCCATCAAGAGGCCAAAAGTTGTATATTTAATTCCGATCTTTATGAATCTCACTAGGAGGATAAAACTTTGAATAAAAGAGAGGCACTATTTCCTCCCATTCCAGAGCTTGAGCATTCTTCAACAGCTTATACCATTCATCAGCTCTTCCTTTCAATGATAATGAGAATAACTTCTTCTTAACTTGATCTGTAGTAATACCTGCACACTTGAACAACCCGCATAATTCGTGTATAAAGAGTAAATGATCATCGGGATGGACAGTTCCATCCCCAACATAGTAGTTATCCATAACACGATCAATAATTCTTGTAGGTATTTTGAAAACATCTTTCTCAGCAGGTGGTGGCTTATCTACTACCTTAGCAGTGGTAGTAGCATTACCAAATAAGAAACTCAGCGAATTATCCATAACGAAAATAAAGCAACTAGCAGAAGTAAACAATACTCACAGTAGAAGTTTCCTTTACCAGTTCCACTCTCCAATAGCGCTTCACTCCCCGGCAACGGCGCCAGAAAATAGTCTTGATGACCCACAAGTATAAGGGGTGTATCGCAGTATTTTCGATAAGTAAGAGTGTCGAACCCAACGAGGAGCAGAAGGTGTTGGCTAGTGGTATGGATCAGGAATTCTCTGCAAATACTTAGCAAACGGATTTTTAGGGGTTTTCGATAAAGCAAGTAAACAAAGTACAAGTAAACAAAAGACAGTAGGAATAAAAGCAGCAAGTGGCCCAATCCTTTATGCAGCAAAGGACAAGCCGGTTGTATTTCTTAAGATGACCAAACGTTCTCGAGGACACATGGGAATACTGTCAAGTGCTTTCGCTTCATATAGTCGATTGATCTTCTTTAGCTTGCTAAGTGTTGTGTGGGTGAACCTGTGCTAATGTACCGCCCCATCCAAGACTAATACATACTTGTGATTATACCCCTTGCAAACATCCGTAAGTACAAGAAAGTAATTAAGGTAGAAACCTAACCACATCTTTAAACTCTAAGACCCTTATGTCCCTTGTGCAATGGTTTCCTAACGGGGGTTCAGGTTTCTGTCACTCCGGCAACCCCTACGATTAGTAGCCAAATATACAATGCATTCCCCATAGGCCCTTATAGGTGAAGTGTCATGTAGTCGACGTTCACATGACACCACTAGAAGAAGTACACCACAACTTAAATAACAATCTATTGAATCTTTCTCAACGCAACTCCACTACTAACAACAAGACTTCTCCCATGTCCTCAAGAACAAAACGAACTACTCACAAGACATCATATGGATCATGATCAGAGATGGAATAATGATGTATAACAATCTGAACATAAACAATAATTCAATGGTTTACTCAATAGCATCAACTACAAAGAGTAATCAACACCAGGAAAGTTTCCCCTATGAACTATGCAAAATTCAACTCAATTGTTACAGCAATATGGAGATGGTGATGAGGGTGCTGATGGTGATGATGGTGGTGATGATGGTGATGATGATCCCGATGAAGTCCAGCTTGATGGTGGTGTTGATGGCGACGATCTCCCCTCTCCGGGAAGGAATTCCCCCGGCAGAAATCTGTTTGCCGGAGAGATCTTTCTCTCTCGGTGTTTTCTGCCCCGAAGAGGCAGCGAAATCTTTCTGTGGTTGCTCCCCTAGTCTTAGGGTTTCGTGGGGATGATATACGCCAGAGGGGAGAGGCTGGAGTGGGCCAGGGCGGCCACACCACCTCCAGGCGCGGCCTAGGCCTGCCCGCGCCATGGGGTGGTGTGGGCCCCCTGTGGCCCACCTCCACTCCATCTTCTGGCATCCCGAGTCTTCTAGAAAAATAGGATTTTCCGTATATTTTCCCCGATTTTCTGATCTTCGCGAATTTTGCCTCCAAACAACACCTTTTCCATCAAAATCGTGACTGCATCGGTCCATGCTCCAAAAGTCATCAACCATGCAAAAATAGATGAAATAACATAAGTATCACCTCTCAATACGAAATATATCAATGAATAATAGTGAATTAAGACATAGAATAGTGATGCAAAATGGACGTATCACCCATCTATTACTCCAGATCTTGTACCCTAGTCAAAAATACTAAAACAGGCCAAATTCGGCCAAGTCATAAACTGTTATCAAGATCCAATCTTTGAAACCATATCTATATTCAACCATGGGCATTTTTTGGAAATACACTTAGACCATATTGTACACCATCATGTGTACTTGCAAACCGTACTCTTTACCTTGACTATATCCTTCTTGGACCCACTTGTCCTTGATGGTTTTATAGTCAAGAAAATAATTTGTTTCTGTGAACTATTTCAACATGCCAACTTTGGCAGAAGCTCCCAAATCCATCTCAACCTGTATTGATCACTTCTTTGCATGGTTGTGATCTACTCAACCTGGTCTATCAACTCATACCTTGTTTTCTATTGGATCCTTGAGTATCTTAAACCCACATGATTTTAGAGGCAAGGCAATATTCTATTTTGGCACCCTTAAAATCAACAATGTTTGACATCCAAGTGTAAATCACCTAAGCATGATTTAGACCAAATCTTTGCATCAATCGAATCTAAAACACCTAGTCATCAACCCCATATCCTTATTGGTGCAGTTGGAGCCCTAGAACCCATCTCTCCATCTAGCTAAAGAGGCCTAGCCAATAACTTTGCATAAGATCATCCTTCCTCTCTAAATCCTTGTTATCTTCAATCCAAGTTGGAAATCCTCAGAGACAAAGGTAGGGAGATGAGAGCTACATCAAGTGGCACTCCTAAGACTTGGAAATAAAATTTATGAAAGGCTTTTCTATAATTATTTTGCCCTAAAATGGATGATAATTCTCTTTTGTCCAAAAACCAGAAAACCTCCTTTATAAATAAAAGTTTGTTATTTTACAAAACACCTTTCCAACTTTAGGCACAATTGAGGCCTATATTTATTCCCTATATTTCTACTTCAAAAATAATTATTTTTGAAGTGTTTTACTATTTTCTTAAATGGCAGTAATGATAAAAACAATGTTTTAATTATTTTTCATCCTCAATAAATCTTGCCAGAATTCCCCCAAGTGTGATATGATAATTGGAACTATCTCACACCAAAAACCCATTTTACCAAGTACAAAATTATCAAATAGGATGCTAAAAAAATTCAGCACTTTTTGAATTTTGGATAATAAATAGCTCTAAAGTCATCAGAAAGCTCCCAAATAAACTCCAAGGGTGCATCTTGACCTCCGCATATCCTTAAACCATTAGCTCATCTTGTCATGTCGAAATATTTGAACTTCAATGAAATAAACACATTCATCAACTTTTAAAATGTGAAAAATACAATAATCAAAATCTTCACCGAAATCATGGCATGGACCAGTCCATCACTCAACACCCCCTCTCTTGGTTGACCTACATTATAACACTATTGTATATCTACCCCTTCCTTGTCCCTTGTGCTTGGAGAAGAGAGAGAGTTATTGAGCCCTATCCTACAAAATCTTGACAAATGAATGCAACAGCAGCACCCCTCCTTCCAGCTAGTAGATGGACGTGTAACTAACTCCACAACCTCTCCCTACCCCACCTAGAAGCCCCATGGCAAGTCCTAAGCCCGCTCCCTCTCTATTTATTTTCCATGCTAGAGGCATGGGAGAGTGTGGCATATTCGCTCCCCAGTCCCTTGCAGCTTGCCAGGTGCCCCTCATACCTCCCCCACGAGCTCCACCACCCTCCATGCCCAATCTCTGGCTACCTCCCCTCTCCCATGTCCAAATATGGACTATACCCACCATAGATAACCCTCCTTCAATAGAAGAGGCCAGAGGCCACTTCAGCACCCCATTCCACTATCACCACACCATCTTGTCCTCCCAGGAGCTCAGAGCCTACTCCCTTGCTCCTTGTCGCCACAAATAGGGAGAGAACACCCTCTTAGATCTGCGAGGAAAAATGGAGGTTGTCATCGACCAAGGCCACCCATGCTTACTCTTTTTGCATCTTTGTAATCCCCTCTTTATTCTCTACCTAACCCCGATCCTGGTTTTGCTTAGAACCACCCTAGTCACTGATGTCTACGCACTTCTATTCTTGTAGACAGTTGTTGGGCCTCCAAGTGTAGAGGTTTGTAGAACAATAGCAAGTTTCCCTTAAGTGGATTACCCAAGGTTTATCGAACTCAGGGAGAAAGTGGTCAAAGGTATCCCTATCAAGCAAGCCTGCAATCAAGATACAAGAAGTCTCTTGTGTCCCCAACACACCCAATACACTTGTCAGGTGTATAGGTGCACTAGTTCGGCAAAGACATAGTGAAATACAAGTGGTATGGATATAAGACAACGGTGCCAGAAAATAGCTTGCTGGCATGGAAGAGACTAAAGGAAAACTGAAATAAAGATGAAAGCAAGCAAACATGTAACATATCTAGTTGCAAATGGTGCTTCAATGCTTAGAAACAAGGCCTAGGGATCATACTTTCACTAGCGAACACTCTCATATAAATATCTTCTCTTTATGGTACTACTCTGAACTACTCTCCGGTTGCACACTCTAATCCATGGTCGGGCTATAACAACACTCCTCAAAGTCTGCTTTTCCCATCTAGATAACCCCACACTATCACCTTGAGCACTAAATGGTTCCAACAAACACCACAATTTCATAGAGACATCCAATTCCAAATATAACTCATAACAACTATTTGTAATATCTAGCCTAAGTGCCACCATGGTGTGCACGCTGTCACTTTCACACACATGGGGAGAGCACAGATCTATTAAAGCACTTGAGTGGCAAGGTAGATCTACTTGATTACAAAGCTCATGATCACAATATGATCATGCATAGAGAGAGATGAACACATAGCTAGCGGTAGAACCCTAAGCCTCGAGGAAGAACTACTCCCTCCTCATCATGGGAATTAGCAACAGCGATGGAGATGGTGGTGGAGATCGATGGAGATGGCTCCGGGGGCACTTCCCCATCCCGGCAGGGTGCCATAACAGAGACTTTCTATCCCCCGAATCTCCCCTTTGGTGGCGGCAGCGCTGTGGAACTTTTCGTGGTTAGAGGCTCGACGATTTAGGGTTTTCGTCCCAGGGGCTTCTTATAGGCGAAGGGGAAAAGTCGGTGGCCGGCCAGTGGGCCCACACCATGCCCTGGCGCGGCCTAGGGCTGCCCGCACCAAGGGGTGGTGTGGCTGCCCTGTAGCCCCCCTTCGTCTCTCCTTCAGACTCCATGTGTCTTACGGTAAAATGTTGACTTTGGCTTTTGTCCCGTCCAATTCCGAGAATATTCATTTTCTGACTTTCCTGGAACTAAAAACAACAGAAAACAGGCAGCTGCCATTGTGGCATCTTGTTAATAGGTTAGTCCCAGAAAGTGTATAAAAATACTCCAAAGTGTAGACAAAACATAAGAAAGTAGATATAAAATAAGCATAGAACATCAAAAATTATAGATACGTTTGCAACGTATCAACATCCCCAAGCTTAACTCCTACTCGTCCTCGAGTAGGTAATTGATAAAAAGAAAAAATAATTTTTGAGGTGACGTGCACCATCATAAACTTGATCAAGGCATTTATAAAACATTGGTAGCTGGGGCCATAGTACTTTAACATAGCATGAAAGATATAGTTCTAACAATAAGACATAGCAACTATGTTATAACATGAAAAGGTACAAACAAAAGATTCATGAATAACAATGCTTTGCAAGACATTTGTTTGTTTTCCATATAGAAAGCATAATGAGAATGGTATTCAGCTTGTCCCTCATAGAGTAGCAAAACATAAATGCATAGGACACCTTCAAAGTTCATAAGGTGACTAGATACAAATAGTTTAAGAACAAAAAATATCAAAGTTATGCATCAATCAACAAGTCTTGGGACAATGCACATAGAACTAAGAATGGCCACTATGCTCTCTCAATAGGTGCATAAAGATACAAGATGGAGACTCAACATGAAAGTAAAAGAAATGCCTTCATAGAAGGAAGCAGAGATTCAAGTCTCATAAAGAGCTTCCAAAAAGTATGGTACTTATTAGCTTTCAGCTCTCATTGCCCCTATCATAAGCATCTTGAAGTGATTAAGGTTAAAGTGAACAAACCTTGGAGTATATGCTTGACAAAGTATAAGTTGGAAATCTCATGTCCCTTAAATACGAGGGCCGCTCCTCATGCTACTCAAGTTTAGTTACAGGTAAGTTCATGTCATAGTAAGTACATGTGTATCATAGAGAACCGCCAACAGGGTACCCGTTGCCCGATGATACGGAAGAATCCCCATATCAAAATGACAAGGCAAGTAGACAGCGAGCATCTCAGCAATCTTCTTATTTACCATGGGAAAATGGTGCCTTTTTCTCTCTTTCCTTTTTTCTCATCTCCTTTTTTCTTTTTTTTGTTTTCTCAATCTCTATCTCTTTTTTTATAAGAAGAATGCTTTATAGACAGCTCATTATGGTTACGTTGCAGGTTTCCACCATGATTAGGCATGGATTAGACCGGCGGCCCAGGCGTTTTTCTAACACACATACATAACTCCATGGACTTACAGGCTCCCTTTCATTTCACACTGATGACATCCATAGACAAAAGAGCATGATATCAACTAGGTACAAAGTACAAGTGCAATGTTGACAGTGTTCCCCATGACAACATGGTTCTGCTAATCCCCAACATATAAGTGCAAGCATATACAACATAGATGACACAGTGGTTCAAGTTTATTAGGTGCAAGAAAAGTAAAGTGTGCCATCAAGTTCGTGAGAGCTTTAATCACTAGTTTTCTCATAACAAGTTTAATTCGGAAGGTAGATAAAAACATGAATATACTTGGAATAGCAAATGCTAATAGGTAGGTATGGTGTACTCTTTGGAATAACTTGGTTTTATTTGGAGTTGGATGCATGAGTGGAACTCATACTTGGTATGGAGGCTAGCAAAAGACTGGGAGCGGCCAACTAAGAGAGCAATAATGGCCATAATCATGCAAAGCGACAAAACATCATTAATTAAAGCATAAAGTGATATTACAAGTCGAAAACTAAATTATCATAGAGGCTATGGTGACTTGGTATAGCCTTAACATGGTGTGAGCATGCGCCAAGTCAACCCAAATAAAGCATCAACGGAGAATACCATAATACTATGCTTTAATATGCTAAAACAACACATGATTCTTTCAACGCACATTAAGCAATCTCAATTGTTTATAACATGTCATGCTACAGCAAAAATCACTAAGAATAAAGCCAAAACAATATCAAGCATGTCATTATAAAGTCCAAGTCATAGTCAAAAACAAACTCCTTTTTACCACTTAAGCATGAACTTTTCCTACTCTTTTCCAATCCAAACTAACCTTATTTGAAAACTAATGTATGAATGAGGGGGTCGAATCAATTTATTCAATCAAACTAAGCAAACTAAAACCAAAAACAAAATTGAAGATGCTCCAAGAACAACACAACTGTACATGAAACAATAAAAATGAAGTGTTTGGAAGAAACCTGAGATTTTTATTGATGAAAAAGGGGATGCCTTGGGCATCCCAAGCTTTGACGCTTGTACTTCTTGAATATTTATTGGGGTGACACGGGTGGCATCCCCAAGCTTGAGATTTTGTCCATACTTCATCTTATTCCATTACTCTTCCCTACACTTTAAAATTTCCTTCATACAAAACTTCACACAATCTTCATTAGCAACATTAGTGTACTCAAGATAATAAGTCTTTTGGTTCAGCTTCAACTCAAGTAAAAACTTCCATTAAAACACAAGCTACTATAGCACTTTCTTTAAAAAGTTCAAATGAACAAAGAGAACTCAAAGAGAAAGAGATCAAGAGGCAAATGCAAATAATGGCAGAAATCTGTCAAAACAGACCAGCAGGTAAAAACCGATTTTTTCTAAGACCTTCTGGTGCTCAAATCGAAAAGTGTTGAACTAACTAAAGTTGGATAACAACCTGGGTCAGAAGCGCAAAAAATGACAACTCAAACCGACATACAGAGATTTTCACGAATTTTTTACAGCGAAGCACAAAAATCTGTTTCGGGACAGCAACTTTCCCAAGCATTACTTCTCTCTCATTAGAGGTTACTCTTGGCACAAAAATAAATAAAAAAGGATAAGGATAGGTTATTACAGAAGTAATAACTTCCAAGACTCAAGAAAACTATTGGGTTATCTCCCAAGAAGTACTTTTCTTTAACGCCTTTAAGTTAGGCATGATAGTTTGAGAAGATGCTCAAATAAGAAATATGAATTGAAGTAAAAGAGAGCATCAAGAAGCAAATTCAAAGCACATTTAAGTCTAACCCGCTTCCTATGCATAGGAATCTTGTAAAGAAACAAGTCATGAAAATACAAAGCAACAAGCATAGGAAAGCAAAACAAGTGCAACTTCAAGACTTTCAACATAAAGAGGGGAAACTTAATATTAATGAAATGCATAAAACCATGTTTTCCTCTCTCATAATAACTTTCAGTAGCATCATAAATAAAATTAACAATATAAATATCACATAAAACATTCTTATCATGAGCCACATGCATATAATCATTATTACTCTCCACATAAGCATAGTTATTCTTATTAATTGTAGTAGGAGCTAATTCAACAAAATAACTATTATTATTATTATCATCACCACAATCATCAAATATAGGAGGCATATTGTAATCATAATTAATTTTCTCCTCAATAGTAGGTGGACTGAAAATATCATATTCATCATTGTAATCATCATACTGTAGGTATAGTATCATCAAAGTAAATTTTCTCCTCCGTGCTTGGGGACTAAAAAGATCATTTTCATAAAAACTAGCTTCCTCAAGCTTAGACTTTTCCATAGCATTAGCAATAATGGTGTTCAAAGAATTCATACTAATAACATTGCTATTAGCACGCAAATAAAGTTCCATAGGTTTTTAAATTTTCTCTTCAAACACTTCATGTGCTAACTCAAGATAAATACTATAAAGTTCTCTACTTTTTTTATTGTTTTCCATTAAGCCTAACTAGTGAAAATAAAACAAGAAACAAAAAGATATAATTGCAGAATCTAAAGGAAATAACTTCGAGCACTCACACACTAGCAACAGTACTAGAAGATAGCTTAGTAGCCAGAAGATGTGAGTATCTTTTACCTTACCTCCCCGGCAATGGCGCCAGAAAAATAGCATGATGTCTACGCACTTCTTTTCTTGTAGACAGTTGTTGGGCCTCCAAGTGCAGAGGTTTGTAGAACAGCGGCAAGTTTCCCTTAAGTGGATTATCCAAGGTTTATCGAACTCAGGGAGAAAGTGGTCAAAGGTATCCCTCTCAAGCAACCCTGCAATCAAGATACAAGAAGTCTCTTGTGTCCCCAACACACCCAATACACTTGTCAGGTGTATAGGTGCACTAGTCCGGCAAAGACATAGTGAAATACAAGTGGTATGGATATAAGACAATGGTGCCAGAAAATAGCTTGATGGCGTGGAAGAGACTAAAGGCAAACTGAAATAAAGATGGAAGCAAGCAAACATGTAACAGATCTAGTTGCAAATGGTGTTTCAATGCTTAGAAACAAGGCCTAGGGATCATACTTTCACTAGTGAACACTCTCATATAAATATCTTCTTTTTATGATACTACTCTGAACTACTCTCCGGTTGGACACTCTAATCCATGGTAGGGCTATAACAACACTCCTCAAAGTCTGCTTTTCCCATCTAGATAACCCCACACTGTCACCTTGAGCACTAGATGGTTCCAACAAACACCACAATTTCATAGAGACATCCAACTCCAAATATAACTCATAACAACTATTTGTAATCTCTAGCCTAAGTGCCACCATGGTGTGCACGTTGTCACTTTCACACACATGGGGAGAGCAGAGATCTATTAAAGCACTTGAGTAGCAAGGTAGATCTACTTGATTACAAAGCTCATGATCACAATATGATCATGCATAGAGAGAGAGATGAACACATAGCTACCGGTAGAACCCTTAGCCTCGAGGAAGAACTACTCCCTCCTCATCATGAGAATCAGCAATAGTGATGGATATGGTGGTGGAGATCGATGGAGATGGTTCCGAGGGAACTTCCCTGTCCTGGCAGGGTGCCGGAACAGAGACTTTCTGTCCCCCGAATCTCCCCTTCGGTGGCGGCAGCGCTGCAGAACTTCTTGGCTGGAGGCTCGACAATTTAGGGTTTTCGTCCCAGGGGCTTCTTATAGGCGAAGGGGCAAAGTCGGTGGCCGGCCAGGGGCCCACACCATGCCCTGGCGCGGCCTAGGGCTGCCCGCGCCAAGGGGTGGTGTGGCTGCCCTGTGGCCCCCTTCATCTCTCCTTCGGACTCCATGTGTCTTCCGGTAAAATATTGATTTTGGCTTTTGTCCCGTCCAATTCCGAGAATATTCATTTTATGACTTTCCTGGAACCAAAAACAACAGAAAACATAAGAAAGTAGATATAAAACAAGCATGGAACATCAAAAATTATAGATACGTTTGCAATGTATCAGTCACCCACACCGGCGAGCCTCCGAGCGTGCTACGTAGGTGTCGTCGCGCGAGCCTCTCCCCGACACCAAAACTATTGTTGCTTCCCTCTCTATGGTCATTTAGGACCGCTACGTCACCTAGTAACCTCACCATTGAAGGAGGTATGACATAGAGGCAAATAATAAAGGGGTTTATTATCATATCTGATTAGTTCATAGTAGTTTTATATCTTGCTATAAATGTATCAAGCGGAAACATTGATACATGTGTGGTATATTAAAAAACCCAGGTTCGTAGTAGCCTCTATTCAACTAGTTCATTGGACAACTAATGATCAAGGTTTCCTAATCATGGTGTTGTTGAAGCCAACTGATAATAAAGTCATATCATTTAGAATGATGTGATGGGCATTTACCACCGATGATTGTTGCAACACGATCATGTCACTTAGTTCACGTAGAAATTTGTCAAAAACGGAGTGTCCTAATCCTTGGACCATGAGATCATATTAATCACTATTACCGGAGGATTGTTTTGACTGCATCAACCGTCATGTCCTTGACTGGGTGACCATAAAGGTGCATGTTGAGTACTCCGAAGAGGAAGGTTGAGGCCTATGCATCAAGATTGAGATTTTTTCTCATGTGTGACGGGAAGATACATTGGGACCACTCGGTAAATTACATCCATAACTTGCACACCGCATGCCTAGGTCATGGGGATGCATTTTCACGTGAATGAGTAAAACAGTACTTGTTGGAAATGAGATTGAACAAGGTATCATGATACTGATGATCAGATCTCGGGCAAGTCTTGTATCGTGTAACAAAGGGAATTGTATATATCGTTTAAGTTCGACAGGATGGTGATTTGTGGAGCGCATAGGGGTCAATAAGGGCACCATGGTCCCGCCGTTGATCATTGATCAAGATCATGTCTATGACATTCCCGAACCGTAGGAAAACACACTTAAGGTCACTACAACGCTTAGAGATCTTCCTGTAAAGATGAAATCACAAATGAGAGAACCAGAATTGTTCTGGAGAGAAAAGAAAGATATGAAGTTGTTCGGAGGAGAAAGAAAGAAAGGAAAGGAAAGGACCGAAAGGTGTTTCAGATAAATGGCAATTTACAATATGCATTTACTATATGTTAATTGTGAATTAATATATAATAAATAAATATTAAAATTAAAAATTATAAAGCAACTTCCTCATTAGGCCAAAACCCAGGAGGGATTTGACCCAGGAGGAAACCGCGGGAAAAGACAACATAAATCGGGCTGGATTCGTTTGACCAGTCCACATGAGTGAGCGACAGATAATAGCTGTCGCGCGGGGTAGGCTGTTGCCCCCGCCCGCGGCCATGGGCCTGCTCAACCCTAGCCAACACGGGCACACAGGGGAGCTGGCGGGCGGGCGAGTGTCGGGCGTCGCTGGGCCATGCTGACCCATTCGCCCGCGCGCCACGGCCACCGCCTCAGGCCGCTGCCACCTAACATGCCATAGGCGCACACCAGCCCACCTGGGCCACGATGCTGTAGCGCTAGGCGCTGCTGCCTGGCAGGCCGCGGGTAGGCGACGCCGGCCCACCCAGGCTGCATGGCTGGCACCGCTGCTTGATGTTGTTGCTTGTTGGGCTGCAGCGGGTCGGCCCACCTGGCTGCCCCAGCTCAGCGTAGTTGGCTAGCCCTCTTTTGCTTTTATTATTTTTCTAATATTTAGTCGCACATGGATAGACCTTTGGGAAATGTATGCCCCCTTTACCTATATAAAGGGGTGCCCATGGGAGGGATTAAACACACCAATCCAGATATTCTCTAAGGCACATTTCCTTAGAGAAAATCCCCCTCTCTCAGTTGCCTTTGTGGTGGCAGGGTCCAGGAGAAGGACCGTACACGCAAAGTCAATACCGTTGCGACACGCTGTTGTGTTGTGGTGATTCCGGCCAGGAGTTCTTGTCGTGGTGGTGTCACGGCAGATGCCATGGATAGGCTAAAGGTGGGGACTAATACACGCTAGGGGAATCCAGGGAGGGATAGTGAAGTGATTCTCCACACAGAAGTTTGTATTGATTTCCTTCCAAGGTTACAAGTGCTCCTAGAGCTGTATTGGCGAGAGGAGGAAGAAGGAGCTCTCTTACTCTCACCCATAGATCACACCTGAAACCCTAGCCCAAAACAGAATAGCAGAGAGACCAACCCCCCCTACAGAAGCCCTAGCCCCCCTTTTATAGAGGAGGCTCGGTTCCTGCCTAGGGTATACGTGGAGGCATATTCATATGCCTCCTCCCAAAGGGGTAAGCCGACCGGGGTGCTTTTTCCCCTGCGTCATGCTTGCTTTAGCTACGTGAGCCTCTGCGGCGCCTCCGTCAGCCGACATGGGCTTCGTCACCCCTGTCGGCCATGACCCGGTGGTCCCGCTCTTGTCCGCTTCGCTCATGCAGTGCGTACCGGACCCTCTTTTTGACCAGCAAGATTCCTTCCTTCTCCTAGAAGCCAATCATGACCCGGATCACAGCTGACCCGGGCACCCCTGTTCCTGCATACAAGCAAACATCTACTTCCGACTTACTTCCTAGGCCGGTCGAGACTTAGTTAGGCGAACGCCCCCTGGTCCGGGTTACTCCGTGATTCGGCCCGCCTTGAGGTGATCCGGCCAGCATTCGCTTTGGCCTTGCCGAACCTTGGCTAACTCGGCCTTTATACCCCGGCGTGACCCTATCCGGGGGTATCCCCCCAACATTAGTCCCGGAAGCTGGTGCGGTCTTAGCTGCCCTGGCCACTGAGGCCACATCAGGTTCAATATTGTGCCTTGGTCGTCATTGCCGAGTTACCTCTTTACCTCGGATTGTATGGATTTATGTTCCCTTCGCACATTTCAAGTTTTCACTTGCCTTCCGGGTTACCACAGTTCCATCTGGGTCTTGCTTCCTTCTCTCGTACGCTAACCCATGTGAAGGGTAATCATTATGTCGTCTTATTTTAAGGGCATGCACAGTAACCGCCGCAGTAATTGTCAGTTATCACTGTGCGTGGGTCACGTCATGCCTGCCTCCTCGTTTACCACATCAGCGCGTCGCGTCACAGGATTCTTTCCGCCCTGTGGTCCTCCGTGTGGCTCCCCACTGATTGGTCCGGACGGGTGATACACGGCCACCGCGTGTGGCCGGTCCACAGGACACGATCCCACTCACCCCTGGTGCGAGTGGTTAAATAGCGGAGGGGTGCGTCCCTTAGGATTTTTCGCCCTCCGCACCCTTCTGCCCGTTGCTATTTTTCTCCGTCTTCCTCGCGATCACGCCGCCACCAGCACTGCCAAATAGCAGCGTCGCCGTCGCGCTTCTCCGTCACACCTCCGCGTCGCCACCACCGCGACGCAAATTTCCCGCTACGGGTCCTCGTCAATCTCGGCCTCTGTCCCCCGCTGCCTCTAGCGCCAGCGAGGGCCTCGAGGACCAGATGACGAAAGAAGAACTCATCGTTGCTGAACAAGAGATGGAGGAGGACGCCGCGGCGGCGGACCGCGGTGCATGGGCCGGCTCCTGGGTCTACCAGGACGACCTGGACTGGCTCTACCGGACCAGACGCATCCCCACCGGCGTCGTCGCTCGCCTTCCTTCTAACGAACTGGCCCCCTCACCCAATCCGGGCGAGTTCGTCGTGTTCTTGTCCCATTTCCAACGGGGCTTCGGCTTCTCGGTGAGTGATTTTTTTCGGGACTGGCTCGGTACGTACCAACTCCAGCCGCACCACCTTCTAGCCAACGCCATCACCTCTCTCTCTGCCTTTGCTTCTACGATCGAAGGCTACGCCAGACTATGGCCCACGAAGGAGCTATGGATCCGGTTCTTCGGCCTCCGTCGCAATGTCATTCCCAACATCCACGCTGATCCGGAGGACAAGCGGCTCACTCAATTTGGAGCGGCCTCCATTTCACCCCAGAGGTTTTCCGTCTTTCCCCGGGTCACCGGGTTAGAGTCCTGCAAAGGATGGGCCCGGACCTTCTTCTATGTCCGGAATATGGGCACTGAAGACTTGATCCGGTTGCTTCCCTACACTCTGGGTCCACCTAACCCGGATCTGTGGGATGAGATCCCCAAGAAGCCCACAACCTTGGCCAACCAAGTGAACAAAAGGTTCGCGGAGCTGAAGGAGCTCGGGTTACGCAACGAGGATGCCATGATCACTTTTGTGCGTAACCGAATCTCACCCCTCCAGAAGCGCACCCACAAGGTGTGCCACATGAGATTTGGCCGCGATCCTAACCGGACCTCATCCTTCGAGCTGAGCAACACGGAGATTTACCGCCGGGTTGAGGCTCTCTTCACCACTCACAAGGACTTCTCCTTTGAGTGGACTTGGGGGATTGAGCATTTCTGCCGTGACCGGCTTCCTCCCATGGTAAGTTTCATGTTGCAAACTTACCCCGGATTAATTACATGTCAGTTATTGTTGCATTTTTGACTCTTTTGTTCGTTCTTTTCCTCAGCAATTCCTTCAGCAGACCCTCGAGGACGGCACCGATCCGACCCTTAAGTGGGCGCCGGACCGGGAGACTTCGGATGAGGAAGAGCCGGACCAGGAGGTGTTCCTCCCCATGACTGACGCCAAGAAACGACCCACGGGTAAATCCTCTTCTATTAGAGATTGGCCCGATGATGAAGATGACTCGGATATCGAGGTGATTGAACCTTTTGAGGTTGTCCCCCTTTCTTTTGCTTTTCCGCCATCAGCTCACCCCGGCGGTCATATCCACGAGGACCCCCCTCTCGCTACGGGCGAACCTGTTCCGGTGGCATCGAAGAAGAAACATGGGGCTTCTTCAAGTTCTTCCTCCGGACCTTCCTAGCCCGTTAAAAGGCGAAAGAAGTCCGGGGACAAGACTGCCTCCAAACCAGCAGGCAAGGCCCTAGCATGAAGGGCTCGGAAACCCAAGGAGGCCGAAACCTCAGATGCGTAAGTCATTCTTTCTTCTATAACTTGTTCTTCCTTACTTCGTCGTAAATTTTCTTCTGACATTATTTGATTTTGCAGGGCTCCGGTGGAGGTCCCTCAAAGTGGATCTAGCATCTCTTCACCTCTCCGACCTAGCCCTTCTCCCCGTCGTGACGACGAGTCACGCCCGATGAGCCCTATTCCAGAGGGTTCTGCGGCCGCTCCGGGTTCAGCTCCACCTCGGCAAGAGGAGGGTAACCTTGGAGCGGGGGAGACCGGCCCATCCGGAGCAACGGCATCCACCGCCTCGACAACGCCTCAACCAGCAGCCACTGAGGCTACTTCAGCTCCAGCACCAGTTCCAGTACCAGCAACCAGATGAGCACCAACTCCAACCTCGGCATCAGCACCAACTCCGACAGCGAAAGCTTCAGCGCCAGCACCAAGTCCAGTAACGAGAGTACCAGCGCCTAGTTCCTCTGCATCTTCCGAGTCTTCTCAGCCTCGGCAAGGAACTACCCCGACAATTTCTAAGGGGAAAACCGCTGCTACGGTTTCCTCTACCCAGCAAGCCAAAGACAAGAAAGCTCCAGACGTTGCCAAGCCCACTACCGTCGAGTCTGGGCAGCGCACCCTTGTGTCAATGCTCCCCAAGAAAACACCAGCAGCAAAGGATGCGCCTGCCGAGCCAACCGATGCCCAGCAGTTGGTTCTGCACACCAGCCCTGCCCTTGCCTTGGTGGAGAGGAAAGAAGCGCATGCAAAGGGCTTGGTGACGCCCCATATGCCCACCGGTGAACGGTACCCTCCGAGCCTGATGGAATTTGTTATGAATTGGAACAAGGCAGAGATAGTTCAGGATTCTGATCTCCCGGAAAAGTTCGGTCCTGCCGAGTTTTCCGCTTAGATGAACACAGTCGCAAAGGCAATTAACCTCGATGGGCGAATGATGGAGGTACGTCGCTTCCCCTTTACAAGTTGTAGATAATAACCATTAGTCCCCGAGCCTTCGGGGGAGTAACTTGTTACTCTGCCGGATGCTCTTTTAGAAAACTAACGTAGCTCCATGAGAACTTCGAATATGCACACACCTAGAGCCGGGTTAAGTTCCACTTGGCCCGGATTTTAGTACACTTCGAATATGCACACAACTAGAGCCGGGTTAAGTTCCACTTGGCCCGAATTTTAGTACACTTTGAATATTCACACACCTAGAGCCAGGTTAAGTTCTACTTGGCCTGGATTTTTGTACACTTCGAATATGCACACACCTAGAGCCAGGTTAAGTTCCACTTGGCCCGGATTTTAGTACACTTCGAATATGCACAAACCTAGAGCCGGGTTAAGTTCCACTTGGCCCGGATTTTAGTACACTTCGAATATGCACACACCTAGAGCCGGGTTAAGTTCCACTTGGCCCGGATTTTAGTACACTTCGAACATGCATCAAGCTGACTTAAGTTTCTGTATCCCTTTTAGGTGACCACCAACCGCCGGAGTGCTGAATTCCAACGCTTGCTGGATACCCACAAGAATCTACGCACAAAGCAGGTATGCACTTATTGCGGAATACGAGAAGAGGGGTAAATTTCTTCCTTAACTCTCCTTCGTTTTGCTTCATTTTCCTTTGCCGGACTAACCTGATTTCTCGGTTTCCACAGCTGGGGTGGAGGCTGAGAACAAGATAATGCGGAAGAACTTGGAGAAGATCAAGGGTACGTCTTTTTTGTCTGTCTTTACCGTGCTTTCCATCGGCTTTTCCTCCTTGGCTCGACAAACATTCATACCTCGGCACTGCCGGGCCAACACACTATTTCAGCATGGCTTGAAGATAGTGTGCCCGTGCCTGATATGATGCTGCATTTTCTCGAACAAGCAGGGCAGCACCAAGCCGAGCTAAAGAAGAAAGATGATGAGCTCGCCCTCCTCCGGACCAAAGACGATGAGATAGCCAAGCTCAAGGCTGAGATGGCTAAGATGAAGGCGCAGCACCAAACCGGGCTAAAAAAGGCTGGCCAGGACTACACCGAAGAACGTGAGCGCCTCAAACTCCAAAATGCTAAGGACCGTGAGCTTCTTCAGGAAGCCGAGGTCAAACTTGAGTCGGTGAATGCTGAGCTTGAGCAGCTTCGGAAGAGGCGTGATGCTTGTACCAAGGAATTGACCCGGATTCATAGATTTCTTTTCCCTTACCCGCCTTACTTCCCCGGGTTACTTCATACTTCTTGTTTTCTCAACTTCGTCCTTTGCCTTGTTTCCCAGGCCACTTTCTAGAGGGTACTGCTATTGCAAGTGCTGCGGTTGCCAATTTCCGCCGAGAAAGGGGTACTCCCGTCGCTCCTGACGGTGAGAGCATTCCCTTTGACATGGAGGACCTATTGGTCAGCCTGTCGTCTCGCGTGGAAATCATTAAGAACTACGGCAAAAGATCTCGTTGATGTTTCAGTCCGTGTCTTCAACACTTTTTGGCCCGCTGATGACGCTCCGGTGAGAGTTACACATCTCGCTGAAAAGCTTTAGGAAATCGAGACCCAGCTCGACCTCTGGAGAGAGTCCGCTAGACGTGCCGCAGCTGATACCATCCTTCACCACATTTTGACGTGGTATGAGAAGATAGATCTCAGCCTCCTCACACGCCTGCGCACAGGATCCAAATGGACAGACGACCCGGAGTGGGTAGCTCGGCGCCAGGCTTGCGCCCACAACCTAATCGAATATGCCCCATTCACGAATGGACTGAGGGTCCGAGCTTCCTGGAAGTCGCTGGCGAAGAAGAAGTAGAGAACGTTGAAGATGATTCGGGTGAGGACGAAGAGGACACTGCCTCGGATATCGAAGAGGGCGACGATGATGCCAAACTTCCTCCCGCTGCTCCTTAGTAAAAACACTTGAAAATTTATGAGATCCCCGGTATGCCGGGTGGAATTGTATTCCAAACACATGTGATATTTTGCTACTAAGTGCTTATGCCGGAGTAACTTGGGCGTAGTCCCTGAGTTCCTTTTTCTTGTTCGTTCAATCTTTTCGCTCGGATTGTGTCTACCTTAATTCGGTTTTACAACTTACGAATCCGAGCTTCAAAATTGTTTTAACAATACTGGGAAACTTTTAGACTTAGCTCAAAAATAAAACTGTATAACAACTTGAAAATGAATACGAGGTTAGTCTGAAACACAAACGTCGGCTCGAATAAATTCTTTTCCTTAGTCGTTTTTCATGTGCTACGCAATTCCAAACTTGTTCTCTTGCTTGCCATGAAGCCAATTCTTGTTGGACAGCAGCAAGTCAAAGAGTTGGGTTTTTGGTGCTCACACACTACTAATCCGAATTAAGTAGAATAACTTATTCCAGCGGACGCGCAGAAAACAACAAACATTATTAAGGCAGTCCCCGATTACTGCTCGAGGTGCCAACATTCCATTGATAAACTCATTGCCGACATACATACTGACATATGAGATAACTCGGATGCATACACTCTTTAGTTAAGTGTAGAAAGGACGAAGTAGAGCTATATTCCATGGTCGCTTAGATTCCTCTCCGGACCTGTCCGCCTTGTTCTTTTCCTGTGGCTTTGCATCTATAAGATAGTAAGAATCGTTGTGCAATGCTTTGCTCACGATGAATGGCCCTTCCCATGGGGGGATAATTTATGCATTCCAGTAGTACGTTGTACCAACCGGAGCACCAGATCGCCTTCCCGAAAGACTCGGGGGCACACTTTCCGGCTATGATAGCGTCGGAGGTTTTGCTGATATATGGTGGATCTGGACAGTGCCAGTTCTCTCGCTTCTTCCAGCAGATCAACATCATTTTGCCGGGCTTCTTGCACTTCGGGTTCTGTGTATTGGGTAACCCTAGGCGAATCATGCTCTATGTCGGCTGGTAATACAGCTTCTGCCCCATATACCAAAAAGAACGACGTATAGCCTGTTGATCGATTCGGAGTTGTTCTTAAGCTCCACAGTACCGCTGGTAGTTCTTCTATCTAGCACCCCGCTGATCTTTGCAGCGGCTCAATGAGCCGGGGTTTTATCCCGGATAATACTAATCCGTTGGATCTTTCCACTTGTCCGTTCGATGCGGGGTGGGCTACCGAGGCTACGTCCAGCCAGATCCTCTTATCCTGGCAGAAACGCGCAGATGCTCCTTCCGCAAAATTCGCGCCATTATCAGTTATGATACTGTGAGGGTAGCCATATCTCAAGATGATATCTTTGAGAAACGTTACGGCCATAGCTCCATCACATTTTCTTATAGGCTTTACCTCAATCCACTTCGTAAACTTGTCCACCATTACCAGAATGTGAGTCATATTTCCCCTTGCTGGTTTGAACGGGCCAACCATATCCAAGCACCATACGGCAAATGGCCAAGTGATTGGGATGGTCTTGAGTTCCGACATTGGCATATGTGTCTTGGTAGCGTACCTCTGACAACCATTACATTTTCTCACCAGATCTTCCGCTTGCTCTAAGGCATTTGGCCAGTAGAATCCGTGCCGAAAAGCTTTTGCTACCAAGGCTCGGGATGAGGCATGATGCCCGCACTCCCCTGATGTATATCTCGGATGATTTCAAGCCCTTCTTCCGGGTCAACACACCGCTGGAGGACATTGGTCACACTTCTTTTGTATAGCTCGGAATTGATGATCGTGTAGGCCGTTGCCCTCCTCTGTGTTTGCCTGGACAGCACCTCCTCAGTGGGTAACGTTCCATCTTTCAGGAATTGAAATATAGGTAGTGCCCAAGCTGGTATTGGTCGCACGGGGAACACATCCTTGTCTACCTCCATCTGATCCGCCATCATAACTTCAACCGGATCACGCTGAGCAGTCCCCGGGTTTTGCGTAGCAGACCCCGGGTCTGCCGAGGTAGTCCCCGGGTTTCGCTCACCACTTCCTGTGTTAACGTCCATGGGCACAACTCCGGATTCGGTGTCCTCCGGAACATAGATTGACTCGGATTCTGGGGATGGCCTGATGGATGGTTTCCTGAGGTGCTCTAACGCTACACCCGGTGGAATTGCTTGTCTGGTTGACCCGAGCTTCGACAGCATGTCGGCAGCCTCATTTTCCACCCGGGGTACATGATGAAATTCGCATCCCTCAAAGTAACCAGATATCTTCTGCACATGAAATCTGTATAGTGCCATGTTTGGATCAAGGGCGTCCCACACTCCGGACACTTGCTGCACCACCAAATCCGAGTCGCCAAGCATATGATCCGACGTATGCCAATTTCTTTTGCTACCTTGAGCCCATGCACAAGTGCTTCATACTCAGCGACATTGTTTGATGCCGTGCAATGAATTTGTAGCACATATTTCAACTGGTCCTTTTTTGGCGACGTGAGTACCACTCCGGCACCTAGCCCGGTTTTGGTTTTTGATCCGTCAAAGTGCATTCGCCAATAGTTCGGATCAGGAAGTGGTGTTTCGTACTGCACCTCGGCCCAGCCCACGAAAAAGTCCGCCACAGCTTGAGATTTGATTGCTTCTCGTCTGTCATATTGCGGTGCGTAAGGAGCTAGCTCAATTGCCCATTTTGCAATTCTGCCGCTCGCATCCTTGTTACTCATTATCTCGGATATGGGGGCCTCACATATGACCCGGATGGGATGCTCCTCAAAGTAGTGCTTCAGTTTCTTGGCGGCCATGTACACGCCATATGCCACTTTTTGATAATGTGGGTAGTTCTGCTTTGAGGCTGACAACACTTCACTCAAATAATACACCGGCCTTTGCACCGACTTACCTTCCTCATCGCGCTCCACCACTATCACTGCACTTACAACTCGGTTGGTTGCGGCTATATAGAGTAGCATTGGCTCCTTTGATAGTGGTGAGGCTAGCACTGGTGCCGTGGCTAACATCTTCTTCAGGTGGGTAAAGGCTTCATCGGCCTGTGGTGTCCAAATGAACTTATCCGACTTTTTCATGAGTTGGTAAAGAGGCAATGCCTTTTCTCCCAACCGACATACAAATCGACTTAACGAGGCCAGGCAACCTGTGAACTTCTGGACATCGTTAAGACACTTTGGCAGTTCCATTCGTTCGATGGCCCAGATTTTGGTTGGATTAACCTCGATACCTCGGCTGGAAACAAGAAAGCCGAGCAATTTTCCAGCCGGGACACCAAAGGTGCATTTTTCCGGGTTAAGTTTCATCTGGAACCTTCTTAGGTTCGCAAACGTTTGCCTGATATCGTCGAGGAGCCTTTTGCTTTCCTTGGTCTTGATAACCACATCATCCACGTACACCTGTACATTTTGACCTATTTGGTCGTGCAAACATTTTTGCATACATCTCTGGTACGTTGCCCCTGCATTACGTAAACCAAACGGCATGGTGCGATAGCAATAAGCCCCATACGGGGTAATAAACACAGTCTTTATTTGATCATCCGGATTCAGAGTTATCTGGTGGAAACCAGAATATGCATCAATGAATGACAACAGTTCACATCCAACAGTTGAGTCTATGACCTGATCTATTCTTGGCAGCGGAAATGGATCTTTCGGACACGCCTTGTTCAGGTTCGTGTAATCAATACACATGCGCCAAACCACTGCCACGTTCGGGTCATCCTTCTTCTTCTCCACTAGCACTGGATTAGACAGCCCATCCAGGTAAAGAACCTCCATGATAAATCCCGCAGCTAGCAACCGAGCTATCTCATCCCCAATGACTTTCCTCCTATCTTCGGTGAAGCGGCGGAGTGGTTGCTTCACCGGCTTAGCTCCGGGTCTCACATTTAAAGAGTGCTCGGCCAACTCCCTCGGAACACCTTGTAAGTCCTGTGTGGACCAAGCAAAAATGTCCCATTCTCACGAAGGAAGCTGACGAGCTCGCTTTCCTATTTATCACTTAGCCCGGCACCAATTGTTATGGTGTGCTCTGGGAACATGTCATCGACAGGAACCTTCTTGGTATCTTTCGTGGCCTGGAAGGAAACAGATCCATGCGGGTTACTCAGCACCGGCATATACTGCTGCGCGGACTGAGCCAAAGCTGCCACTTCTTGAATTTTCCTTTTTTCCTGCGCAATCACAAGCGACTCGGCTAAGTTTGATCCGGCTGACGCACACTCCATGGAACGTCGGAAGTCCCCAGCAATGGTAATCACTCCGTTCGGTCCGGGCAATTTCATCTTCAAGTAGCTAACGTGACAGCTTGCCATGAATTTGCTCAGGGCTGGCCTTCCGAGTAACGCATGATAGGCGCTTTCTAAGTTCACCACTTCGAACTCCAGATTTTCAGTTCAGCAGTTGTCTCTTGTGCCGAACAACACGTCAACCCGGACTTTGCCTATGGGCTCACAAGAAATGTCGGGCACAATGCCATGGAAGTTGTCCTCGTGGCCTGGAGCATGTTCTCCGAGATACCCAACTTGTGCATTGTGTCCGCATACATGATATTTATGCTACTGCCATTGTCGATCAACACCTTTGAGAATCTCACGTTAATGCTAGGTCCAATGAATGTAGGGTCCAGCACCAACACATACGTACCAGGGCTTGGCATGAGCTTGGGATGATCCCTGATGCTCCAGGTGATTTCCTGATCGGACCAAGGCATGTATCTCGTCACTGCAGGCATTACTGCATTCATCTCCATATGCCTACGCTGCAAGCTTTTTCTATCAGTTTCCTCTGTGGTGAATACACAGTAGCTCTGGTGATGCTCCCTATACTCGTTTCTCCCCTCATTTCCGGAGTGCCTCTGATCTGGCTGATGCTGATTTTCTACCCAATGCACTGCATCCCTCCTCTCATTGTTATCATACCTCGACGGAGGGGGAGGCAACATTAGCTGTTGCGTGTTCGCTCTGGAGAGCAGTTGCTGTCGGGGTAACTCCTGCCGAGGCTGATCATTCCGGGGTGCTTGAGCATTCCCCGAACCACCTTGCTCGATCTTGCGCATCCACTCACATTGCCTCGTCGTATGACCCGCTGGGTTGTTCGGATTTGGCGTGTGAAACTTACACGGCTGGTTCAACATCGACTCGTAAGTATACCTCGGATGGTCTTTCCTTTCTTGCCACTGCTTCTTTTGTTCTGGTGTCCAAGTTTTCTTGCCATCGTTCCTTGGAGTCCATTGCCCTCCAGTTTTCCTACGCTGGCTACCCCCTGCTCCGGGTTGATCTTGATTCACAGCTACAACTTGGTGCGAACCGTATCGGTGGTCCGGTCTATCATCTCTTCTTTTTCCTCTGTAGTCATTCCTCCAGGATGATCCGGATCCATCCCTCTGATAGTACTCATCGCTTGACTCGTTTGACGCGAGCCTTGGTTGGGTCGGATCACCCAACGCATACGAATCTGCAATCCGGATCATTTCTGCCAACATAGCTGGCATTTTCCTTTGCAGCTTCATCCACAGCTCGCTTCCATATCTGCACCCCTGTGCAAACCATGCTATGGCCTATGATTCTATCACGCCCTCACATGAGTTTCTCACGGTACACCACCGGGTCAAGAACTCCCGGTCTGTCTCATTAGGTCTTTGCTTGCACATAGCTAGGGTCTGTGGCCTATTTGGCCTCTGATATGTACTCGAGAAATTGCTGATGAACATTTCCTCAAAGTCTATCCAGCAGTTGATGCTTCCTGGTGGCAAATTGTTTAGCCATACCCTTGTCGGGCCTTCCAACATCTGGGGTACGTATCGTACTGCCCATCTCAAGTTGCCAGTGGCAATTTTCACGGTTGTAGCATAGTTTATCAGCCAATCCTCCGGCTTGGTACTACCGTCATACGTCTTTGTGCCCCTAGGCAGCTGAAAGTTCGGTACTGGTGGCTCTTTCATGATCCGGGGTCCAAAACATGCTGGACCCGGTGGACCTTGGCATTCAATCTGTTCCGACCTATACAGTCGATCCAGTTTCAACCTTGCATCATCCGGCATCAAATCCCTGCTTCCCAATCTCGACCCTATCACATGATAGTCTGGTCTTGGGTATCCCGTGTTAGCCATCTCCGAATCACCGTCGTTGTACCGGTTTTTCTCTTGTGGCGCACCTTTCTGTTGCATACCTCGGCCGGCACTGTGCTCTTGCCTTGGTATGTTCCGCTGCTGCGGTTGTCCTGCTCCAGCCGAATTTCACTGTCCGGCATTGCCGTTGACAACATTCCCTTGACCGGAATTGCCTTGGTCGCGGTTACCTCGGCCAGCTTCGCCTCGGCTCACACTCCGTTGATCATCGTTTTTCTGCGCTTATTTTCCTTTTCCTGCCCGTGTCGGGTCATACGGGACGATCTGTCTGTTCTGTCTGGCCGAGGTTACCACCTCTTCTCTCCTTGGACCACCATGAGGGGACGATGCGGCTCTAGCGGATTTCTCTGGGTTACCCACCGCCGAATGGACGATCTTGGAGGCTCCAGCTCTCTCTGGGTTAGCCCTGAGCAGTTCCTCGTTTTGCCTATTTGCAATCCGAACCAGCTCGTTAACCCTATCTTGCTGTCTTTTCCGGGCTTCACTCGTCAGTCCTTCTAACTCGGACGCAGCTGCATCCGCTGCTCAGAGGTTCTTGGCCGAGGTACTATACCTTGGCAGCCCCACGGACAAACAGTTTTCTGATTCCTCAATTCCAGCATCACCCTCTCTGTTCATCTCGCTCATGACATTTCTCCCTTTCACTTTTACATTATCAACTTTGTTCGCCTTAGCGTACTCACGCAGCGTCATGTTCAACGACTGCTGGGCCGCGGCTATTTTCTTTGCGCCCTCTAGTATTTTCTGCCTAGTTTCTTCCAGCTCGGCCTGTGCACGAGCCGGATCTACCGCTGCTACTACAGGGTTTGCCAAGCTGTCCATCGCCTCTCTCAACACATTTTCTGGCCTCTCCAGCGGAGGACCTCTACCTTTCCTCGGTGCCTTGGGCGTTACCTCCGGATCTGGCGCCGGATCCTTGCTCGTGCCCGCACCAGGCACGGTCATCATTACCTCTGCATGGTCCGGGGAACAAGCGATATGCGCCCCGCGAGCCACAGTGAGGGGTGGTTCGCCTGCTTCGATGACGTGGCGTGGATGAACGCAAGACACGTCCACCGCAACGTAGACCTTGTGCGCGCCGAGCTTGACGAAGATGCCGTTGCGCGGAAGAGGGCGCGTGCCGAAGCAGCCTCCGTTATCGCTGAAGAAATCCCGCGCTCCAAAGCGCTGAACGAGCCCGGAGACGATGCGTTCGCCGGTGGCGATGAGGTTTCCCGTCCGGATCTTGACCCCTGCTAGCGCCGCTAGCCCCACGGTGGGCGCCAACTATCGTGATGGTGTCACGGCAGATGCCATGGATAGGCTAAAGGTGGGGACTAATACACGCTAGGGGAATCCAGGGAGGGATAGTGAAGTGATTCTCCACACAGAAGTTTGTATTGATTTCCTTCCAAGGTTACAAGTGCTCCTAGAGCTGTATTGGCGAGAGGAGGAAGAAGGAGCTCTCTTACTCTCACCCACAGATCACACCTGAAACCCTAGCCCAAAACAGAATAGCAGAGAGACCAACCCCCCCTACAGAAGCCCTAACCCCCCTTTTATAGAGGAGGCTTGGTTCCTGCCTAGGGCATACGTGGAGGCATATTCCTAAGAATATGCCTCCTCCCAAATGGGTAAGCCGACCGGGGTGCTTTTTCCCCTGCGTCATGCTTGCTTTAGCTACGTGAGCCTCTGCGGCACCCGCGTCAGCCAACATGGGCTTCGTCACCCCTGTCGGCCATGACCCGGTGGTCCCGCTCTTGTCCGCTTCGCTCATGCAGTGCGTACCGGACCCTCTTTTTGACCAGCAAGATTCCTTCCTTCTCCTAGAAGCCAATCATGACCCGGATCACAGCTGACCTAGGCACCCCTGTTCCTGCATACAAGCAAACATCTACTTCCGACTTACTTCCTAGGCCGGTCGAGACTTAGTTAGGCGAACGCCCCCTGGTCCGGGTTACTCCGTGATTCGGCCCGCCTTGAGGTGACCCGGCTAGCATTTGCTTTGGCCTTGCCGAACCTTGGCTAACTCGGCCTTTATACCCCGGCGTGACCCTACCCGGGGGTATCCCCCCAATAGTTCTACTTCCACAATCTCGGCAGGGATTGATATATTGCAAATGTATCTATAATTTCTGATGTTCCATGCTTGGTTTTATCTACTTTCTTATGTTTTGTCCACACTTTGGAGTACTTTTCATAGACTTTCTTGGACTAACCTATTAACAAGATGCCACAGTGCCAGTTGCCTGTTTTCTGCTGTTTTTAGTTCCAGGAAAGTCAAAAAATCAATATTCTCGGAATTGGACCAGACAAAAGACAAAGTCAATATTTTACCGGAGGACTCACGAAGCCAAAAGACAAGACGGAGAGGGGCAAGGGGCTGGCCACACCACCTGGTGGTGCGGTCCAGGCCAGGCCACACCAGGGGGTGGTGTGGGCCCCTCCGGCATCCCCTCGGTCTCCCCTATCGCCTATAAGAGCCTCCAGATGCATAAACCCTAGATCATCAAGCCTCTAGCCACGAAAAGTTCTGCAGTGCCGCCGCCAGCAAAGGGGAGATTTGGGGGATAGAAAGTCTTTGTTCCGGCACCCTGCCAGGACGGGGAAGTGCCCCCGGAGCCATCTCCATCGATCTCCACCACCATCTCCATCACCATTGCTGATTCACATGATGAGGAGGGAGTAGTTCTCTCTCGAGGCTAAGAGTTCTACCGGTAGCTATGTGTTCATCTCTATCTATGCATGATCATATTGTGATCATGAGCTTGTAATCTATAGATCTACCTTGCTACTCAAGTGCTTTAATAGATCTCTGCTCTCCCCATGTGTGTGAAAGTGACAGTGTGCGCACCATGGTGGCACTTAGGCTAGAGATTACAAATACTTGTTATGAGTTATATTTGGAGTTGGATGTCTCTATGAAATTGTGGTGTTTGTTGGAACCATCTAGTGCTCAAGGTGACAGTGTGGGGTTTTCTAGATGAGAAAGGCTTACTTTGAGGTGTGTTGTTATAGCCCTACCATCGATTAGAGTGTCCAACCAAAGAGTAGTTAAGAGTAGTATCATAAAGAGAAGGTATTTATATGAGAGTGTTCAGTAGTGAAAGTATGATCTCTAGGCCTTGTTTCTTAGCATTGATACACTGTTTGCTACTAGATTTGTTACATGTTTGCTTGCTTCCATCTTTATTTCAGTTTGCCTTTAGTATTTTCCACGCCAGCAAGCTATTTTATATCACCGTTACCACTTATAATTATTCATACCACTCACTATCTCTTCGCCGAACTAGTGCACCTATACACCTGACAAGTGTATTGGGTGTGTTGGGGACACAAGAGACTTCTTGTATCTTGATTGCAGGGTTGCTTGAGAGGGGATACCTTTGACCACTTCCTCCCTGAGTTCGATAAACCTTGGATGATCCACTTAAGGGAAAACTTGCTGCTGTTCTACAAACCTCTGCACTTGGAGGCCCAACAACTGTCTACAAGAATAGAAGTGCGTAGACATCAAGCTATTTTCTGGCGCTGTTGTCGGGGAGGAAAGGTAAAAGGTAATCACACCGGAGGATTAAAGAAGAAGAACCTCCCACGGCAAACGCCTATTTTCTGGCGCCGTTGCCGGGGAGGTAAGGTAAAAGGTATTCACACCAAAGGATTAAAGAAGAAGAACCTCCCACGGCAAACGCCTATTTTCTGGCGCCGTTGCTGGGGAGGTAAGGTAAAAGGTACTCACATCCTCCGGTGTGAGTGCTCGAAGTTATTTCCTTTAGATTCTGCAATTTTGTCTTTTTGTTTCCTGTTTTCATTAGTTAGGCTTAATGGAAAACACCAAAAAAAATTAGAGAGCTTTATAGTATTTATCTTGAGTTAGGACATGAAGTGTTTGAAGAGAAAATTAAAAAACCTATGGAACTATATTTGCATGCTAATAGCAATGTTGTTAGTATGAATTCTTTAGACACCATTATTGCTAATGCTATGGAAAAGTCTAAGCTTGGGGGCTAGTTTTTATGAAAATGATCTTTTTAGTTCTCCAACTTTGGAAGATAGCTATTCTATTGCTTATGATGATACCAAACCTCCAATATATGATGATTACAATGATGAATATGATATTTTCTGTCCACCTACTATTGAGGAGAAAATTAATTATAATTACAATGTGCCTCCTATATTTGATGATTATGGTGATGAGAATAATAATGATAGCTATTTTGTTGAATTTGCTCCCACTATGATTAATAAGAATGACTATTCTTATAGGGACAGAAATAATTGTTTTATGCATGTGGCCCATGATAAGAATGTTTTATGTGATAGTTATATTGTTAATTTTATTCATAATGCTACTGAAAGTTATTATGAGAGAGGTAAACATGGTTTTATGCACCTCAATAATATTAAGTTTCCCCTCTTTATGTTGAAAGTCTTGAAGTTGCACTTGTTTTTCTTTACTATGCTTATGGCTTTGTGATTTCATGACTTGTTTCTTTACAAGATTCCTATGCATAGGAAGTGGGTTAGACTTAAATGTGTTTTGAATTTGCTTCTTGATGCTCTCTTTTACTTCAATTCATATTTATTATGTGAGCATCTTCTCAAACTATCATGCCTAACTTAAAGGCGTTAAAGAAAAGTACTTATTGGGAGATAACCCAAAAGTTTTAGATGAGTCTTGGAAGTTATTAATTCAGTAATAACCACTCCTTATCATTTTTATTTGCTTTTTGTGCCAAGAATAACCTCTAATGAGAGAGAAGTAATGATTAGGAAAGTTGTTGTCCCGAAACAGATTTCTGTTCTTCGCCGTAAAAATTCGTGTAAAATCTCTGTACGTCCTTTTGAGGCGTGAATTTTTGTGCTTCTGCCCCAGGTTGTTATCTAACTTTCGTTATTTCGATACGTTTTGATATGAGCAACAGAAGGTCTTCGAAAAAATTCATATTTACATGCTGGTCTGTTTTGACAGATTTTTGCCATTTTCTACAATTGCTTCTTGTTGGTTCCTTTTTGAGTTCTTTTGAGGAATTGAGCTTTTTGCGGGAAGTGCTACAGTAGCTTGTGTTTTAATGGAAGTTTTATTGGTGTTAGAACTGAACCCAAAGACTTATTATCTTGAATGAACTAATGTTGCTAATAAAGATTGTGTGAAGTTTTGTATGAAGGAAAAATTTCAGGTGTATGGAAGGAATGAGTAATGAGATGAAGGATGGACTAAAGCTCAAGCTTGGGGATGCCACGCATGTCACCCCAAGAAATATCCAAGAAGTACAAGCGTCAAAGCTTGGGGATGCCCAAGGCATCCCCTTCTTCATCAATAAAAATCCCAGGTTTCTTCCAAACACTTCATTTTTATTGTTTCATGCACAATTGTATTGTTCTTGGAGCGTCTTCTTTTTTGTTTTCATTTTGGTTTTTCATTTGCTTGGTTTGCTTAGTTTTCTGAATAAATTGGTTGGACCCCCTCTTTCATTCATTGGTTTTCAAATAGTTTGGTTTGGTTTGGAAAAGAGTAGGAAAGCTCATGCTTATGTGGTAAAGAGAGCTTGTTTTTGACTGTGGCCTATGCTTTGTCATGCCATGCTTGATATTTTTTTGGCTTTATGCTTAGTATTCTTTGTTGTAGCATGACTTGTTATAAACAATTGAGATTTCTTAATGTGCCTTGGATGAATCGTGCATTGTTTTAGCATATTAAAAGCATAGTATTGTGTTATTCTCCTTTGATGCTTTATTTGGGTTGACTTGGCGCATGCTCACACCATGTTATGACTATCTCTAGTCACCATTAGCCTTTATGATCCTTTAGTTTTCAACTTGTAGTATCACTTTATGCTTTGATCAATGATGTTTTGTCGCTCTGCATGATTATGACCATTATTGCTCTCTTAGTTTGTCGCTCCCAGTCTTTTCCTAGCCTCCACAACCAAGTATGAGTTCCACTCATGCATCCAACTCCCTAAACCAAGTTATTCCAAAGATTCCACCATACCTACCTACTAAATTATGCTATTTTAAGTATATTCATGCTTTTGTTTACCTTCCAAATTAAACTTGTTATGAGAAAACTAGTGATTAAAGCTCTCACAAACTTGATGGCACACTTTACTTTCTTGCATTTAATAAACTTGAACCATTGTGTCCATATTTGTTGCGTATATGCTTGCGCTTTATAATTTGAAGTTAGCAGAACCATGTACCATGGGGAACGCTTTCAACATTGCACTTGTACTTTGTACCCCGTTGATATCATGTTCTTTTGCTTACAGATCCCGGCGGTGTGAAATAAAAGTGGAACTTGTAAGATCATGGAGTTTGTATGTGTGTTAGAGAAACGCCTGGGCCGCTAGCCTAAGCCATGCCTAATCATGGTGGAAACTTGCAGCATCACCATAATGAGCACTCTATGAAGCATCCTCAATAAAAACCTATGCAAATAGCAAATAAAAAGATCGCTGAGATGCTCATTGTCTGCTTGCCTTGTCATTTTGATTATGGGATAGCTCCTGTGTCATGTGCAAGGGGTACCCCGTTGGCGGTTCTTTATGATACATATGTACTTACAATGGCAAGAGCTTACTCGTGACTAAAGTTGAGTAGCATGAGGTTTGGTCTTCGTAAGTAAGGGGCATGAGATTTCGGTTTATAACTTGTCAAGCATATCCTCTTAGTTGTGTCACTTTAACCTTAATCACCTTCAAGATGCTTATGATAGGGGCAATGAGAGCTGAAAGCTATAAGTACCATAATTTTTGGAAGCTCTTTATGAGACTTGAATCCCTACTTCCTTTTATAAAAAGGCTTTTCTTCCACCATTATATTGTGTCTCCATCTTCTACCTTTATGCACCTTATTGAGAGCATAGTGGCCATTCTTAGTTCTATGTGCATTGTCCCAAGACTAGTTGATTGATGCATAACTTGTTATTGCTTGTTTTAAACTATTTGTATCTAGTCACTCTTATGAACTTTGAAGGTGTCCTATGCATTTATATTTGCTACTCTATGAGGGACAAGTTGAATACTACTATGTTATGTTTTCTTTATGTGAAACAAACAAACATAGTTGCAACATAGTTGCTTTGCCTTATTGTTAGAACTTTGTCTTTCATGTTATAATTGAAGTACTATGATCCTAGCTATCAATGTTTTACAAATACTTTGATCAAGTTTATGATGGTGCATGTCACCTCAAAAATTATTCTTTCTTTTTATTACTTACCTACTCGAGGACAAGCAGGAGTTAAGCTTGGGGATGTTGATACATTGCAAATGTATCTATAATTTTTGATGTTCCATGCTTGGTTTTATCTACTTTCTTATGTTTTGTCCACACTTTGGAGTACTTTTCATAGACTTTCTTGGACTAACCTATTAACAAGATGCCACAGTACTAGTTGCCTGTTTTCTGCTGTTTTTGGTTCCAGGAAAGTCAGAAAATCAATATTCTCGGAATTGGACCGGACAAAAGCCAAAGTCGATATTTTACCGGAAGACTCACGGAGCCAGAAGACGAGACGGAGAGGGGCCAGGGGCTGGCCACACCACCTGGTGGCGCGGGCCAGGCCAGACCACGACAGGGGGTGGTGTGGGCCCCTCCGGCACCCCCTCGGTCTCCCCTCTCGCCTATAAGAGCCTCCCGATGCATAAACCCTAGATCATCAAGCCTCCAGCCACGAAAAGTTCCGCACTGCCGCCGCCACCAAAGGGGAGATTTGGGGGACAGAAAGTCTCTGTTCCGGCACCCTGCCGGGATGGGGAAGTGCCCCCGGAGCCATCTCCATCGATCTCCACCACCATCTCCATCACCATTGCTTATTCCTATGATGAGGAGAGAGTAGTTCTCTCTCGAGGCTATGAATTCTACCGGTAGCTATGTGTTCATCTCTCTCTATGTATGATCATATTGTGATCATGAGCTTGTAATCTATATATCTACCTTGCTACTCAAGTGCTTTAATAGATCTCTGCTCTCCCCATGTGTGTGAAAGTGACAGTGTGCGCACCATGGTGGCACTTAGGCTAGAGATTACAAATACTTGTTATGAGTTATATTTGGAGTTGGATGTCTCTATGAAATTGTGGTGTTTGTTGGAACCATCTAGTGCTCAAGGTGACAGTGTGGGGTTTTCTAGATGAGAAAGGCTTACTTTGAGGTGTGTTGTTATAGCCCTACCATCGATTAGAGTGTCCAACCAAAGAGTAGTTAAGAGTAGTATCATAAAGAGAAGGTATTTATATGAGAGTGTTCAGTAGTGAAAGTATGATCTCTAGGCCTTGTTTCTTAGCATTGATACACTGTTTGCTACTAGATTTGTTACATGTTTGCTTGCTTCCATCTTTATTTCAGTTTGCCTTTAGTATTTTCCACGCCAGCAAGCTATTTTATATCACCGTTACCACTTATAATTATTTATACCACTTGTATTTCACTATCTCTTCACCGAACTAGTGCACCTATACACCTGACAAGTGTATTGGGTGTGTTGGGGACACAAGAGACTTCTTGTATCTTGATTGCAGGGTTGCTTGAGAGGGGATACCTTTGACCACTTCCTCCCTGAGTTCGATAAACCTTGGATGATCCACTTAAGGGAAAACTTGCTGCTGTTCTACAAACCTCTGCACTTGGAGGCCCAGCAACTGTCTACAAGAATAGAAGTGCGTAGACATCAGGGATCAGAGCCCTGGAGTCGTTGTCTTACACTGTATGTGTGTGATAACTCGAGGGGAGCTACCAATAATAGTGACCTGATCGTCATACAAGGACCTGGACAAGAGGTGACGTGCAAGGATCTTCGCGACCCTGAGGTCAAACGGGTACGACTACATCATCCACGCTGCTGCATGACCATAACGCTCTCTCGGTCTTCAAGGGTATATTACCACTGTCTTTCTCCATTACGACATTACTTCTAGATAGATTCTTGGAAAAAATGGCATTCCGCATAGTAGATTTTTTGTTGTCTGCTGTAGAACCCTTCAGTCATCGCCTCCCCATGCCCTAGGTGAGCTCCCCTCGCTCGACTGCCCGCGCTAGGGTTCCGTCCCACTGTTCTAGCGACCAGAGGATGAAGATGACGGACATCCATACCCCTTCGGCCGTCCTGTGCCACTGATGGGGGGCGCCCAGGCTATTCAAACCACTCCCTCCCACGTGTGGAGACGTCTGGGTGGGCCGGCCCGGCTCTAGCGACCCATTTCTGGTCCAGATCTGGCCCATTGCACTTTTGCTTTGTTTTTCTTTTATCCAAATTTCCAAATCTACAAAAATGACTGGTTGGATTAATTGCAAACAAAAATGGAAAATATGAGAAAACTCCCACAGCTAAAAAAATCATGTATCTAGATGTTTTCCTAACATACAGGACAAGGATCTATCCCAAAGGATAAATATATTTTCTCTGGCAAATAAAATAGAAACATGTATCAATATCACTCAGAAATTAATTCAGAGATTATTAGGAATCTAAATGGGTTGAGACCAATGGTTCTTGAAGGAATCTTTGGTGGCTTGCATGTTGCATTGGTCTCATTCCAAAATAGTTTGGAGATCTATTGTAGTAAAAATGACAAAAAGGGTCCAAATCTTTCTTTGGAAATATCTCTAAGTCAAACTATAAATATTTTGAGTTGTTTCCAACTCTCAATAAACATTTATTGAGCCTCTGATAAATTTTAATGGATTAAACACTTCTGTTGGTAGTTGTTTCACCAAGTAAAATATAACTAGAGTTCTTCAACTCCAAAAATAGTGAAACCAAATTCTACAGAAAGGTATTAGTGATGCCTACACTTTGTACTGTGTTGAATACCAAAATGATATGTAGAATAAATATAGTGAAAAAAGACAATTTGCTTGCAGAACTAAATTTGGGAATTTTCCAAGGGTATTCTGTTAATTATTTTGAGATGAAACCAACTCCCGGTGAACCAGTGCTCAAGTACCCTTCTAACCCTAATAGGAAATACTCATTTGACTTATCAATATTTTCTGGTGATTTAACTACCAAAACAAGGGTTTATCTTACTAGGAAATTCATAACTAAATAAATAAAAATGACAAAATGGTGAAACCACATGGTTTTGTTAATTCAATACCTACCTAATTATACCACATTTCTATACTGGTAAACCTGGTCTGGATATAAAAACAATTATCTAATTATCTAAATAATGTTTGGTATTTAAATCACTAAGAACGCTCTAAAAAGGCAAAAGAGATGAATCCAATTTCCTTGCGTTGATATTTTCAAAACCTACGGAAGTGTATTAGTGTATTGTTCAATTGCTTGTTTCCTTGTGCTGATTGTGGTACCTTGCTTATTTGCATGTGTGATCTATGACGACGATAGTTGCAATTGTGTTGACGTCAAGAAGAAGAGGCATTTTTATTATTATTGGTTATCCAAGAAGAAGTCCATTGACATATTGCTGACCATAGGAAAACCACACTTCCTGAATTCCTATGCTTTCCCTACTCCTTTTTATGTTGCCATTTTATATCTCCTTTATAAATTGTATTACTATCTGCATGATTTGTTTTACTACTACCACGATAATAACTTGCCCCCTCCAAGTTATGACATGGTGTCTTGTAGGACACCCACACACTATTTACAACTATTATCCCTTTAGACCGAGAGTATGATGGTTAGCATCCTACCTCGTTTGAAACTGCGGGCTTTGAAAACAAATCTATTCTGGAATTATCCTACAAACCAAGGTTTGAAAATGTTTTGGGTAAAACCCTTGGGGAAGGAACCGTTCCAAAGTGGATGTTTTAAAGAGGAGAAAAGTGATTTGATCAAAAGAGCTTGGTAGAAATGATAAAGAGAAGGGATGTTCTATGCCTTTACTGGAACAACTTATCCGTGCAACCACATTACCCAAGAGATGGGGCTTAACTCGTAGTCTGTTCTCCTTAGCATGGGCAGCCCCTACTATACGGAAGAAACTCCCGGAATCCGGACTTCTCTAAGGAAAGGGCTACGGCCAGGTCATGGTATTCTTCCGAACACATGACCTGGACGCAACAATGGGTCTCCCACGGACGATACAATTAAGGAGTGGGGAGATTATTCTATACTGTATCACAAACCAAGGTTACTGTATCACAAACCAAGGTTTGTGATACGGGAGGGAGATTATGGCGTGGGATGCCACGTACTCGTTTTCGGGGAGAACAAACCCAAAGGGAAAGGTGCCCTTGCGAGGGTCGACAAATGAAAGGTTGTGTTTGATTATCCGAACCCCCATGTGCTATATGTAGCAGGTCGCGGTGGAATCCCGGTGGATGTATTGATTTTTATGGGGAAAATGCACAAACTCTATAAAGTATAATCTATTCAAATAGTCTTGTCCACGGTCAAGGACGCTTGGAAATGTGATTGCTAGGAGGACCCAAATAATGGTTTTGGAAAGAGAAAAGGATGTGTTTTGGTAACAAGATGCTTGGAGGTAAACATTTTGTTTTGACCATCGATGGTCGAAGGTGTTTTAGAAAGGGTTTTCCTATAAAAATGTTTTACTTCAAAAAGGAGATTTCAAAACGGTCTTTAACGAAGGTATAGGGATATCAAGCTTTTAAAAAGGAGTCATGTTTTCAAAAGTCTTTCTTAACAAAGATACACAGATACCCTATCTGCAAGAGAAACTAGGTTTTTTCAAAGGAACCCAGATAGAGCCTTACTTCGTCACATCCATACTACATTATCTTGTTTATCTTATCTTGATGGTTTACGAGTATATTCAAATGTACACATTGGCATTGTCGTTAGTTATTTACTTGGCCAGACTTTCAGAATCGTGATTAATGAAGGGTTTGTCAACGTCTATGCCAAGCTAGGTTGTTTCCCTAGTCAGCTACCTATAGGGTTAAGCATGGCTTGGTCTCTGCGATTGATAAAGTTCTATTGCTGATGATTGGTGTAGCCCGATGAGTATCCTATAAGGTATAGCCATTATGGCATTGCTGTAAGTATTGTTCATTATGTTTTCGATGTTGCAATGATACTTGTCGGTTATGTGACACAACAGACTAATAATAGGATCGTGGCAATACGCATAACAGGGATTCTCGGACTGCTGGTGCGGGGGGCCAAACAGCCTTAGTATCAAAGCCATCCTGACTGTAGGGGATCTTAGTTAGCATGGACGTTTGACAGGAAGCACGATTATTTTGAGAATGCCGACTTTGAAAACCTATTTTCTCAAAAACCTTTTGAAAGATCCTACATCTTATCCCTCCTAGCAAAACCACAATACAATTGTAGCAGAATAATTATGTCACTGTAGCATTGGTTCAGGCTTTTTTTCGTGCGGAGGCTAAAAACATCCTAACATTTTGGAACATCAATGTAGCAAAAATATAAATAAAAAAGTAGTAAAAAATTATGAGCATGTAGCAAAAATCCCCAAAACACAACGTCCGCCCATCGCCCATGGTAGCAGCACCTGACGTAGAGGGAGTCTAGTAGCAGTGTCGCCATGGTTGCAGCTAGCCGACCTACAGAACAAAATGGCAACTGTCTGCATCTTTGGCGACGGCGGGAGCGCTCGGAGCTTGAGCCTGCATCTCTGGCGGGAGCGGGAGCGCTCGGAGCTTGAGCCTGCAGGGAGCTACGATGGCGATGACCTGCAGGAGTAGGGCGACCTCCATCTTCGATGAAAGAGGGGCGCCAGGGAACTAGGGCAATGGCGGCCTGTAGGAGTTGGACAACCTCCATCTCCGGTGACTACGGGGTGCCGGGGAAGTAGGGCGGCGACAGCCTGCACGGAGCTAGGCGACATCCATCTCCGGTGACTACGGGGCACCGGGGAAGTAGGGCGGCGACAGCCTGCACAGAGCTAGGCGACGGTGTGTCCTGGAGGGATACAACCGTGAAGCGGCAAGGGTAGTTTCTAGAGACGGAGACGCAGATCACGAACAAGATAAGAAGAGGTGAAACCGTGCATGGCGGGGCCCAACCGTGAGCCTCTGCGTCCTTGCGTAGCTTGACCCGGACGATGCTACCCCGAGGGAGGCGGATCATTTTCAATATCAGCAAAACTTTGTAGATCAAGCTTTTGATTGTCTCTAAATTCATGCATAAATGTCTGTGTCAAAACTTTGGAAGATAGCGCTTTCATTTCCTCACATTCATGATTGCCTACATATGTTGTGACTATAAATCCACCATACTCCAATGGTATAATTTTACATAATATATTATAAAAATTATATCACTGGATTCATCTTCAAAAGTAGTTTCCAATGGTATAATTTTTATGACATATTATATAAAATTTATTGATCAAAATTAATGGTCAAAGATTTTTTTTAAAATACGTGCGTGCCTAATAAACTGGACCGGAGGGAGTACCTACTATCTTTACATGATTTATACGTCCATGGACATCCTTCATCGCACACACTCAATCTCCGTCTGTCATTCTTCCTCTTCCTGATTTTTTCATGTTTCTAATAGTGTATGCTGATAGTGCTTTCCTTGCCTCTTCAACAGCACTAAACAACAGCCCAACTTTGAAAACTGGATTTTGCATGTCAACTACTGGATTAAATTTTCTAAATTTGGTCTTCAAGTGCTCTACTACTTGCATCAGATTCAGATCATCATCTTGAAGTGCGTCCTCATCTTCATGTTCATCTAGCTGCTCCTTCTCATTACGATCACCTTCTCATTATGATCATCAACTCCACTGTCCACATTGTCAGCAAAAAGGTCATCATCACCATCTTCTCCATTCCAATCACTATCACAAAAATCAGAGTCGTTATCATTGTCACTATCTTCTAACTGCATGGAGTCTTCACATCGCTTCGCTGCTAGAGTTGAACTTGGAGCTTCAGTTGTACCTAATCCAAATGCCACAACTGTTGAACTTGAAGCTTCAGTTGTACCTAATCTAAATACCTGATCTAGATGTTGTAGCTGCTTCATTCCCTGAAGCAGCAACTCTCTTCTCTGCTGCACTTAATCGAGGTGAAGCTGATTTTAATTTTTGTGAAACTTTTGTAGGACTGATGACAGAAGGCAAACAAGGGACTACATTGTTGATAACATCATCTATTAATTGCCTCAGAAAATTGTTGTGATCATGTCTAATTTGCCTTGCTAGCTATCGCCAGTCGCCATTTCCTTAAAATTTGCATCTGTATCAAGTGGTATTAAGTCATCTGTAATGTCCTTCACGGCAAACAACTGCATTGCCGGACTTTCTTCAACAACAAGAATGGACCAAGTTTGAGCAATGCAATTATCAAAAAACAACAGAACACATACAGTGCCACTTGTGGCATAATAACTGGACGTACCATCCCGGTTTATCGAGTTCTGAGACAGCAGTCCCCAAATTGCAAGTTATATACTAGGGACTAACTTGCACCTAACACTACTTAGGGTGCATATAGCACATAAAAGAATATGGATTTAGTATTGTAGTTAAAATCAGTATAGAATATGCCATTAAGATATTTTCAGTACTTAGTGTTGTAGTTAATGTCAGTATATGGCATGGTGCCAGAGCTCTTGCTTTGGTATACAAGTTGATTCATATTTGAATGAACCATAAAATTCAACATGATACAATAAAAACATTCATATTTGAGTGCATAAAAAAATTCAACACACACAATACAAACATTCATATTAGAATGCATCAGAAAATAGAACATGAACACTACAAACATCCATATTTGGATGCATCTGAAAATACAACATAAACAAAGACTGTTGAAAACACTCTATGAACAGATTAACTTGAGTCTGAAAATTCAATGCGAACTTCTTTGATCTTATCATTCATTTGTTGCAGAATTTCTTCATCTAGAATTCTTTGTTTGCCATGATGAAACAAAGAAAGGAAATCACAATATAGTTGTATCTTCTGAAGTTGATGTCAGAAGGTAGGGGCGATATCCAGCGGCAGGGCTAGGGCCAGCAGCTGTTGAGAGCAGAGGAGGTGGCAGGGAACAGATCTCCTGGTCGAGGAGGAAGAAAGGGCGGTTCCATGAATCTCTGTAGGTTACAACTAGGCCAGACAGCAAACGGTGGCACTTGAGGCCGGAGCAAGAACAAGAGCTTTCAGCCTAGCTCCACCACGGTGGAGCAGGGCGATCCCCACTGCAGATATCAAGGACGGTTGAGACTTTGAAGGCCAAATAAAATTCAACACACTAACAAAAATCTGATCTTGGAATTCAACTTTAAAAAGACTCGAACAGAATGTATCTACCAAGGACTTGGCATGGGTGGCGATATAGCAGGATGGCCGACATGCAAATTCTAGTATAATCTTCAACGTAATTATTGAAGATGTGCGTACACCAAAAACAAAAAAAACTGTTTGTTTTTCTAGAAAACTTGCTGCAGAGGTCGTCAGATAGGAGCGAAAGACTATTTTTGTTCAGGTAATCACGTTTAGATCATATGAACTATGCACTTGTGATCATCATCCGACCTTGAAAGTACAATTATTCCAGAGAAACAAGATCAAAATGTAGACAAAAAACGCATATAAATCATGATGCTTCAGAAGGAAGGCAGTAGGTTATGTAATCACTTATGATTTCATTGAGAAAGGTTCACACTAATCATCATCAGCATCACGATGAGCCACAAAAATAAAATCGGAGAAAACCAAAATAAGACATTTACCTAGAGCTGGCCTCATAGAGAAGATTAGATAGTTCCACATAAAGAAAATTCAGACATATGCTTGTCTATTAATGTTGTTTAATCCTCAGCCAGATTCTAAGACAACAACAAAAAAGTGACAGATTTGATGGCAGGGAAAAGATTTTGGGTCGTGAGGACTCAGAATATGGGTGGTGATATAGCAGAATGGTCGGCAAGGCAAATTCATGCCAGTTACGACGAACGAGACCAAATATCAATCGTCACCGTCCTCAAAATCACAGATGGAAAAACATATTAATGAGGAATCAAGTGATAAAATGGATGGTGAATCTGACAAATTCAACCAATCAGCATCTCAAGAAAGAAAAGGCTAGAATACACGCAGAAGTGTGTCAACCCTGCTATACCCCAAATCAGTCTTAACATGAAAACCGACACGGTAGCCAGTTTGAATACTCGTACCAGGTTGAACAGTTGCAATGACAACAGAAGGGCTACCATTTCATCTTACTAAAAAATGGCAGTGGATAAATACTGGATTTTGCTACAAGTAGATAAATGTCAGTACAACCGTTGTAAATTAACCTTGCTAGTCGCCACGTCAATTACATTCAAGTTACTCTGCACAATTTTCAGAACCATACCAGTGATCTGGTTGCCACTACACTACAACAAAGACAGGTATTTCTGCCTGACCAAGAAAAACAGAATAAAATTGGATCAGAGAATCACTGGATTGAATGCAAATGCCTCAGTTCGTAGGTTTATTTCATAGCTAAAAGCTGCAAAGTATATTTAACACCATCATCGGCATTTTGCTCCAACCCATCAATCTCCCAAGTACAGACACTGAATTAAAATTCTGTAAAAATCAGCTGAAAACTACTAAAAACAGATCAATAAACAGAACACAGGAACGCTGCTTCAGTGGTAGTGACAATGTGTTTGATCGTGATGGAATAATCCGACAATACGTGCAAGTTTTATGCATCATCGGCAGGCCATCAAATCCTTGAAAAGATTAAAAATAACAAAGCGAAGGGGAAAAACTCAAATATTGGCCTGGTAAAACGAAAGCATCGGAGAGATTCCCATTATAGACGTGGTCTATCATTTACCATGAGATGGTTCTGATGTCCCTGTCTTATTGTCTTCATCTGCATCCATTAATTCACATCCAAGATCCGAATTGCAAAGGAAAATCGAAGATAAATCAGAAGGAAACCAAAAGCATCGGAGAGATTCCCATTATAGACGTGGTCTATCATTTACCATGAGATGGTTCTGATGTCCCTGTCTTATCGTCTTCATCTGCATCTATTAATTCAGATCCAAGATCGGAATTGCAAAGGAAAATCGAAGATAAATCAGAAGGAATCCAAAAGGTAAGATCTAGAAACAAGTTGCGACAGGAAATCAGATAAATTTGGCTTTGGAGGATCGAAAACATCAGAGAGATTCCCATTATAGACGTAGTCTGTCATAACCCGAGGGTTCTGATGTCCCTGTCTTGCTATCATCATTTGCTTCCGCGAATCCACTACCGAGATCTAAACCAGAAAGAACGAACAAACGAAAGAAAACAGAAGATTTCACCGAAACAGAGGGAAAAAGAGGGATGGGAAAGACGAATCAGAAAGAGAACATGAAGAACAGAAGAGAAGAACAGGCGGTGCGGTCGGCGGGCGGTGGGTGCGGGATTTTCATGCCGATATACGCCTTGCCTATATGTAGGTGCCATCGAACATCTATGGTTTTTAGAATGTGGGCCTACTGGGCTGTATCTTACGGGCTCGGACCTCGACGACAAAGTACCGGGCCTCTTTATTATAGCCACTATTTTTTTTAAATAACACAATTTATTTAATAAATTTCATGAATCCTATATAACTAAGAAGATCATCCCCACTAGCCTATTTCTCAAAACATGCAGCCTATCCACCTCAGCCAGTGCCACCTCAGCAAATGAGTACCGGTTAAATATCTTTCTCCAATTTTTTCTTGTGCTGTTTTAATCTGGTTTGCGACAACTGGCAATGACCCTGGATCGACGGTTCCATTCACTCCCTCACAAATTCAGCCTTTTCCTTCAATCGCCTGTTTAATGAGGCAGGCGAGCAGCCGGCCGCCTCATAATGTCCCTACGCAGCGCATTCCTCGCAGCACACTCTCCTCTCATACTGCAGAGGCATCTCTCCGTCTGCCCTCTGCGTTGCAAGATCCAAGCCACGCGAGAGTATGTGAAGTCGGTGTATGGCAGGGAACCTCCGTCCGAACATGAGTTTCTCCGAACTGACTCAATTTGCAACGTTGTGATTGTGCTGTGTAGGAACAGGTGGACTACATGTTGGAGCAGGAGAAAGTCGATCTGGACTGTAATCGCTTCCTTCACTTGAAGAAGAATGAATCCGCTCTTAAGGCATTTTAGTTATTCTTGCAAGTTTTTTCCTTAGATTTGGTGACGTTTATGGTATGATTTTCATAGTTGGTTTGAGTGGTGATGATTTCCTAGCACCGAAGAACAATTCAGCTGCCTGCTGAATCGCCTCGACTGAGATTAAAATTCACGCAATGGTTTGCTGGTACGGTTCTCATGTCTCCACCGATTTGGCCACGAAACTAGAGAGTGACCGTTGCCTGCATCAGACGGCCATGAATTTTCTTGGTGACAGCAACAATTCCATTGCAGGATGATCAAGCGTTGTCCACTGGTACGTACATCTTCTTTGAAACCCAGATCAACTCTTTACCTATTTGTATATGTAGAGCCCCGAGTTGAGTCTCCGTGAGCCACCATGCAAAGGGATTTGATTCTGGCCTCCCGTAAATGCACTTTGTCTTAATCTTCTACTTGCATATCAAACCGTAGAGAATCATAAATCAAGTCTCTCGAAATTATATCCATATTTTCTTGATATTTCATTTCCTTCTACTAATTCTGCATACTGCGAGGAATATTCATAGGCAAGGTAAACCCATGCGGGGGAGCGACTTAGATGGTTAAATGTTATGGTCAATGTCCGCTTGATCTCTGTTCTCCTATTCTAATTTAGATTCATTTCAGTGAAACCATCCATGCGGTCTAATTACTGGTCGCAAGGCTGAATCTATATCTGATCACTCTCCATCTCATGGAAGCTATCCTTCTAATTACTCTGTCCTGATGATTATTTTCATACAGTAATCAAATAAAAGCACATACTGTGAATATATAGGCCTCTTGGAGTAGATTCAAATTTTCGTGTCTAAAGATAATTGTTGGTCATGTACTTTTATGGGTGCCATTCTTTCAGGTAAGTATCTCTTATGTATACATGATTAAGGGCATTTCTTACGAACAAACTTTAATTTCTAGATGCATTATTTTATATCTTTCGTGTTCTTCTGCTGAATGCTAGATCGATCATATATAATGTATGCTCACTGATTACATTCCTTATGTTTACATGACCTTTGGCTGATTCTTCTGAAGTATGGTACAAGTTACATTACATGTGTATTGTGTACGTATGACTAAGCCTACAAGTCCAAAAAAATGCGAGCAATCTTTTGCTGTCCCTTTTTTATTTTCTGTTCTAGAGTACAAGAAGAGCCCACATCTAGAGATTACATAAAGTGGTACAGAGTTGACATTACGTGTTTGGTTTATACAAACTCTTTTCTACGTCATGATCTTTCTTGACTGGATGTACTGAAAAGGAAGAACATGGAGGAGAACATTGCGAAGAGATCAATACCGATGTATACTTAGTGCAAACTTTCAAAGGAGTTTTTTGGCACACTTATTTTTCATAATGGCACACCTTTATTTGGACACCTTGATTGAGTAATGTGACATACTGACGGATGTACATTACAAGGTGTAACTATTTATCTATATGTATTTTTAAACTGTAATTCTTTTCAAAACAGATTCATACACTCATAGACATGGTGTAGTACATTCCTTTATAGGAAATGACTCATTGGTCTTCGTAGGCAAGTAATCGTTGCCGATTTTATTATGTTTTCTTTTCCCCTTACTCAAACATATGTTGTTGACTCAATTTGCGAATCTCAAATAGATGGTTATAGATACATGATTATTTTTGTCTCAAATCTTAGATAGTATGGTTAGATAATAGGAGGCTTTAGATGGTAATACTATCACCTGTAATATATCGCACTAATCCCATCTTACGTTACATCTAGAACAAATTTGTTTCATACATATTATTTTACTTATGGGTGTAGCTATCTTATTTACACAAAATATCCCGCCGCAACGCGCGGGGTATCATCTAGTAATACACGAATTTGAGGATTTGCAAATCTAGCGCGGTCTCGGTGGTTCAAATCTCGACCAGGTCTTGTCGGTAGTTGAAGTCCCGATTAGCCTATCGGAACACCGCCTGCCGTGGCAAAGAGCTGGTCGGTGGTTGAACGACCGACATGACAAGTCGGGACACCGATTACCGTAGATGCCTCCCGACGCTTGCATGGATCATGCGACGTGTTTCGTTAGTCTAATAAAGTGATCAGTTTTCAGTTCCCGCCAGCCGATTCCCGCCAATGTTTTGCGTCGATTACCTCCCGCCACCGCTTTCCGCGTTTTTCCCGTCTATTCTTCCTAGTGCCTCTATAAATCCGGGCACTGAGATATTATCCCTTCACCCAGTTCATATATTTCTCCTCTTTCTCTCGCATTTCCTTCTCCTCTCCATCATGAGTGTGACATGTTTGGACCTAGAGTATAGGCCTAGGAAGATGAAAGATGACAGGTTGCCACAAGGGGTGACACACGAGCATTGTTGTGGAAATCTCGCCAAGCTCAAGGAAATGATCGATTTCTCCACTTGCATGGGAATTAAGCTTTTCATGTGTCCCAACTACGACGCAAGCCCGCCCCGGTAAGCAATTTCATCGTACGAGAGGCCTCTGGTATGTTCCCATAGCATAGTGAATATGAATGATTCGTGTTATTATGTATTATTTTATTCATTCCATTGATGTGCTTGCAGTCTCCTCTTCCTCTTTGCAAGTGGTACCATTGGATTGACATGGAGCAGACAGCTTGGGCCGTGCAAGAGACTCGTGATAGGAGTCGAGCTGTGTGGGTTGCCTTTCATGAAGAGGAACGTACCGAAAGAAGGGCCGAGAATGAGAACAAGGAGCAGGAGAGAGAGCTGAAAAAATTAAGAGAGGAGAGAGATCGGAACCGGGGGATAAACATGAAGAGGAGGGCGGAAGGGGAAGAGCGCATATATGCGGAGGAACATGTGCGCGAGGAGGCCTGGTATGCGTAAAGGAAGAGATTAAGAGAAAGGGCTGCTGAGGCGCATGCGGCAGACGAACGTGGTGACAAGACCGGGAAGTACCCACACTAGACTCACGGAAGGTAGATGTATGTCTCAATAGCGTGGTATCTTCATTTTAGTTGTAGTGTCGTGATGTATCTTCATTTCAGTTGTAGTGTCATGATGTATCTTCATTTCAGTTGCAGTGTTGTGATGTATCTTAATTTCAGCATTACTTTGTAGTTGTCAGTTAATTTTGGAGACAATGTATCTTAGTTCTTCCCGTCAAAATGTTTCCCGCTGCAATGTTTCCTACCAAAATGTTTTCCACCATAATGTTTCTCGCCAATGAGTTCCCACCATTTCTTGTTCGTTTACCCTATAAAACCCCTCCTCATGAAGTTGTGTAAGCATAGAATTCATGTTTTTAGCCAGTATGTCCGGTTTTCCCAACAACCGCAGTTTTGAGACAAGCATGTCCGTCGACCTTTTTCATTTCGCCAGGACCTGTAGGACAGACAATAATCCAGCCCAATTGGAGGAACTCGTTGCTAGTGATTATCTCCTCACTGAGCTAGGTGAGGCATTACGTAGAAAAGCGTGGCCGAAGAGGACCCCGGAGGAGATGCGACAAAAGCTTATTAGGATCATTGCAAGGTGGGGCAAGCTTAAATTCATCAATGAAGCTTCAAGGCAGAGGCAAGCCTAGTACCCCTGGCTATGGATACAAGAGAGTGAAGATGAAGATGATCTCTTCATGCCGCCGGCCATTGGTACTAGGGACAGAGCTGAGTGGGACAAGGCGCAGGCCATGAAGAAGGCTCACGCCAAGAAGAGCAATGACAATAAGAGGAAGGATGAGAACTTTTTATCTTGGCTAGAAGAGAGTGAAGATGAAGATGATTCGTTCATGCCGTCAGTCATTGGTACCAGGGCGAGAGCTGAGTGGGACAAGAGGCAGACCATGAAGAGGTGCATGCCTAGAAGAGGAAGGGCGAGTCATCATCGAATGGAAAAGGAGAGGCATCGTCGAAGGGCAAGGGTGAGGCATAGTCGTAGGGATAGAGAGGCTCTTATTTATATACCGCAAGTTGTGTTTAACTGTATTGCAAGCTATGTTGAAGTGTTTGTCCAATAAAAATATGAAATAATAGAAAGGTGTCTCATACATAGATATATATATATGTCTCATACAGAGATAGATAACACTGCCATGAGTCACAGGGTTGCTGCAGCCTAGGTGTACTCCATCCGTACCTTCTGGGTGGCCCCACATTACGGGGAGGTAGAGTTGACCCATCACCCTAGGTCTGTGTATCCTGTATGGGGAAAAGTGGTGGAGTCTACTACGTCTGATACTGGTCAAACTAGTCAATATGATCTTGCCGAGTCTGTTGATCCTCCTCCTCATTAGTCGCCCATGAACCCATAGAGGACATGGTCGGGCCTCCATATCCTCCTGATAGTGTAAAAGAAATTTAGTACCGAACGATAGCATAATGCATGTAACAATAATAGATAGTAAAATGCTTACCCTCAGACTAGTATTGAGGCCGGTAATCAAAGTTCATGAAGGGGATGTGCTGATGTTGCTACCACTGGTCGAAACAAAGCTGTTGCTACTGCTTCCACTGGCCATTCGTAAACTGTGGTTGTTGTTGCTACCAGCTGATCCTCTAGCCTGGTCTGCAGGTGGTGCTCTTGGTGTCTCCTGCTGTGAGATCCATGGACGAGGCCCGTGGCGGGGTGGGGCAAGGAGGATCTTGCTGCTGCAGCGCTTAGCCTCTAGCCCGGTTTGGAGGTGGCTACTGCGTGGAGGGACGCGGGGTGCGTTGTTACGTGGAGTGATGCGGTGGGCGATGTGTTGCTTGGTGTTGAACGACGTCTGAAACATTGGCGCACGTGATGGTCGCATAGATACTCCATAGTATTTCCTCGACATGCCTCACAAAGGCCTGAGCCTAATGATGTGGTACAAGAGGAGTGGATGCGAGCGAACACCCCCACTAATGCACTTCGGTCTGTAACTTCCATGTCATATCGGCCTATATTGTATAGTAGATAAGTACACATTATGTAGGCTAACAAGTCCAGTGACAAAGAAAAGTGTATTTACCACCGACTGTCTGGGCTCCATAGGTGACTGGCTAGGGTATGTCTCATCATCATGTGTGTGGTGGATGGGACGCAACTGTGTCATGTCATGTACCTCTGTAAGTATGCACGAAATAGCCATATCAAATGGGCCAATGAGCCACACATCAGTTGTTGCATTCTACCACTCCTGGATATAACTCTGAACCAGTGGAAGCCATTGAGTTGCGCTTCTGTTAGTACCCTTCAGGGAGTACCTGAAATTACATTTTGTTATACCATCATCGTAGAACTAAAGATAAGCAATATTGTATGTGCATATATTAACTTACATGTGCACGACATCTGGAAGGGGGACCTCCGGACATGGAGGATCTACCATATGGCAAAGACCGAATTGCCTCATGACCCTCTGTTGATACATCTCCTTGACCTGACAATCGAAGATGATCTTCGATTTAGTCAGTCGGTACTCCTCATCTCTAATGCACATAATAGATATCCCACCGGAATATCCGGCAGCTGCCACATATGTCGTGTATGGCTCCCAAATGACTGCATCCTCCCTCAACAAATCGAACTACTCGTTGAACGACGGGTAGCAGCTCTTGACTTGATCTCCCACGAAATGACATTGTTGGACAAAAGAGTTGTAAGTTACTTCATAGTGCAGTATCGGAAATGCAATTTATTAAACGGTTTAACTTACCTTACAACGTGTCCAATGTGTACCGAATGTAGGCATGTCAATTCCCTCATGGCAAAACAGCAGATCAACCTCATAGATAATGGCTTCCTCTCTCTCGTTGATAAATGATTTATTCTTTGTCATCTCAGGGTGGCCGATAGGGAATCTCTCCCATGAACATAGTTGTAGCAACATTAGCCATCCTAGCAAGGCGGATCTTTCCTTGGTTAGTTGACAACCCATGCACATACCTCGATACGTAGCTGCTAAGACAGCAGAACTCTAGCTCCACTATGTGATGTCGTTCTGGCACGTCCCCTCCATGATCTCTCTATCATAGTGGTTATAGCATGCACTAATGGTCGAGTCGTGGTTCTCGGTGAACATCACCTTCCCAAGAAGCCACATTATGTATGCCTCCAGGCTGCGCCTAATTTGTGACTCAGTCATCGGAATGGCTGGGTAACTAAACTTCTGGATCTGCATTGGTAAATAGAACAATTTTGATCATCGTGTGATATAATAATTGGTACGACAAAGAAGAAGATACATAGTAGCAAACAAACCTGATAGTTTTGCAACCATTCGAATTTTGTCCCATGATTTTCACACGCAAATGTCGTAGATCCATCATGGATGCCAAAGAACCGTTGGGCCATGTCTTGGGCCTAATTCACCGGCGCGTCCATTGGGCCTATTGGCACTCTAGCCAACGGCAGTCCCGGTAAGAATGAGACATCCTGAAGGGTAGGAGCCATCTCTCCCTAGCAAAAGTGGAAAGTGTGAGTCTCGGGCCTCCATCGTTCCACTAAGAAGGTGAGCAAACTGGTCGTAGTGAAGGCGAGTGGTCTGGAAGCCATGTTGTCGTCCGTCTATCTCCACCGTACGAGTGGCCTCAACCAAATGCACAAATGGTAAAAGCCCAGCCCACTTCAACCTGCATACCGAGATAGCATAATAGTTTATTTACTCTGTCACACAAATATTTGAAACCCAACGAGAAATAAATGTCTCATACCTCTGAAGCCAATCAGGGTGTATCCACCAGTTAGACAGGGGAGTGCGAGTCACTAGGTGACAAGGGTTTAACTCATCAATGCCCATTGTTATGGACTTGGGTTTTGGAGAAGGAGGGAGCGCTGGAGACATCTATCGGCTAGAAAACAAGCACACAGGGGACAAAGATTTACCCAGGTTCAGGCCTCGTAGAGTTCCCTACTCCTGCTTGTCTACTCGTGGAATTATCGAGGGAATCGAAGATTACAATGGTGTGCAGATGTCATCTAGCGAAGGTTGTGGAAACTAGGGTTGTGTGTGTCCTCCTCGCCGCCCCCTCCTAGCCTTTATATAGGTAGGCTAGGTCTCGGGTAGCAGGTCGAGTCGGTTACAAGTTAGGGTTTTCCCCTTCAAACTTTCTATCTTTAGTTTCTTCTTGTTCTTCAAGCAATCGAGAGTCTGTAGGTTACTCGAGTCCTTCATTTGGGCCTTGGCGACACCGTGGGCCTTTACGTATTTAGACCGTATATACCAAGCTCGAGTACCCGTGGGGTATACCCATGTCAGTAGCCCCCGAGTGTCCGGTGGAATCACAGATTCGACTGGGGACTTTTTGATGTCTTTCGAGTGTATGAATGAGTATATTTTCGACTGCTTTGTTTGTGTCATAGGGATTGTTGATATGCGTGCCTGATTTATCTGATGTATCGGTATCAGTTAGCCACCTTAGGGTGAAACAACGCAATCTACTCGAACTCGAGTCCCCGGACTCGAATCCAGAAAAGTGCTGGTGTAATTCGACTCAAGCCGCGGAGGTCTTACAGGAGTCAAATTCCAGTTATATGGGTGTGAGCACTCAACGCGTCCGTCAAGGCATGTTCATCGTACCTGTAGGCACCGATATATTTCTGGTAGTGTGTAGCTAATGCGTTGCCAGGCCTTATTCAGGTCTTACCTTCACGCTGTAAGCGCGGCATCCGAATTTTATCATCGCGGAGACGATTCGGTGACCTAGGAGACGCAGTCTCTTTGTAGGGAAAAATTATGAGAAGGTGTCGCCATAAACTCCGAGTGTGGATGTTATCAACACACAGTACTTAGTATAAATAATCATAGGGTGCACGACCAGCGTTCCCTATGGGAGTAGCCCCCGAGTGCCTGGTTGAGTCAAAGACTCAGGCAGGGACTAAAGAACTTTTGCGACTGTTGTCATCTTTTGCTTGCTTGTTTCAGTCAAAGTTGTTTCTGGCGCTCCCTATGGGAGTAACCCATGTCCATAGTCGAACCATATTTCGAGTGGTTGGGTTTGCCTTTGATTGTCCATGTTCCCGCAAAAAGAAGAGAAAAATCATAGGGTGCGCGACCACCGCTCCCTATGGGAGTAGCCCCCGAGTGCTTGGTGGAGTCGAAGACTCGAGCAAGGATTAAAGTAGTCGTAGTCTTCTGCTGCGTAGCTTTGATGACATCAGTGCTGACGATTTCATGACCTCAGTTGCCCGCGTGAGCGAGTTTGACGGGACGTGACGAGCAGTGGGTCCCACTCTCTGACTTTGATTTGACTAGGCGTGCGTAATCTTTTATTTTTAACTGCGCCTCCTCGATTTCTGCGCGTAATGGGAGCAGTGGAGGGACGGTTCACGTTTCCACTCCTCCACGTGTCCAACGCGATGTTTGCCATGCGTCCAGTAGGGTTTTTCTGAGCCGTTGGATTCCATCTTCTAGGGGTTAAGTAGCGGTGCTGCGATGGTAATTTCTCATCTGCTCTCATTCATCCTTTGCTTCCATCGTCATTGCCGCTACTCCTCTGCTTTCTCTGCGCTCGCTTTGTCTACAACGCTGGACTAGCTCCGCTCGTTTCCAAGCTACTTCCTTCGGTCGCATCGCCGCCGCGCAATGGGGAAGAAGAAGGGAGGTGCGGCGGCTGATTCCGTGGCTACCGCTGCTGCGGTGAAAAAGAAGGGCGGCTCCGCCGTCGTGGGTACCAGCACTGCCGCCGGCGGGAAGAAGAAGGGCGCGGGCACTCGCGTCACGAATGGTGCGGCGTCCGTCCATCATCAAGTCTTTGGATCTCCGTCTTCTTCGCCAAGACGGAGTGCTGTCCGCCACAGCCGACGACGCGCGCGTCCCCGGCGGTGAGATAATTCCTTCTCCTCCCGCTGGTTTTCAAGTGATGTTCTTGGATTTCATCATTCGCGGCTTTTCCTTGCCCTGCATCCTTTCTTCAGGGGCCTCCTTTGTTTTTACGGGCTTCAGCTCCATCAGCTGTCCCCGAACTCTATCCTCCATATCTCTTGCTTCATCACCCTTTGCGAGTGCTGGCTCGGAATCGAGCCGCACTTCGGCCTCTTCAAGCGGAAGCGCCAATCTGTGTCTGGCTCTTTAGTCTACGATGTAGGTGGCTGCGGAGTCCACGTCGACCCATCCGCCACCTATTTCGACATCAAGCTCACGGCATTCGTCCAAGGGTGGAGGGACACATGGTTCTACATCCGCGACGAGAAGGCCAACGGGGAGCACTTCGGACTCGCACCCTTCGATCCCGTGATGCCGTGCAAGAGGAGGCGCTCCTGGAAGAACGTAGTCATGCCTGGCTAGTCCGCGGAGACAGATGTGATGTACAAGCACATCTACGACCTCGAGAGTCACATAGGTAAAGAAGAGGGAGGTTGCGCCCTCATTCGCACGTGGCTACGCCATCGCGTCCAGCCCCTACAAGCCAGAGTCCACCCCATGTTTCAGTGGGCTGGCACTAACGATGCCACTCGCGTGTCTGCCGATGGCATGTCCACGAGTGAGGTGGACAAAAGGGTTCGACTGGTCACCAAGTACACCGTCAAGGATGTGCTCCCCATTGAGCCAGTTGTTCCTCCATTTGATGCTGCTAACCCTCCTCCCGAGGTATAATTGTGCTACGCAGTAGCTTAGTTTGTCGATTGCTTTTCTGCTGTATATTTGCTTTTTGCTGAATTTGTTGTCTGTATGCAGGATTGTTCAATCATCATGACACTCATTGGTCCCTCGAGTCCTGTGTCCAGCTCCAAGTCGTCGAGTGCCATTGACTCATTGGGCGGCGTAGCCCCTGAGTCCGTTGATGCGCTTGTTTTCTTCTCTGCGGCCTTTGGCTTGATGGAGCGTTCGCAGATGCGCTCGAGAAATACCCCAGGTGGTATGGGGGCGCAGGTAGAGCCTATGTTGGCGAGTGCGTCCGCCTCTTTGTTGCTTTCGCGACCTACGTGCCGCAGCTCGCAACCATCGAAGTCTCCTTCGAGTGTGTCGTAGAGGTCGCGGTACGCGATCATGTTGTCATTCAGTGCGTCGCACTCATGCATCGTTTGGTTGACGGCCAACTTGGAGTCGCCGTATATGATGAGCCTCTTGGCGCCGTAGGCTTTTGCCATCCTCGTCCCGTGCAGAAGGGCTTCGTACTCAGATTCGTTGTTGGAGGCGGTGAACTGCATTCGCCGGATGTATTTCAGCTTGTCCCCTTGAGGCGATGTCAGTATGACACCGGCACCTGCTCTATCCTTCCGCTTGGATCCATCGAAGTGCATTGTCCAGAGGTAGGACATATCTGGTTTGTCAGGGAGCTGGTTCTCCATCTAGTGCACAAGCAAATCAGGGAGAACTTGCGACTTGATTGCGTCGCGCTTTTCGTATGTAATGTCTCGTGGAGACAATTCTATTCCCTAGAGCGCGACTCGTCCCGTGGCGTCGGGGTTATTGAGGATATGCCCCAACGGGGCGTCGTTGACCACCACGATTGGGTGCTCCTGGAAGTAGTAGCGCAGTCGCCAGGCGGTCATGAAGACGCCGTATGCCAGCTTCTGGTAGTGCGGGTACCGCTGTTTTGTTGGCGTGAGGACCTCGCTGAGGTAGTAAACTGGGCGCTGTACTCCGTGGACCTTGTTTTCCTCGGCCCATTCGACCACGAGTACTGTGCTGACCACTTGGTTGGTGGTGGAGATATACAGCAAGAGTGGTTCCCTTTCTCGTGGGGTCACCAGTACTGGCGAAGTGGATAGCAGGCGCTTGAGGTCTTCGAATGCTTCTTGCACTTCATTGGTCCACTCGAATTTTTCAGCTTTGCGGAGGAGCTGGTAGAAGGGCAGTGCCTTTTCTCCCATCCGGCTGATGAATCGACTGAGGGCCGCGATTCGTCCAACCAGCTGTTGGACGCCCCTTATGTTTTTCGGCTTCTCCATGGCCAGTATGGCTTTTATTTTCTTCGGGTTCGCCTCGATTCCCCTCGCGGAGATGAGATACCCGAGTAGTTTCCCAGATGGTATGTCGAAGGCGCATTTGTCCGGATTGAGCTTGATCTGGTAGCAGTCGAGGTTGGCGAAGGTTTCGCGCAAATTGTCGATTAGGGAGGCTTCCTCCTTGGTCTTGATTACTATGTCGTCGACATAGACTTGAATGTTGCGACCAAGTTGCTCTTTGAGACAAGCCTGCATGCACCGCTGATAGGTGGCTCCTGCGTTTTTTAGCCCGAAGGGCATTGTATTGTAGCAGCACACACCAAAGGGCATTGTAAACGTTGTTTTCTCTTGGTCTTCCTCCTTCATTCGAATCTGATTATAGACTGAGTAGGCGTCGAGGAAGCAGAGGCGCTCGCATCCCGTGGTGGAGTCGATGATCTGGTTGATGCGCGGCAATGGGAAGTGATCCTTTGGGCAGTGCTTATTCAGAGAGGTGAAGTCGACGCACATCCGCAGGATATCCGTGTCCTTTTTTGGTGCCAGCACCGTGTTGGCGAGCCAAGTGCTTTCCTTGATCTCGCGTATGAACTTGGCGTCGAGGAGTCTGTTGATCTCCATTCCAACTGCCTGCGCTCGTGGCTCAGACAATCACCGAATTGTTTGCTTCACTGGCCTTGCGTCGGGGTTGACGTTGAGTGCATGCTCGGCGAATTCCCTGGGAACTCCTGGCATGTCCGCAGGACACCAAGCGAAAATTTCCCAGTGCTCACGGAGGAATTCGACGAGCGCGAGTTCCTATGCGGGACTCAAGTTGTTGGCGATGAGGGCCGTCTTGGCGGGATCCGATGGGTGGACCTGCACTTTCTTTGTGTGCACCGATGAGTCGAAGGAGAGATTAGGTGAACTTGGTCAGCTCAGGGGAGGCAGAATGTTGTCTGTCGACTCCTTTAGTCTCGCGAGTTCCTCCTGCATGCCGAAGGATTGGGAAATTCTGTTGAATTCCCTGTCGCAACTGTCAAATCTCTCGAAGCTCTCGTTGATCATGATGACGCCATTGGGACCTGGCATTTTCATCAGCAGGTAGGCATATGGGGCACTGCCATGAACCTAGCGAACGCGACGCACCCGAGGATGCAGTGGTACTGTGAGGGCTAGTCGACGACCTCAAAGTCGATGCGCTCGCGTCGTAAGTTCTTCGGTGTGCCGAAGATGACGTCGAGGTTGATTTTGCCCAGGGGGTATACGCCTTTCCCTGGGACGATGCCGTGGAATGTTGTGTCCGAGGCCTCCAGGCAGGTTAGAGGGATCCTCATTGCTCGCAAGGTACTCGCGAATATAAGGTTGATGCCGCTCCCGCCATCCATGAAGACGCGGCTCATGTCGAAACCTCCGATTTGCGCCTCGAGTACGAGGGGGCAATGGCCTGGACGAGGTACTTGAGGCAGATGATCGTGTTTGTCGAAGGTGATGCAGGACTCGCTTCCGCTGAGGTAATCAGTAGTAGATGGTGGCGAGTGTGTGGCCAGGTTGACTTGGCGAGTGATGGCCTTCTGCACCCGATTCGAGGGGCGTCCCTTTTGGATCATCATGGTGCCCATGGCTCGTGGGTACGGTTCGCCTCCGTGGTGCCGGTCCAGCGCAGCTGCATTCGGGGGCGGCCCAGGTGGTGGTGACGGAGCGCCGTGCGCCACAGTGCCTGGTGCGGCTCCGTAGCCTCTTTCGACTGCGTTGCGATTCATCCGAACCAATCCCTCATGTAGCTTGAGGAATTCGCGGCAGTCCTTGAGGAGGTGGCTAGACTTCTTCTTTCCGTCATGCTTGTCGATGTAGAAGTGTACCGTACATGGCCCGGACAGTTTGTCCTCAATGGATGTCACGGGTGCTTCATCGCGATTGCGGCGTTGCCACACTTGCGTAGTTTTCCTAGAGTCGCGGTATCCGCTTCTATGGTATCCGTTGTTGCGGTTATCGTCGCGTCTGTCGGCGTAGCCATCTGCAACCAATTTGACGTCGTCGCGATCATCGTAGATGCGCATGTGGAGTTTGCCTCGGCGATCGCGTCTGCGCTCGAGTTCCGCCTCCTTGTCAGAGTGAACACGATTTTTCACCGAATCTTCTCCATCGGCCCACCGATTCGTGATTTCCATCAGGTGGTCGATGGTTTGGGGTTTTGAGCGGCCTAGCTCCTCCCTGAGCTCTAGGTGGCGAACACCGCCGTTGAACGCGTCAATCGCGCGATCCTCTGAGATGTTCTCTGCGGAGTTCTTGATGATAGACCACCTTTGGATGTAGGAGCGTAGAGATTCACCCGATCTTTGTTGGCAGCACCTCAGCTCTTCGATTGATGCGGGCCGCTTGTACGTGCCCTTGAAGTTGCACAAAAAACTGTAAACCAGCTCATCCCAGCTGCGAATGGATCCACGCGGGAGGTTGTTGAGCCATGCTCTAGCGGCGTCTTGCAGCTGTAGCTGTAAGCATTGCATGGTCGTGCTTCCACTGCCGCCGTGGAGCCTGACGGAGGAGATGTGGTCCTCCAGCCAGATCTTCGGGTCCTGTAGGCCATCAAACTTCGGGTTCTCTGATGGGAGTTTAAACCCTTTAGGCATTCGCTTTTGCCTGATGGATCTGCTGAAGCATCTGGCGCCGCAGAGCTCCACATCTTCCTCTTCCAAGTCAGTCGACCGGGCACGTCGTGCCCTTGATTTGTCGATCTTGCGCTGCATGAGGTTGTTGCGCGCATCATAGTCGCGATCGTGTCGCCGTGAGCGGCGGTGTCGAGACAGGTCGTGACTGTTGTCGCTAGATGAGGGCGAGGAGTAGCACTTTGCCCTTTTTTGGCTCAGGTGTTGGCTCTTTTTCGAGAGCAGCCTTGATTAGTCCCAAGCCCGTGATCGTAGATCGGTGCATGGCGGCTCAGGATCTCCAGCTGGTGGCTAGTTGTTGAGGAGGTACATGGTGGCTGCTGTCACCGCGGCTTGTGGCGTTTTGGGGACCACGTTGCCCCGTGTATCGACTATCATAGAGCTGAAGTCGAGGACTTTTGCAGCTTCTATGCGTGCTTGCTCGGTAAGGTGGGCCATCCGGGATTGCCTCTTTTTGGCGATGTATTCGTTGCCCTTTGAGGAGGATCCTCCGTGGGAGGAGAGCCCACCACGACGAAGGCTCGACTCGTCTGCCGCCTTTTTACGCGCTTCGAGCTGCGCGATTGTTTGCGCTTGGCGCTTAAATTACTCCTTCAGGAGACAATGGTAGCCCATCAGAAGTTCTTGCGAGGATCCGGGGGGTAGAGGGTTTCCCCGTAGGGCCTCGCAGCAGCGAGCCCATTCAAGCTCATTGAGCCTGACTACGACGCGTTCGTTGGTTTGCTCATTGGTTATGGTTGGAGGTTCGATTGTCCCTCCGTTCTTGACGGGAGTGCCTCCATTTCCACCATTCCCGCCGTTGCCACGGTTCGGCGGGTCGGTTTCGTTGCCACGGTTGCTCGTGTTGTCTCGATTGGCAGAGGTGTCGCCTGCGTTGATGACGGCGCACATGAAGTGATTGGGGAAGCCGCTGCTACCGCAACTCTCAGATCCGGAGCCGTAGGCTTCATCTTCGGTTGCCAGATCGCTCAGATCAGACTTGCGGCTGTTGTCGCTGACCGTGTTACCGACTGTTGTCGGGGTGTTGAGTTCGCTGAGGGCGCCGATCGATGGAGGGAACCATGATGCTGGGGCAATCGCCAGAACTATCGGCTGATCAAGCATGCGAAGCATTCCCATCTGACCAACTTGGAAGCGGAAGCTCCCGATCGCCAGGCTGATTCCGTCGCCCACGGACTCGAAGGCCGGGCGAGTGGCTGGCGTGTGGACGGTGAAGTCGAATGCGCCGAAAAGCTGGCGAATCTCCGCTGTTGCAGAGTTGTAGATCGCGGGTGATGGGGCCTAAGAATCCACAACATCAGCACTCCCATTTCCCACAAACGGCGCCAATTGACGAGGGTTTAACTCATCAATGCCCATTGTTATGGACTTGGGTTTTGGAGAAGGAGGGAGCGCTGGAGACATCTATCGGCTAGCAAACAAGCACACAGGGGACAAAGATTTACCTAGGTTCAGGCCTCATAGAGGTCCCTACTCCTGCTTGTCTGCTCGTGGAATCATCGAGGGAATCGAAGATTACAATGGTGCGCAGATGTGATCTGGCGAAGGTTGTGGAAACTAGGGTTGCGTGTGTCCTCCTCGCCACCCCGTCCTAGCCTTTATATAGGTAGGCTAGGTCTCGGGTAGCAGGTCGAGTCGGTTAGAAGTTAGGGTTTTCCCCTTAAAACTTTCTATCTTTAGTTTCTTCTTGTTCTTCAAGCAATCAAGAGTCCGTAGGTTACTCGAGTCCTTCATTTGGGCCTTGGCGACACCGTGGGCCTTTACGTATTTAGACCGTATATGCCAAGCTCGAGTACTAATACGTCTAAAACGTATCTACTTTCCCGAACACTTTTGCTATTGTTTCTCCTCTATACTTGTGTGATTTAGATGCAACTAATGCGAACTGACGCTGTTTTCAGCAGAATTGCCTTGGTGTCTACTTTTTGTGCAGAAAATCAACTATTAGGAAAAATCCCGAAAAATATGCCAAAACTCCTATTTCACCCGAAGACTCCAGGAGTCAGAATACGAGACGGAGAAGAGCCCTGGGATGCCCACACCACCTGGTGGCGCGGGCCAGGCTAGGCCACGCCAGGGGGTGGTGTGGGCCCCTAGGCACCCCCTCGGCCTCTCTCTTCGCCTATAAGGAGCCTTCTAACCTAAAAACTTCGAGGGGTTCGACGTTTTTCCAGAAGGAGTTCCGCTCCGCCGCCACCACCAGATTCCACGAAATAGCACCAGAAACTCCGTTCTGGCACCCTGCCGGGACGGGAAATTGGAGGAGATCATCGCCATCATCATCATCACCATCGCTTCTCCATCGACCATCCATGTTTCCCCCATCTATGAGTGAGTAATCCCCCACTGTAGGCTATGGGGATGGTAGGGATCGGATGAGATCGTTCATGTAATGGCATCAGATTGTTAGGGCATAGTGCCTAGTATCTTTTATTAGTGCTTTATGACTTTGTTGCGACTTGTTATGTTTAATGCTTGCCACTAGGGCAAGAGTGCCATGATTTCAGATCTGAACTTATTATTGATTCATTATGATAGTATTGTTTCTGGTCTTATCTACAAGCTGTATACACACATCGTTGTCCGGAACCTATGGCCCCGAAGTGACAGAAATCGGGATAACCGGAAGGGAAAGGTTTTGATGTGAGGATCACATGTGTTCATGGAGTGTTAATGCTTTGCTCCGGTGCTCTATTAAAAGGAGCACCTTAATTGCCAGTAGTTCCCTAGAGGCCCCGCTACAAACGGGATGGCAGGACAAAAGATGTTGTGCAAGTTCTCATTGCGAGCACGTATGACTATATATGGAACACATGCCTAGGGTTGTCTAGTACTTGGGTGCTTTATCTTATTTATCTGCAATTGCCCTATGTTCTGATTGCTGTGTGAATTGTCTTGTCCATGCAACGCCCGTCCATCCATCCCTATGCCTACCGCACTCAAATCCCATTGTTTACTGCTTTTGTTACTACTGTCGTTGCTTTACTACTGCTGTTACTTTACTATTCCTACTACAAAACTGTTGCTACTGATAAACTGCTGTGAGCAAGATTGTTTCCAGGTGCAGCTGAATTGACAACTCAGTTGTTAAGGCTGATAAATATTCTTTGGTTCCCCTTGTGTCGAATCAATAAATTGGGTTTCAGTTCCCTCGAAAATACTGCGATACACCCCCTATACTTGTGGGTCATCAAGACTAATTTCTGGCGCCGTTGCCGGGGAGCATAGCTTTATTTATCAAGTTCACTTGGATTCTCTATTGTTCGCTGCTTTCCATCCATCATGGGTAAGTCTCGTGATGGCAAGGTTCCTATTTTACCATCCACTACAAGAAGAGGTACGGTTTTGAACACCTCTACTGCTCTTGATTCACCGTCTGTTTTGAGTAAGTTCCTTACACCACCACATACACATGCTACACACACTTCTACTACCGCTGAATCTGAAACTTCTAATACTTATGATGCTGCTTATACTGTGCTTGATAAAAGTGGTTCGTTAGGTCCTTTCCTAGATGCTACGATTGCTAGAACTATAGCTGGAAATACCGAAACTCCTAACGAAGGCACTGCCACACCTGTTAGCTCACCTGAGTCTAGTAAGAGTTATGATGCTGAAGAAGATTATGTTGAGATGACTGATGAGTTTATTGAAGAATGTAGGAACACCCATGATAGGAGCGTTGCTAAGAGTCTCCTTGAGAGGCGTACTATTAGACCCAAATTATCTCTTGATGCTAAGTTTGCTGCTTCTCCCATAAATATTATAGATGAAGATTATGATTTCTCTCTCGATCTATCTTACATAGCTATTGTCGAGAAAGAACCTTTTTATGGGACTAAGAATGAAAGTGCGGTAGCACATATGAATGAACTTTCTACCATGAGTGGCTTGTTTTCTGATGATATTAAAATGTGTACTTACTTTGTTGCTAAGATTTTACTTTTTTCACTGAAAGCAGAAGCTCAAACTTGGTTTGGTAATTTACCTCCTGGATCTATTGATAGCCCTGAGTGCTTGATTAATACTTTCCTGCAGAAATATTTTCCTCCTAGTGCTAGACATGCTGTTTTGCAGGAACTTTCTGATTTTAAACAGGGAGAAAAAGAGGTATTGCCCGAATCTTGGGCAAGGGTCTGTGCTTTGATTCATGCACAGGCTGGAAGTCCATTAAGAATGAACTACTTGATATATTTTATAATGGACTAACCGAAGAATCTAGGACATACCTAGATAGTTCTGCTGATTGTGTTTTCAGGAATAGGACTCCAAAGGAAGCTGAGGAATTAATGGCTAAAATAAGCAAGAATTATGAAGATTGGACTCCTCCTAAACAAGTTACACCTGAAGTAATTGTACCTGAACCATCTATTCCTGTGCCTATTCCAACGTCAAAGAAGAGGGGAGTTATTGAATTAAATGATGAAGTGATGAAGGAAGCTAAGAAATGTCTTAAGGAGAAGGGAATTAAAGCTGCAGATGTCAAGAATTTACCTCCTATAGAAGAATTATGTAAGCTTGTTCCCTACTCACCCACTATTGAGGTACACTCTCTCCAACACTTTGATGAAGGTGATATTCCTTACTTGAAACCTCCTGATCAATGCTTAGAAGAATTTGATATCTTTATTGTTAAGCAAGATAACTTCAATAAAAGGGTGCAAAATCATCTAATGGAAAACACTAGAGCTATTGTTGAGTTGAAAGATATTGTGGAAAGAACCTCTAATGATGTTAAAATGATTGTTAAACACTTTCAAATGGTTCAAACTCAAATAGATCAACTCGTTAAAGTGCAAAACGACTTGCTAGTTAATGTTGCTAAAGAAAAACATGCTTATGAAATTAGAACTAGAAGTGGTGCTGCTACCCAAGATCCTCTATATCCTGAGGGGCATCCCAAAAGAATTGAGCAGGATTCTCAACAAGCTAAAAATAGTGGTTCTACTCGTAAGAAAAGGAAAAAGAAACATAAAACTATTATAGAACCCTCTGAACCTGCTATAGATCCTAATAGTATATCTATTTCTGATGCTGAAACTGAAAGTGGTAATGAAGAAAATGAAGAGCCTAATGAAGAAAAAGTTAAAGAAGAACCTGAAAACCACACTAAGAATACTAAATACACCAAAGAAGATTTTATTGCTAAGAAACATGGTAGTGAAAGAGAACCTTGGGTCCAAAAACCTATGCCTTTCCCCGATAAGAAACACAAGCCAAAGGAAGATGAACACTATAATAAGTTTTGTGAGTGGATGAAGCCTTTATTCTTGCAAATTCCTTTGACTGATGCTATTAAATTGCCTCCTTAGTCAAAGTATATGAAGGACATTGTCTCGAATAAAAGGAAGATCCCTAATGAAGAAATTTCCACTTTGCTTGCTAATTATTCCTTCAATGGTAAGGTTCCTAAGAAACTTGGAGACCCAGGGATTCCAACTATCCCTTGCTCTATTAAGAACAGTTATGTTAGAACTGCTTTGTGTGATTTGGGAGCTGGAGTTAGTGTTATGCCTTTCTCCCTCTATAAGAGGCTTCAGCTTGAAATTTTGATACCAACTGATATATCTTTGCAAATGGCTGATAAGTCTACCACTATTCCTGTGGGTATATGTGAAGATGTACCTGTTCAGGTGGCTCACAATTGCTTGATATTAACTGATTTTGTTGTGCTTGAAATGCCTGAAGATGATAATATGTCTATTATTCTTGGGAGACCTTTTCTTAATACTGCAGGAGCTGTTATTAATTGTAATCAAGGAAAGGTGACCTTCAATGTTAATGACAAGGAACATACTGTCTATTTCCCCAAGAAGATTGAAAGGACTTATGGCTTGAATTCAATTGAACATGTTGAAGGCATTCAGGTTGGAGAAATATATTGTCCCATACCAAGAGAAAATTTTGAAATTATGATTGGGACCATTGCTGTCAAGGTTGAGGTAACATAATCATTAGTGGAGTACAAAGTTTTGTCCCATATGCAATTGTTTTGGTAGCAAGACTTGATCAACCTTGCTAACAAAAGGATTTCATTGAACAAAACAATGTTTTCACTATGATTATCTCCATTTATTTCTATCCTTTGCATTTTAGTTTTTTGCTTTCGTTTAGTTTTCTTTGTGTTGTTAGTGGCTTGCATGTTAGAACTTCTGTAGTTCTAGACTTGTTTTGTCCTTGCATCATGTTTCAAAAAGAAAAAAAAATCTGTTTGTCAGAAAAATCATTCTTCTATTTCTGAAAATTGCCCAAAAATAAAGTGTCTCGAAAAATTCTAGAAAATTCATATTAAATTTTTACGTGAAAAAGGGGCAGAGGAGTACCTGGTAGGTACCAGGGGGGGCCCACCAGGCAGGCACACCATGTGGTGGCGTGGCCATCCCTGGGTGGCGCCATGCCCTGGTGTGGGCCACCCTTGGCCCCCCACTACCTCTCTCTCCTGCCACTTTCTTCTCTCTCCCGAGTAAGCTCCAGTTCATAACTCAAAATCGCATTCTCTCTGTGCTTGCCCTTGATTTCTTTGATCTCTTTGCTCATCCCACCTTTCTTGCTGAAATTTGGAGCAATTGTTCCTTGGTATGTGACTCCTCCCCTTGACCAAGTAGATTTGTGTTTAGTGGATTGTATGTTGAGTATTTTGCTGTTGTAGGTGACTGGTTATGAGGGCTTGTAAGCTTGTTTGATGCTTAGAGATATAGTTTTGATGCATGTTTAGGCCTCTTGCAAGTCCCTATGAGTAGAATCTTTCATTATATTTACTTTGCAATCACTTGTTTAATAGGTGTTTAAATTTCAGAATACCAAGCATGAACAACCACACTTTTGGAGAGATATTTGAGAGTGATGAACCTAGGAGGTCGAGGCCCTCAAGAACAACCTCTCAAGCTAGGCCATCATACAATGAAGACCTCATTGCAACACGCATTGGCAGTGATAGGGATGATGGGGATGCTCACCCATCCTCTTTTCCTTGTTTTACTTTCTTGCAAGCTGTAGGTATTCTTGATGATTTCTTGCTACTGATTGAGAGGGTTAGCTTGACCTCTTATATGCAAGATGAGAGTGCACAATACGCTATGCTCACCAAAACTTTTTTTGAGAGTTTCTCATTTACTAACACATCCTATCATTCTACTGTCTCATTTAAAATCTATGATATGCCCTTCACCATGCCTTTGGAAAGATTTTGCAGTATTGTAGGTGTGCGTATGACAGGGACCGTGAAGAAAATTCAAGGGCGACCCGCTGATTTGTTGGAGCTATACCGAGGGGTGACCAATGATGATGACCGTGTGGCGCAGCGCGGAAAGATAAGAAATATCCAACTCCCCGCTCTTAGATACTTTGCGTATTATCTTGCTACTAGTGTGTTGGGTAGGGAGAACACTAGTAATATCTTCAACTATCATTTAGCATTCCTTGCTGCTGCGCTTAACAATGATACCCGGTACAATCTTGGCTCGCTTATTGCTCGCCGCCTAGCTGCTAGGGGGCCTATCTATGGGGGCATCATTGCCTCGCGTGTAGTCAATGCATTAGGTCTTTCAGTGGATCCCGATGATGCTATGCTAGCACCACAGAGGCTCGATCTTGTTGCCACGAAAACTCATCACTTTGTCACTGCTACCTCTGATTTGAACAATCTAGTATATAGGAAGCTTTTCACTGACGGGGATGAAAGGGAGATCCTTTTGCCATAGCCTACTTTGTTTAGTGTTGACAGGAGACCGTGGTCGCGCTCCAAGGAGGAAGTGGACGAGCAGCTTCGCTTGCTAGGGTTCCACGAGCAGCACCAGGAGGATGTGCTCTCCTACGATTACTCTATGCACTACGGAGGAACGTACTCGAGCTCGCACCAGGACGAGGGTACCTCCTCGTCATACCACAGTGACACTTCATCCTGGCCGGCTTGGGATTGATTCCCACTTAGGCCAAAAGCCTAAGCTTGGGGGGAGGTACGCCGACACCGCACTCATCTCCATATCATTTTGCGTCGGTACTTTGTATATTCATGTTTTCGTTCTCTTTTTAGTTTTCGTTCTTCTTTGCTTTTGCTTTCTAAAAACACAAAAAGACCAAAAATATTTCTGTTGTTTCTCTTTGGTTTCCTTCTTCTTTTTGCCTTGGTTTGTTTTTCCCTTTTTGCTTTGTTTGAACTTTTTGAAAAACCCAAAAAGATTTTGCTTTGCTTGTTTTTCTCTTTTGGTTCTTATTTAAAAATCGAAAACACCAAAAATATTTGTCGTTCTTCTTTGGTTTTTGCGAGTTTGCTACAGGGTTCGGCAGTTCTTAGTGGATTATTGGTTTCATATTATTATTCACGCCACACAAGTGAAGAGCAATTATGAGGATTAATGACAACTTGAGGCATGGTAAGAGGCTGGTAACGAACTCTATTTGTCTTCATTTTTGTACATATACTCATCATTGTGAGCTTGCTTAGTTCGTTCATGAAGAGTGTATGTTTTCTTTGGATGCTTAATAGTTCTTGCTTTCTTATGATTAGCTCCAGCTCGCTAATAGTTTGTAGCATGTCTCATGAATGTTTGCTTGCATTACTCTATTCATAAATTGGTATGACATCGTGGTATCCTCCTCTGAATATTTCATTTGATTGACTTGGCACATGCTCATGCATGCACATGACTGTGATAATCAGTTAAGCCTTGATGAATTATTTTGCCTTGAGGATCTTGAATCATTTTCATGCCATAAGTAGTCTTGTTTTGTTGCAAGCATGATAATGACAGCTATTGCTCTCTCGTTTGTCGCTCCCTTACTATTGCTAGCCTTCATTTCCACTGAGTGTTTTGCTCATGTTTCCAACCCCCCAAACCAAATATTTCCAAAGTGTCCACCATACCTACCCATTAGCATCATTTGCTACTTTCGTGCATATTCAATATGCCTTGTTTTCTTCCGAATAAAATGTTTGCTTGTTATGAGAAAGTTAGTTAGTAAAGCTCTCACGAACTTGATGGCACACTTTATTTTCTTGCACTTAATAAACCTGAACCATTGCGTCCTTCTTTGTTATGCATATTCTTGCGCTTTATGAGTTGAAGTTAGCAGAACCATGTATCATGGGGACCGCTTTCAACACTTCATAGGTACTTTGTACCTAGTTGATATCATGTTCTTTTGCTTATGGATCCCGGTGGTGTGAAATAAAAGTGGAACTTGTAAGATCATGGAGTTTGTATGTATGTTAGAGAAACGCCTGGGCCGCTAGCCTAAGCCATGCCTAATCATGGTGGAAACTTGCAGCATAACCATAATGAGCATTCTATGAAGCATCCTCAATAAAAATTTATGCACATAGTAAATAAAAAGATCGATGAGATGCTCATTGTCTGCTTGCCTTGTCATTTTGATCATGGGATAACTCGCGTGTCATGTGCAAGGGGTACCCCGTTGGCGGTTCTCTATGATACGTATATACTTACAATGACAAGAGCTTACTTGTGACTGAAGTTGAGTAGCATGAGGATCGGTCTTCGTAAGTACAGGGCATGAGACTTCAATTTATAACTTGTCAAGCATATCCTCTTAGTTGTGTCACTTTCACCTTAACCACATTAAAGATGCTTATGATAGGGGCAATGAGAGCTCAAAGCTAACTAGTACCATACTTTCAGCATTTGGAAGCCTTTCAAAATTATTCAAAACCTTTTTCTTCTACTTGTTGAGTCTCCACATATTATTTGAGCACCTTCTTGAGAGCATAGTTGTCATTTGTGTTTGTTCCATTACTTGATTATTTGTGTTATGACTTTGATGCTTGTATCCTTGATATCTTTACTTATAGTCATCACTTGAATTTCAGAGGTGCCTGGACATTCATAATCAAAGGCAAGCGATATACCACTCTATCATACCTTTCTATGAGCATAGTAATGTTGCTTATGTTCGTGTTTTATGCTACTTATTATTCTTGAGTTGGAATCTCTTCATAGCTTGCAATGACTATTAAGTAGACTCAGTTGCATACTCTTTATTATGAATTGTCTAAGTAGTTGATCACATTGCAGAGAATATTTACATCATATGAAGCAAATGTGTTCGTGAAAGTTCTTTTATCGCACTCAGTTTTCAGCTGAATTGCTTGAGGACAAGCAATAAGCTAAGCTTGGGGTAGTTGATACGTCTAAAACGTATCTACTTTCCCGAACACTTTTGCTATTGTTTCTCCTCTATACGAGACGGAGGAGGGCCAGGGCCTGGCCACACCACCCCCAGGCACGGGTTGGGCTTGTCCACGCCAGGGCATGGTGTGGTGGCCCCAGGCACGCCCTCGGTCCCCCTCTTCGCCTATAAGAAGCCTTCTGGCCTAAAAACTTCGGGGGGTTCGACGTTTTTCCAGAAGGAGTTTCGCTCCGCCGCCACCACCAGATTCCACGAAACAGCACCAGAAACTCCGTTCTGGCACCCTGCCGGGACGGGGAATTGGAGGAGATCATCGCCATCATCATCACCATCGCTTCTCCATCGACCATCCATGTTTCCCCCGTCTATGAGTGAGTAATCCCCTGTTGTAGGCTATGGGGATGGTAGGGATTGGATGAGATCGTTCATGTAATGGCATCAGATTGTTAGGGCATGGTGCCTAGTATCTTTTATTAGTGCTTTATGACTTTGTTGCGACTTGTTGTGCTTAATGCTTGTCACTAGGGCCCGAGTGCCATGATTTTAGATCTGAACTTATTATTGATTCATTATGATAGTATTGTTTCTGGTCTTATCTACAAGTTGTATACACACGTTGTTGTCCGGAACCAATGGCCCTGAAGTGACCGAAATCGGGATAACCGGAGGGAATGGCTTTGATGTGAGGATCACATGTGTTCATGGAGTGTTAATGCTTTGCTCCGGTGCTCTATTAAAAGGATCACCTTAATTGCCAGTAGTTCCCTAGAGGCCCCGCTGCAAACGGGCTGGCAGGACAAAAGATGTTGTGCAAGTTCTCATTGCGAGCACGTATGACTATATATGGAACACATGCCTAGGATTGTCTAGTACTTGGGTGCTTTATCTTATTTATCTGCAATTGCCCTATGTTCTGATTGCTATGTGAATTGTCTTGTCCATGCAATGCCTGTCCATCCATCCCTATGCCTACCGCACTTGAATCCCATTGTTTACTGCTTTTGTTACTACTGTTGTTGCTTTACTACTGCTGTTACTTTACTATTCCTACTACAAAACTGTTGCTACTGCTAAACTACTGTGAGCAAGATTGTTTCCAGGTGCAGTTGAATTGACAACTCAGTTGTTAAGGCTGATTAATATTCTTTGGCTCCCCTTGTGTCGAATCAATAAATTGGGTTTCACTTCCCTCAAAAATACTACGATACACCCCTATACTTGTGGGTCATCAAGTACCCGTGGGGTATACCCATGTCACTAGGTGCTTCAAGCACCATGGACTAGGAACCAATAACATCGACCGGTGATTTCTATCCATGTCAGTGTTAAGCAAAGATCATGCCATATGCACATATCAAATTATAAAACATATTACAAATTTAAAACATAGTTTGATACATATTATAAATTTAAAACATAGTTCCATACATACTACAAATTTGAAACATAGTTCCATACAACATATTACAAATTTGAAACATAGTTCCATACAACATATAACAAATTTAAAACATAGTCCCATACATATTGCAAATTCTAGTTTCTTCCTCTACCTCTTCTTCCTCGCCTGCCATGTCCACGAGGAGTTGATCCTCCAGTCCCGAAGATGTGACAATTGGTGTCTCTATGACCAAAAAGATTACATAGAAAACATTGCCTAGTAGGGCCTCTGGCTTCAGATTCATCCATATCATTACGGATGTAGACACATTGTCGCCTTCCTCTGCCTGTCCGCATTAGTTCTGGATATGGGATATAAACCCTTTCACTTGGGTTTACTTTGTTGAAATTGCCCCATGCCCTATATCCCATCATCTCGCTAGTCCATGTATTGATCACTGACTCCTTAAGAAAATAAGGAGACACAAGATCGCATCCATACCTAACCGCCCGCACGTAGCAAGCACATGGGAGCAAGGCAAATGCAACAGCTTGGGTTTGTTGCAGGTGCACTCACACGTTGGCCAGTCTTCATTGCCTATCCTCACCTCTTGTGTCTTTACCTCTTCTCCAGTTCCAATCATGTTGGAAGGGAGGCGCACTTCGAATCTTCTTTCTTGATTACCGATGGCGACGACATGCATAAACCGAGCCTTTTCCATCTTGTCATTCATTTAATCCATGATTTATGCCAACACACTTCTATTCTTGTAGACAGTTGTTGAGCCTCCAAGTGCATAGGTTTGTAGAACAGCAACAAGTTTCCCTTAAGTGGATTGCCCAAGGTTTATTGAACTCGAGGAGGAAGTGGTCAAAGGTATCCCTCTCAAGCAACCCTGCAATCAAGGTACAAGAAGTCTCTTGTGTCCCAAACACACCCAATACACTTGTCAGGTGTATAGGCGCACTAGTTCGGCGAAGAGATAGTGAAATACAAATGGTATGGATATAAGACAACAGTGCTAGAAAATAGCTTGTTGGCGTGGAAGAGACTAAAGGCAAACTAAAATAAAGATGGAAGCAAGCAAACATGTAAGAGATCTAGTTGCAAACAGTGTTTCAATGCTTAGAAACAAGGCCTAGGGATCATACTTTCACTAGTAAACACTCTCATATAAATATCTTCTCTTTATGATACTATTCTGAGCTACTCTCCGGTTGGACACTCTAATCCATGGTAGGGCTATAACAACACTCCTCAAAGTTTGTTTTCCTCATCTAGATAACCCCACACTGTCACCTTGAGCACTAGATGGTTCCAACAAATACCACAATTTCATAGAGACATCCAACTCCAAATATAACTCATAACAAGTATTTGTAATCACTAGCCTAAGTGCCACCATGGTGTGCACACTGTCAACTTCACACACATGGGGAGAGAAGAGATCTATTAAAGCATTTGAGTACCAAGGTAGATCTACTTGATTACAAAGCTCATGATCACAATATGATCATGCATAGAGAGATAGATGAACACATAGCTACCGGTAGAACCCTTAGCCTCAAGAGAGAACTACTCCCTCCTCGTCATGGGAGTCAGCAACGGTGATGGCGGTGAAGATGGTGAAGAGGCAGCGGTGGCGCCGGCGGCGGCGTGGAGGACTCCTTCCCTGCCGCCGGTATCACAGGGGAGCACCGCTCCTTAGCCCCCTTCCTTCATGGCTTATTGGGAGCCCTCTCCCATGGAGATGGGATCCATGGGGGAGGCAAAAATGTGGCTTTGGTGGCTGCAAATTCGTGGGTGGAGGTGTCTCCCACGAATTAGGTTTCCTCCCTTTATATAGATTCTCGGATTCCCGTCACCCCATCTTGGATTGCAGTAAATCGGGTCTATCGGTCTCGTCCGGACTCGGAATCAGCTAAATTTTATGGCCAAAATGTTTGTCGAGAAATTTTCAACAACTTTGTAGTTGAAGAGTTTTCCGTTTGACACTGACTTCGACCCGAAACGTGACCATCTTCAAAAAGAGTTATGAGACAGATTTCTGGAAAATCTCAATTTGACTCAAACAAGGTTTCCACTTGTATTCTTGGTAATTCCTACACATCAAAGTGTAAAACAAGAACATTGTGCACTTTTTGCAACTATTAGTATGTTAGTACAAATAAATCATAAAGTTTATATAAAAAGGAGTATCAAAAGCATATTATTAGCACAAAACCATCAAAAATTATAGATACGTTATGAACGTATCAACATACCCAAGCTTAGTTCCTACTCGTCCTCGAGTAGGTAAACGATAAAAACAATATAATTTTTGAGGTGGCAAGCAGCCAACACAATTTTGATCGTCATTATTGTAAAAGCATTGATAGCTGGGATCAAGGTACTCTAAACATGAACATGAAAGATAGAGTTCTAAGAATAAGACATAGCAACTATGTTGTAACATGAAAGGATACAAACAAATCTCATGAATAATAATGCTTTGCAAGACGTTTGTTTGTTTCACATATAGAAAACATAATGAGAATGGTATTCAGTTTGTCCCTCATGGAGTAGCATAACATAAATGCATAGAACACCTTCAAAGTTCATAAGGGTGACTAGATACAAATTGTTCAAGAACAAGCAATATCAAAGTTATGAATCAATCAATAAGTTTTGGGACAATGCACATAGAACTAAGAATGAGAACTATGCTCTCTTAATTGGTGTCTAAAGATAGAAGGTAGAGACTCAATATAAAAGTGGAAGAAAGGTCTTCATAGAAGGAAGCAGGGTTTCAAGTCTCATAAAGAGCTTCCAAAAATTATGGTACTTATTAGCTTTCAGCTCTCATTGCCCCTATCATAAGCATCTTGAAGTGATTAAGGTTAAAGTGAATAAAGTATGGAGTATATGCTTGACAAAGTATAAGTTGGTAATCTCATGTCCCTTGAATACGAGGGCCGCTCCTCATGCTACTCAAGTTTAGTTACCGGTAAGTTCTTGTCATAGTAAGTACATGTGTATCATAGAGAACCGCCAATGGGGTACCCCTTGCCCGATGATACGAAAGAATCCCCATATCAAAATGACAAGGCAAGCACAGAATAAGCATCTCAACAATCTTCTTATTTACCATGGGAAAATGGTGCTTTTTTCTCTCTTTCCTCTTTTCTCATCTCTTTTTTTCTCTTTTTTCTCAATCTCTATCTCTTTTTTATAAGAAGAATGCTTCATAGATTGCTCATTATGGTTACGCTGCAAGTTTCCACCATGATTAGGCATGGATTAGACCAGGGGCCCAGGCGTTTCTCTAACACACATACATAACTCCATGGACTTACAAGCTCCCCTTTCATTTCACACCGACGACATCTATAGACAAAAGATCATGATATCAACTAGGTACAAAGTACAAGTGCAATGTTGAAAGTGTTCCCCATGACAACATGGTTCTGCTAATCCCCAACATATAAGTGCAAGCATATACAACATAGACGATACAATGGTTCAAGTTTATTAGGGCAAGAAAATTAAAGTGTGCCATCAAGTTCGTGAGAGCTTTAATCACTAGTTTTCTCATAACAAGTTTAATTAGGAAGGTAGATAAAAATATGAATATACTTGGTATAGCAAATGCTAATAGGAAGATATGATGGACTCTATGGAATAACTTGGTTTTATTTGGAGTTGGATGCATGAGTGGAACCCATACTTGGTTATGGGGGCTAGCAAAAGACTAGGAGCGACCAACTAAGAGAGCAATAATGGCCATAATCATGCAAAGCGAAAAAACATCATTAATTAAAGCATAAAGTGATATTACAAGTCAGAAACTAAATTATCATCGAGGATATGGTGACTTGGGATAGTCATAACATGGTGTGAGCATGCGCCAAGTCAAGCCAAACAAAACATCAAAGGAGAATACCACAGTATTATGCTTTTGTATGCTAAAACAACACATGATTCTTTCAAGGCACATTAAGCAATCTCAATTGTTTGGAACAAGTCATGCTACAACAATAATCACTAAGAATAAGGTCAAAGCAACATCTAGCATGACATGATAAAGTCTAAGCCACAGTCAAAAACAAGCTCTTTTTTACCACTTAAGCATGAACTTACCTACTCTTTTCCAATCCAAACCAACTTATTTGAAAGAACTCACAAAGATAATAACAAATAAAGATCAGTGAGCTTGTCTCACAAATCCAAAAGGAAGAACTAAAAATATCTAAGATGAAAGCACAAGAAAACTAAGGCTAAACCCAGTGCTAGCAAAAGACAACACTCACAAAACAATAAGAATGAAAACTAGAGTGTTCTAAACAATGAAAGCAGAGTGTGTCTCTCTCCAAAAGAAGTGTTGGGATCCAACCAACTTATTGCAGCAAACAAAGCAAACTAAGAAAACAAAAACTAAGAACGAAAACGAAGACGCTCCAAGAACAACACAATTGTGCATGAAACAATAAAAATAAAGTGTCTAGAAAGACCTGAGATTTTTATTGATGAAGAAGCAAGGCATCCCCAAGCTTTGATGCTTGTACTTCTTGGATATTTCTTGGGGTGACACGGGTGGCATCCCTAAGCTTGAGCTTTAGTCCATTCTTCATCTCATTACATCACTCTTTCCTTACACCTGAAATTCTTCCTTCATACAAAACTTCACACAATCTTCAATAGCAACATTAGTGCACTCAAGATAATAAGTCTTTGGGTTCAGTTTCAACACCAATAAAACTTCCATTAAAACACAAGCTACTGTAGCACTTCCCTCAAAAAGCTCAATTCCCCAAAAAGAACTCAAAAAGGAATCAACAAGAAGCAAATGCAAATAATTGCAGAAATCTGTCAAAACAGACCAGCAGGTAAAAACCAATTTTTTCGAAGACCTTCTGTTGCTCAAATCGAAAGTGTTGAACTAACGAAAGTTAGATAACAACTTGGGGCAGAAGCACAAAAATTCACGCCTCAAAATGACGTACAGAGATTTTACACGAATTTTTACAGCGAAGCACAAAAATCTGTTTCGGGACAACAACTTTCCCAAGTCTTACTTCTCTCTCGTTAGAGGTTATTCTTGGCACAAAAACCACACAAAAAGGATAAGGAGAGGTTATTACTGAGGCAATAACTTCCAAGACTCAAGAAAACTATTGGGTTATCTCCCAATAAGTACTTTTCTTTAACGCCTTTAAGTTAGGCATGATAGTTTGAGAAGATGCTCACATAAGAAATATGAATTGAAGCAAAAGAGAGCATCAAGAAGAAAATTCAAAGCATATTTAAGTCTAACCCACTTCCTATGCATAGGAATCTTGTAAAGAAACAAGTCATGAAAGCACAAAGCAACAAGCATAGTAAAGCAATACAAGTGCAACTTCAAGACTTTCAACATAGAGAGGGGAACTTAATATTATTGAGATGCATAAAACCATGTTTCCCTCTCTCATAATAACTTTCAGTAGCATCATGAATAAAATTAACAATATAACTATCACATGAAACATTCTTATCATGAGCCACATTCATAAAACAATTATTACTCTCCCTATAAGAATAGTCATTCTTATTAATCATAGTGGGAGCAAATTCAACAAAATAGCTATCATTATTATTCTCATCACCATAATCATCAAATATAGGAGGCATATTGTAATCATAATTAATTTTCCCGTCAATAGTAGGTGGAATGAAAATATCATACTCATCATTGTAATCATCATATATCGAAGGGATAGTATCATCAAAGTAAATTTTCTCCTCCGTGCTTGGGGGACTAAAAAGATCATTTTCATCAAAGTAAATTTTCTCCTCCGTACTTAAATCAAGCCATATATAAAAGATGTGGATCCTTTCTCTATTCCTTCATGCTACATCTTGATTGATCCAACTATTCTACATTTCCATGTACATGTCTACTCTCTAGAAACCCTCGTGTTGGCAATCTCTTTTGTCTCACCTAACTTCATACACTACATCGATCTATCCTAAGCTAGTCATATTCATATAGCTAGCTAAAAACCCAACACTCCTAATTTCTACCGTGTGTCTACTTCTACTCGATCCACACCAACCAACTATCCTAGCTAGGACCTGAACCCCCACCTGATCAGCTGCCAATCAGTGCCCCTCGCCGGCCCAGTTCAACCTGATCGCACACCACCTCATCCCCCGCTCAGACCTGTTGCCCTACCTGGCTTGACCGCTGATGACCCACAAGTATAGGGGGTGTATCGCAGTATTTTCGAGGGAAGTGAAACCCAATTTATTGATTCGACATAAGGGGAGCCAAAGAATATTTATAAGCCTTAACAACTGAGTTGTCAATTCAGCTGCACCTGGAAACAATCTTGCTCACAGCAGTTTATCAGTAGCAACAGTTTTGTAGTAGGAATAGCAAAGTAACAGCAGTAGTAAATCAAAGACGGTAGTAACAAAAGCAGTAAACAGTGGGATTCGAGTGCGGTAGGCATAGGGATGGATGGACGGGCGTTGCATGGACAAGACAATTCACATAGCAATCAGAACATAGGGCAATTGCAGATAAATAAGATAAAGCACCCAAGTACTAGACAATCCTAGGCTTGTGTTCCATATATAGTCATACGTGCTCGCAATGAGAACTTGCACAACATCTTTTGTCCTGCCAGCCCGTTTGCAGCGGGGCCTCTAGGGAACTTGCACAAACAAAAGATTCATGAATAACAAGATGTTTGTTTGTTTCACATAAAGAACACATAGCATAGTGGTAATCATCTTGTCCCTCATAGAGTATCAAATATAAATGCATAGGACACCTTCAAAGTTCACAAGAGTGACTAGATACAAATAATTTAAAACAAGCAATATCAAGGTATGCATCAATCAACAAGTCTTGGGACAATGCACATAGAACTAAGAATGGACACTATGCTCTCAAGAAAGTGCTCAGAGAATAAGTGGAGACTCAACAAGTAAAAGAAAAGGTTTTGAAAAGTTTGAAAGGCTTCCAAATGCTGAAAGTATGGTACTCATTAGCTTTGAGCTTTCATTGCCCCTATCATAATCATCTTTAATGTGATTAAGGTGAAAGTGAGGTCCAATCTGAGTTATATGCTTGACAGACTATAAGCTGAAAATCCCAAGTCCCTTGAGTACGAGGGCCGCTCCTCATGCTACTCAACTTTAGTTACCCGTAAGTTATTGTCATCGTAAGTATGTGTGTATCATTGAGAACCGCCAACGGGGTACCCCTTGCCCGATGATACGGAAGAATCCCCATATCAAAATGACAAGGCAAGCAGACAATGAGTATCTCAGCAATGTTCTTATTTACCATGGGAAAATGGTGCTTTTTTCTCTCTTTCCTCTTTTCATAAAACTCTTTTTTTTCTTCTTTTTCTCAATAGCTATCTCTCTTTTTTTATAAGAAGAATGCTTCATAGATATCATTAAGGCTACGCTGCAGGTTTGCACCATGTCAGCATGGATTAGACCATCGGCCCAGGCGTTTCTCTAACACACATAGATAACTCCATGGACTTACAAGCTCCCCTTTTATTTCACACCGACGACATCCGCAAACAAAAGAGCAAGGTATCAACTGGGTATATATTTACAAGTGTTGAAAGCGTTCCCCATGACAGCACGGTTCTGCTAATCCCCAGCCTATAATTAGCAAGCATATAACTTTCATGGAGAGTTCACAATGGTTCAGGTTTATTAAGTGCAGGAAATAAAGTGTGTCATCAAGTTCGTGAGAGCTTTACTAACTAACTTTCTCAAAACAAGCAAACATTTTATTCGGAAGAAAACAAGGCATATTGAATATGCACGGAAGTAGCAAATGATGCTAATAGGTAGGTATGGTGGACACTTTGGCAATATTTGGTTTAGGGAGTTGGAAACTTGAGTAAAACATACTCAGTGAAAGTGAAGGCTAGCAATAGTAAGGGAGCGACAAACGAGAGAGCAATAATGGCCATAATCATGCAGAGCGACAAAACATCATTGATAAAAGCATAAAGTGATACTATAAGTTTAAAACTAAAGGATCATAAAGGCTATGGTGACTTGGGATAGTCATAACATGGTGTGAGAATGTGCCAAGTCAACCCAAATAAAACATCAAAGGAGAATACCACTATACTATGCTTTAATATGCTAAAACAACACATGATTCATCCAAGGCACATTAAGAAATCTCAATTGTTTATAACAAGTCATGCTACAGCAAAGAATACTAATCATAAAGCCAAAACAATAGCAAGCATGACATGACAAAGCATAGGCCACAGTCAGAAACAAGCTCTCTTTACCACTTAAGCATCAACTTTCCTACTCTTTTCCAAACCAAACCAAACTATTGAACACCAACATATGAAAGAGGAGGTCCAACCAATTTATTCAGCAAACTAAGAAAACCACGCAAACTAAAAACCAAAACAAAAAACGAAAAAGAAGTCGCTCCAAGAACAACACAACTGTACATGAAACAAATAAAAATGAAGTGGTTGGAAGAAATCTGAGATTTTTATTGATGAAGAATGGGATGCCCTTGTACTTATTGGATATTTCTTGGGGTGACACGAGTGGCATCCCCAAGCTTGAGCTTTAGTCCATCCTTCATCTCATTACTCATTCCTTCCATACACCTGAAAATTTTCCTTCATACAAAACTTCGCACAATCTTTATTAGCAACATTAGTGCACTCAAGATAATAGGTCTTAAGGTTCAGTTCTAACACCAAATAAACTTCCATTAGAACACTAGCTACTGTAGCACTTCCCTCAAAAAGCTCAATTCCCCAAAAGAACTCAAGAAGGAACTAACAAGAAGCAAATGCAGAAAATGGCAGAAATCTATCAAAACAGACCAGCAGGTAAAGACGAATTTTTTCGAAGACCTTCTGTTCCTCAAAGAAAAAAGTGTTGAACTAACGAAAGTTATATAACAACCTGGGGCAGAAGCACAAACAATTACAGCTCAATCCGACATACAGAGCTCTCTCGGGAATTTTTACGGTGAAGCACAGAAATCTGTTTCGGGACAGCAACTTTCCCAATCATTACTTCTCTCTCATTAGAGGTTACTCTTGGCACAAAAAGCAAATAAAAAGGATAAGGAGAGGTTATTACAGAGGTAATAACTTCCAAGACTCAACTAAAACTCTTGGGTTATCTCCCACCAAGTACTTTTTTTAATGCCTTTAAGTTAGGCATAAGAAGCAAAACTAAAATGGATAGAATAGAAGTAAGCGGAGATAAGCATGGTGAAAACATTGTTTTGTTAACAAGGTTGATAAGGTATTGTTACCAAAACAATTCCATATGAGACAAAACTTTGTATCCCACTAATGATTATGTTACCTCAACCTTGATAGCAATGGTCCCAATCATAATAGTTTCAAATTTTTCTCTTCGTATGGGACAATATATTTCTCCAACTTGAATGCCCTCAACATGTTCAATTGAATTCAAACCATAAGTCCTTTCAATATTCTTGATGAAATAGACAATGTGTTCATTGAAGGTCACCTTCCCTTGATTACAATTAATAATAGCTCTTCAGTATTTAGAAAAGGTCTCCCAAGAATAATAGATATATTATCATCTTCAGGCATAAAAGTTTGAGAGGATGCTCTCATAAGAAATATGAAGTGAAGTAAAAGAGAGCATCAAGAAGCAAATCCAAAACACATTTAAGTCTAACCCACTTCCTATGCATAGGGATCGTGTATGCAAAGAACAAAGTGACAAGCATAGGAAGATAAAACAAGAGTAACTTCAAAACTTTCAGCACATAGAGAGGTGTTTCAATACCATGAAAACTTGTACAACCATATTTTCCTCTCTCATAATAATTTTCAGTAGCCTCAGGAATAAACTCAGCAATATAGTATCACATAAAGCATGCTCTTCATGATCTACAAGCACTAGAGCTTTATTATAAACATTTTCAAGAGAAACCTCAGGAACATAACATTCATTCTCCTTTAGTAAGCAAGGGGACAATCAAATAATGTAAGGGATAAAGAGTTACTCACATTAGAAGGTAGGCATGGGTAGCTAATCCATTCTTCCTCCTTTTGTTTGTCACTTTCCTCCTCTTTTTCATCTAATGAGATTTCAGGTTCATCAATTTCTTCTTCCATAGGATCCTGCAAGGCATTAGTCTCTTCCATTTATGGAAAGCATCTATTAAAATATTCAAGAATATAGCTATTTTCATCCTTGTAATTATCAAAGCAAAATTTAAGTATACCATACACCTCATATTTGTAAGGTGAATCATCAATATTTTCAAGCAAACTAGCAAGTTCAAAAGCACCCTTCCAAGCAATAAATTCTTCGATTTGTTCCGCATCATAAAAGTCATAAATTCCTTTAGCATAGGAAGATATGGTACCATTATCACTATACTCACATTGAAAAGGGAGATGTTTATACCTCTTTCTGCAACAAGACTCATCACAGCAATAAGTATCATTATAAGTAGAGCACACGTTCCTAGCAATGGTATACAATCTATCAATTTGTTCCCATAAGTGTTTCCCTTTTTGTGACAAGCGGTGTTCCTTATAATAATATTTTTGATCTTCCGTGAACCCACCTTGCCAATAAGCTTCAATTTCAAAGAAACCAACCATTGACAACAAGCATGATAAAGCAAGACAAAAACAGACCAAGGAAAATAACAACTAGAGTAGGAACCAAATTTTTTTTGTATTTTTGATAAAGAAACAAGCAAACAAGGAGACAATAAACTTAGCTTGAACAATAGAGAATCCAAGTGAACTTGATAAATAAAGCTATGCTCCCTGGCAACGGCGCCAGAAAATAGTCTTGATGACCCACAAGTATAGGGGGTGTATCACAGTATTTTCAAGGGAAGTGAAACCCAATTTATTGATTCGACACAAGGGGAGCCAAAGAATATTTATAAGCCTTAACAACTGAGTTGTCAATTCAGCTACACCTGGAAACAATCTTGCTCACAGCACTTTATCAGTAGCAACAGTTTTGTAGTAGGAATAGCAAAGTAACAGCAGTAGTAAAGCAAAGACGGTAGTAACAAAAGCAGTAAACAGTGGGATTCGAGTGTGGTAGGCATAGGGATGGATGGACGGGCGTTGCATGGACAAGACAATTCACATAGCAATCAGAACATAGGGCAATTGCAGATAAATAAGATAAAGCACCCAAGTACTAGACAATCCTAGGCATGTGTTCCTATATAGTCATACGTGCTCGCAATGAGAACTTGCACAACATCTTTTGTCCTGCCAGCCCGTTTGCAGCGGGGCCTCTAGGGAACTACTGGCAATTAAGGTGCTCCTTTTAATAGAGCACCGTAGCAAAGCATTAACACTCCGTGAACACATGTGATCCTCACATCAAAGCCATTCCCTGCGGTTATCCCGATTTCTATCACTTCGGGGCCATTGGTTCCGGAAAACAACGTGTGTATACAACTTGTAGATAAGACCAGAAACAATACTATCATAATGAATCAATAATAAGTTCAGATCTGAAATCATGGCACTCGGGCCCTAGTGACAAGCATTAAGCACAACAAGTCGCAACAAAGTCATAAAGCACTAATAAAAGATACTAGGCACCATGCCCTAACAATCTGATGCCATTACATGAACGATCTCATCCAATCCCTACCATCCCCATAGCCTACAGCGGGGGATTACTCACTCATAGATGGGGGGAAACATGGATGGTCGATGGAGAAGCGATGGTGATGACGATGGCGATGATCTCCTCCAATTCCCCGTCCCGGCAGGGTGCCAGAACGGAGTTTCTGGTGCTGTTTCGTGGAATCTGGTGGTGGCGGCGGAGCGGAACTCCTTGTGGAAAAACGTCGAACCCCCCGAAGTTTTTAGGTCAGAAGGCTTCTTATAGGCGAAGAGGGGGACCGAGGGCGTGCCTGGGGCCACCATACCATGCCCTGGCGCGGCCAAGCCCAACCCGTGCCTGGGGGTGGTGTGCCCAGGCCCTGGCCCTCCTCCGTCTCGTATTCTGGCTCCGTGAGTCTTCTGGAAAAAATAGGCACTTTCGCTTTTGTCCTGTCCAATTTCGAGAATATTCATTTTCTGACTTTCCTGAAACCAAAAACAGCAGAAAACAGGCAGCTGGCATTGTGGCTCTTGTTAATAGGTTAGTCCAAGAAATCATATGAAAAGTACTCCAAAGTGTGGACAAAACACAAGAAAGTGGATAAAACCAAGCATGGAGCATCAAAAATTATAGATACATTTGCAATGTATCAACCGCACCCCCCTGGACACCGACGTCGCGCCCTGTTTCTCTTCCCGAAAGATGATCACGTGCACTGTGCCATCCTCGTGATCTCTCTGCCTCTCTCTCGTTTTTGTTAAAACAGGCAGCAGGACACCCTCAACCACCCAACCACTCCCCATCTTAGATCAGATCAGCCTCCCCTGTTCTTGTTTTCGAAGGCAAATCAACAGCAACACCACCATGCCGCCACACACACGCAGGTCACCATCATTATCCATGTAGCCGCCCCGCCGTCCACCCCGTCTCGCCGCTGATCAGCGACGTCGCCGGAGCCACGCAAGCAAGGAGCGGCACCATGTCGAGCTGCGCGCCTGTAGGGAACAAGGAGCGAGCGGAGCCATGGACCTCGTCTGCGACCTCGATGTCCCATGCAGCACCCGCCACAGCCGTCTCCCTCTTCTCCTCTGGCCGAGCTCCGTCGACGCCTCTATACCATATCGGTGAGCCTCACCACCTCCCTCCATCTCCCCTCAATGCATCTGCACAGCCAGCTCCGGGTCGTCGTATCTGATGTCGTTGTGCCATCGCCGCTCGCCACGTGCATGCTGTGAAGCGTACCGCCGCGGGCCACACCGGGCAGTAGCTTGCGCACGCTCTCTGTTCCTTGCCTCGCAACGTCTGGCATAGTCACGCTCCGGTGCAGATCTTCCACCAATCTAAACCTGCTATACCCAGGTTTCACTCGCAGCAAACGTTGCTCGTTTTGGACCTCTAAATTGCTCGGCATCCTCCATCAAAGTCAGCACAATTCTGTGCTTTAACTGAACCCAATCTTCGGGTTTTCTGCAGCGACAACACTTCTGAACATCATCGTTTTCCCGTCGCTTCTGTCCTGATCCGGTGTTTCTTCTATGCTAAGAGATGTTCTCCCGTGTACCCTTTTTCCTCCGGCGAAAACCACACATAAAACGGATCTCTACATCGCTCGCAATCCCCTCCCGAAGTCGGTTGTTCGTCACTGCAAGTCTGTTGCTTTTGTTTGTCAGTTAAACCGACTGAACCCTCTCTGTTCATGACAAGATTCCGAGTGATACATCCAAGATCCGGCGAAGGTTCCTTGATGAAGGCTTAAGCCCTTGATCTCCTCTACAATTTATCTTTTTACAGAGTCGCGAAATTCTCGATAGAGTTCTAGCCATCGCCAACCAAAGATCGAATCAGCTAGCCTGTTTTGCACGACCACATGATCTCCTCACCCCCGTCCTTATCTCCCTGCTTCCTAGGAAAACTAGATCGAAACCCCATCGCCACCATCCCTGTCTCGCCATGGCTTCGCAGCAGCCATGTGCAAGCTCTGCCGCTGATCCGCGTCGCCATGTCCACCTTGGCCTCGCTCTGCTGTCGCTCGTCGCCGTGAGCAAGGAGAAGGATCCGCGCTTCGTATCTTAGCATGCCATTGTCGCTCGTCGTCCCAGAATTCACTCGGTGCGTCGATGTACTTGCCGTTGCTGAACGCCGCCGTGCCCGTCGCCAACATCGACGACCGCCTCCTTCCAGCTTCGCCGCTGATGGTAAGCACCTTCCCCTCCCAGTCTCTCCTGTCCTTGTTTATTGCCTTCTACGCGCGCCCTCGCCTGCAGCCGCCGTGCGCAGGCACGCCTCACACCCGCAAGCTCGCCGCCCGCCGCGCGCTCGAGCAGCAGCAGAAAAACCCCGCGACGCCTCCCTGTTCCACAAGCTCTCCCGTCGCACCTAGCCCACCTCCGGAAAAATCCCCAACACGGAAAACACTCTTGGTACATCCTTCTTTCGGTAGCACTAGACCTCACTCAAAATGGTGTAGTAAATCTCTCGATATCTTCCGCGCAAGATCGATGTTCTTCTCTGAAATCTGCAGGCAACGATAGCAGTAGCACCACCACTCTGTAGTGCCTCTGTTCTTGTTGTTTTGCCAGAAAATTTGGACTTCCTCCGGCGAGACTCTTTATCCCCTGTTGATCTCGGTTGACCTAGCTTTCAGTAGCACCAAACATAGCACAAAACGGAGGCCTGTAGCTCCCAGAATCATCCTCGAAACTTCGCCTGATCTCATAGTTTCTGTTGACGAAATTCAGTCCTTCACGTCAACACTTAACAAAAATTCAGAAAACAATTTTTAATATTTTTATGCTGCCAAACCCCCACTAGAATAGCGTGTTCCCCTCTGAATATGTGAATGCCGTAAACACGAAAGTTGTAGCTCTCGTTCTTTCCTACAAATAACTCTTCTACGGCAAACTCTATTTCGTTCCAGTTTTGTCTCCAGGATCAACCCAAGACAGAAGATGTTAACAGTCCTCTGTTCTAGTTATTCTTGTTATCAGTTGACCTCCAAAATCACTCTAGAACTCATACTCCCTTTCCAATTTTGAAAATCTTGTAAACACCAAAGTTGTAGACCTCATCCCCCTCTACAACTATGCTCTTATGAAATATTTCAAATTCCCAATAGATCTCTCTTCACGGTCAGACCAAATCGGAATGTTTTAAATGAAACTATGCAATTTCAAACTTGGAACTTTGACCACATTTTATAAGAATGGCATGTACTATTTTGGGAAAAAATCAAAACATCATTTTTGTTTTTTTTAATTCTGAACATGAATATGATATCTGTTTAAATTGTGCCATGTTGGAAAATAATAAATATTTTTAGGATATTAATAAATGCTTAAATCATGATTAGATCTCAACTCTATATTGCTAATTCCAAATGTTGCAAGTAATACATGTTTTCTAATCAGAAAATGCAAGGATTAAGAATATGTCACCCAAAAGGATTTTTGGGTAATTAAATTTCGAAATTGGTTTAATGCTAATAAATATCTATTTCTTAAATAATCCATAACTTTATTTTCATAATTCCAAATTCGACAAATAATATGTCTAAATCAATCAACACGACGAGTCCGTTCTAGCTATGCATTCGATAATATGAATTGAAGCATGCATCATATAAATATTAAGCATACAGCAATGTTTATGGGAGCATAACATGACTAAAAACTTAATAAAATGCTTTGTTCTTGTACTCCATAGCTCATCCATGCCATTCTATGCTATGCCATGTAAATTGTGCATCATTCCATCATGGCATACTTGTTTGCTTGTTGCATATTATTTATATGATTGTGCAATGTATTTATTTTAGCCCCTTGTGTGTTTGGTTTTTATCCGGATAGACAATGAGCAAGGAGAATACCAGGAGCCTCAGGAGTATTACCCGGATCCTTCCTACCCTGCAACTGAACTGCCAGGCAAGCAATTCCCCATGCTTGCATACGTATAGTACCTATGCTTCTATCTTACTCTTGCATCATTGAGTTGCGTTTGCATTAAATTGAATTCCAAGTATTGCATAGCCTTTAATTTTAAACCCCACTGAAGCTTGTTCCTCCATCCCATGAGCCATTACTACAGGAGTTGTTTGAGCCATGCGAGTCGTAGAATTGCATGTGTGGGGTTTGTGCGAGTCCTTGGATAATGAGGTACCTAAACAACTTAATATGCGTAGAGAACTAATGAAAGAGGCATCGGTGAGCATTATCTGCTATTTGGTTCTTTAAGCTCACTTGTGTCCCATAGGACCCCGAGTACTTGATCCTGTTCCTTGACTATTCGCACTATCCACATCCGGGAGGACTTGTGGACCCCCTGAGCCAGAGCTTGATTCAATTCTATTTCTTGGGGCCACAAACTAGTTTGGGGTTTTATTTACTATCTTGTACTTATAACATGTTACTGCTTTATTTAAGATTGTGCGTGGAGCACCTGTACTGTTTTGGATCGTGGAATGTTTTCGCGGTATCGACAAGCCTAGTCACACTTTCGGGTTCCCAGTCGTTTACAGCCATTGACACAAACCTTGGGTCCGTCTCTGTAAGATCTCACCATGATAAGGTAAGAACCCTGTGATTGTAGTGCTAGTCCCTAGATCGAAAAGCTAGCACCCACAGTTTAAGATGAAGTACACAGAAACAAAGGTCATTATTACATCGCACATCCAGGAGTATATTAGTTCTTACAACTCACTTAGCCCAAGGCTAAGACACAAGTTCACATAACATATAATAATAGAGTCCTTAGTCTTCATGTGCCACAGGCAGGCATGTCGAGTGTAGACTCGCAACCCTACTCATCATCAGAGTAACCTGCAACATAATAAGTTACAACCACAAGGGTCAATACATTTGGAATTGTATTGGCAAGTGATACTAAAGTTACTTAGTATAATCCAACAACTACATGAATATATGGCTAAGTGGGGTTATGGCTGGCTTTGCTAAAATAGTTTAACTTATAGTTTTTGTAGAAGTTTTTCATTCAAGCTATAAGGCACCAATGATAGACATCACTTAACCTTTATCCTTGTTCACCCACAAGTTTTAACTTAGAGAAATTTGGATGAGGATTATTGAACTACTTCACTGTCTTGAGGCTAACAAGTTGTCCATAACCGGGGACACGGCTAAGTACTTAGTTTTACCCTCTCGAGAGGTGGTGCACTTTCCCCACAAGACTCGACATGCATCGAGACAAGACCTTTCAGAAGCAATCCCTCAGACCACCACGGACGCGTTCCATCCTATCATCACTACCACCCTCTGTCCGCCTGGCTGAGTTCTTGCAACTTAGTTGGTCAAGGCAGAGCCCATATGCCATGTGGTTGCACTGGAAGCTTCATGACAAGAATGTCTCCAGCTGACCATTGACATGGCCCCTGAGTAACCACTCAACATAATCCAAGCAAGTCCCAATCCACCCAGGTGTTTCATTAATAATAGTTGTTTTCTTAGTTAAACAAAAATAATATCATTTCCATATTATCTTGATATGTATTTTCCACCCACAAATTCTACTAGCATAGCTAAGCATTCTAGCATACAAAGTCCTTTTCCTAGTGGATACTACCAAGATATAATCTATAGCATAGCATAGTATAGTATAGCAATATAGGAATAATTCTATCATATCAAGATCTACCAAAATATCACTAGTGCAATAGTGAAAATAATAGGACATGGGATGAAATATCACTTGCCTTGGTAGCTAGGGGAATAGGTACAATCCTCATAGCAACAAACTTCACAATCCACACAATCTACACAAGATCAATACAACAATAATAATTCAATCAATAAAACATTACAAAAACATGAATGCATGCAACATGCAAAGATATGATTACAACTCCATAATTTACAAAGTCTACAGTACTGAGGATAGAATACCTCATCTAAATGCATAAGATATACTCAAAAAATAATCTATAGAACAATTTTTGTGAATAAAGGTTCTGTCTATAATTCCATTTTTCTAGAGGCACAAGTGTGAAACAAGGCCTCCATAATAACGGTCTCATTTTTCTGAATCCATAGACACCAAATTTGTATTTTTCTGATTTGTGGAACAACAGTTATTGAATTTCCAAATTAAACACTAATACAGTCTATTTTCTAATTAAACAGAAATAGTCTGGCGACGTGGCGTTTTCCTATTGGTTGATACCGGTTCGGCCGGATCGGCTGCTGCGAGCCATCAGATTTAAGTGACGTTGGACGGATCAGATCAGCCATACCCCTTCGTTTAAGTGATCTAATCTTAACCGCTAGGATCTAATCGAACGGCTGCTATGCATCTCGCCGGAGTCTGGCGGTTCGAGCTCGGAATTAGGGGAGCCTGGAGCTCTCTGGGGGTGGCGACTAGGGGAAAATGACGAGGAGGGTGTGAGGATTAAGTAGGAGCATTCATCAGCGAGAATCATTGCGAGAAACGGCCGGAATTCAATCGCTTTGAAAACGGCTGAGAAGGGGGGGTCTGCTCGACGGTGCGGTTGAAGACGACGGGGTGGGGTGACGTGGCTTGGGGCCAGTTTGTCAGCGAGAGGGAGTAGCCAGGGGCGCGGTAAGAAAGGGGAAAAGAGGGGGACGTCGGGTGGGCTTAATGGGCCAGGTTGGGCCAGAATGCTGCAGCTGCTGCTGTTTGAATTTCCCTCCTTTTCTTTTTCTAAATCAGTTTTCTCCAAAACTTTTGATTAAAAGGCTCAAATTGATTCAAACCAATTTGTGGAAATTTGTAAAAACTCAAACTAGGTTTTTAGGGTATTATAAAACATATTTACCTACTACTTTAATCCAAGGTACTCACTTGGACTTAATAGGCAATATAACATTTTCTTTGGTTCCACTTTCATAAATTCCTAACCATGGCCCAAAATTGCACCAAATTTGTGGAGGACATTCTAAATGCAATGCAAAACATGCCATGATGATATGAGTGCAGTGATGATGATTTCAGATGAAATTTTGGGATGTTACAAATCTAACCCCCTTAAGATGAATCTCGCCCTCGAGATTCGGGTTGGCTAGCAAATAGGTGAGGGTGATCTCTCCGAAGTTCATCTTCTCGCTCCCAGGTTGCTTCTGATTCAGTGTGATGGTTCCACTGCACTTTGCAGAATTTGATGGTATTGGTACGGGTAATTCTTTCTGCAGTCTCCAGAATCTTAATAGGTTTCTCTTCATAAGTGAGATCATTATCTAGCTGTACTTCCTCCAATGGTATAGTGTCTTTCAACGAAGTTTCTTCCATCTCTGGGTGACACTTTTTCAGCTGACTAACATGGAATACATTGTGAACCGCTGACAAAGATTCTGGTAATTCTATCTCATATGCTACTTCTCCTTTGCGACTCAAAATCTTGAAAGGCCCTACATAGCGTGGTGCTAGTTTTCCTTTGATTCCAAACCTCTTCACACCACGAATTGGTGATACCCTGAGATAAGCCCTATCACCAACCTCGTAGGTAACCTCTCTACGTTTTGGATTAGCATAGCTCTTTTGCCGAGATTGAGCTACCTTTAGCCTATCTCTTACCATCTTGACTTTCTCCTCGGCCTCTTTGATTAGGTCTGGCCCGAATAAGTTTCTTTCTCCTACTCCATTCCATAGCAATGGTGTAGTACACTTCCTTCCATAAAGGAATTCAAATGGAGCCATTTCTATGCTCGACTGATAACTGTTATTGTAAGAAAACTCTGCGTAAGGTAGACTTTCATCCCAACTGGATCCATAATCTAACGCACATGCTCTTAGCATATCCTCCAATATTTGATTGGTCCTTTCTGTCTGTCCATCTGTTTGCGGATGAAATGCAGTGCTGAATTCTAACCGAGTTCCTAGTGACTCGTGAAGTTATCGCCAAAAGTGTGAAGTGAACAGAGTTCCTCTGTCGGAGACGATACTTTTAGGTACCCCATGTAAACATACAATTCTATTCATGTAAATCTTGGCTAGTTTTGCACTTGTATAAGTGGTCTTCACTGGTATAAAATGGGCCACTTTTGTCAAGCGATCAACGATAACCCATATGGAATCGTATCCAGACCTAGTCCTTGGCAGTCCAGTGATGAAATCCATACCGATTTTATCCCATTTCCAATCAGGTATTGGTAGCGGTTGCAATAGTCCTGCCGGTTTTTGATGTTCTGCCTTTACATGACTACACACGTCACATAGAGCAATATGTTCTGCTATATCTTTCTTTAGATTATTCCACCAAAATCTTCCCTTAACATCCATGTACATCTTGGTGTTGCCAGGGTGAATTGAATATGGTGAATTGTGAGCTTCTCGTAAGATCAGCTTCTTAAGTTCCGGATCCTGTGGAACACAGATACGTTTTTCGTACCATAAGATTCCTTGTTCATCTACATGGAATCCTTTTGCCTTTCCTTCACTAACTTTACTTTTGATTTCATCTATTTCTTTGTCCAACTTTTGGGCCTCTTGAATTCTATCCATTAGAGTGGGCTGCACCTCCAAGGATGCAAGGTACCCTTCGGGCACAATTTTGAGTCTTAGTTCTCTAAATTGAGCACACAACTCCTCCGGCAATTCTCCTTTGTTGAGGCCATTCACATAGACTTTGCGGCTTAATGCATCGGCTACAACATTCGCCTTTCCAGGATGGTATTGTAAACTTAAGTCATAGTCCTTGATGAGTTCTAGCCATCTTCTTTGTCTCATGTTGAGCTCTTTCTGTGTAAAAATATATTTCAAACTCTTGTGATCAGTGAACATCTCACAACGTTTTCCCATAAGATAATGCCTCCATGTTTTTAGTGCATGCACAACTGATGCCAACTCTAGATCATGAGTAGGATAATTTACTTCATGATTTTTGAGTTGCCTTGATGCATAAGCTACAAATTTACCTTGTTGCATCAGTACACCTCCCATTCCTTGGTGAGATGCATCACAATAGACTTGAAAATCTTTCTCAAGATCTGGCAAACATAACACTGGTGCTGACACAAGTCTCTTTTTCAATTCCTAAAAGCTGGTTTCACAAGCTTCTGTCCAATTAAACTTATTCTCCTTCTTCAGCAGATTAGTCATGGGCTTTGCTATCTTAGAGAAATTCTCAATGAACCTTCGATAGTATCCTGCCAGACCAAGGAAACTACGGACTTCTTTAACTGATTTAGGAGGTTCCCATTCTGTCACAGCTGCCACTTTTGCTGGATCAACAGCTATACCATTTCTAGATACTATGTGCCCAAGAAAACCCACTTCGTTCAGCCAGAATTCACATTTACTGAACTTGGCATAAAGTTTATGTTCCCTAAGTTTCTCTAGAATCAGGCGTAGATGTTCCTCATGTTCTTTGTTGCTTTTGGAATATACCAATATATCATCGATGAATACTACTACGAACTTGTCAAGGAATTCCATGAATACTTTATTCATCATGTTCATGAAATAGGATGGTGCATTAGTTAATCCAAACGGCATCACTGTATATTCATACAACCCGTATCTAGTGGTGAATGCAGTCTTGGGTATGTCATGTTCTCTAATCTTGAGTTGAAAGTATCCTGATCGGAGATCGATTTTTGAGAACACACATGCACCCTCTAGTTGATCGAAGAGATCATTTATTCTAGGCAGGGGGTACTTATTCTTTATGGTCACTTCATTAAGTGATCGATAATCTATGCATAGTCTTTGGCTTCGGTCCTTCTTTTCAACAAAAAAACCGGTGCTCCCCAGGATGATGAACTTGGTTGGATAAATCCCTTTTCCAGTTGTTCTCCTAATTGCTTCTTAAGTTCTTTTAACTCGTCAACTGACATCTTATAAGGTCTCTTTGCTATAGGCCATGTTCCTGGCAGTAGGTCTATTAGAAACTCCACATCCCTATCTGGTGGCATGCCAGGTAATTCTTCGGGAAATACATCTGGGTATTCCTTCACTATTGGCACACTGTCTAGGCTAACTCCCTTAAGAGAATTTACCTTGCTCCCCTTGGGTTCAAAGTTAGACTTGAACTTGATCCTTTTCTTTTCTGGGGTGGTGAGCATAACAGTTCGCTTGGCACAATCAATCACTCCTTCATAACGGGTCAACCAGTCCATTCCTAATATGACATCTAATCCTTGGGACTCTAGGATTATTAAACTAATCGGGAACTTGTGTTTTCCAATTTCTAGGATGATCTGTCGGCAACCTGAATTTACTATCATTTCCCCACCCGGAGAACTTACCTTAATAGGACATCCAATAGTTTCAGTGGTGAGTCCGTTTTTGATTACAAATGCTCTTGAAATGAATGAATGCGATGCGCCAGTATCGAAAAGGATAAGTGCGGAAAAGGCATTAATTTTGAACTTACCGATCACGGCATCAGATCCTTCTTGGATTTCCTCCACATTAATGTGATTCACATGGCCCTTTTGGAATGGGTTAGGCTTATCCCCATCAGTCTTCTTTTCTGGGCATTCATTAGCATAGTGTCCTGTTTTCTTACACTTGAAAATTCCACCTGACTGATGTCTTTCTTCGCTGGCTGACTGTGACGGTTCTGACCATTTTGGTTCCCATGGCCATGATTATTGTGATTGTTCCAGAATCCACTTTTGTTGTGCCCACGATGATTGTTTCCATCATGGTTGTGGTTGTTGTTACGATGGTTATTATGATTCCCATTCTTGTGGAATCCTGAGCTCCCACTTCCTTCACCATGAGGGCGCTTGTGAGGAGATCCTGATCCAAACTTATCGAAATGGTGCTTCCTCTTTCTACCCTCCACTAGCTTCATCTTGTTTTCCAGGATGGTAGATTTATCACATAAAGATTGATAAGTTGGAACATATGCGACAGATAGTTGCATAGCAATTTCATCATTCAGCCCATCCAGGAATTTCTCCTTCCTCTTTGCATCAGTGTCAACATCGTCGGGTGCATAACGTGAAAAATTATTGAACTCTTCGATGTATTCAGAGATGCTACGGTGGCGGTGCTTGAGGTTATGGAACTCCTTTTTCTTCAATCCCATTATTCCAGCAGAGATGTGAGTGGTGCGAAACCCATCTTCAAACATTGCCCAAGTCACTTCCTCGATAGGGTGGGTAATCTGGAAAATATCCCACCAAGAAGCTGCATGACCTTCCAACAAGTGTGCTGCAAATCTGACTTTTTCAGCATCTGTGCACCCAACCGTGACTAGGTCCTTATTCACAGAGCGTAACCAATCATTTGCTACCATGGGGTCTAAGGTACCTGAGAACTTGGCAGGTCTCAGCCTTAGAAATCTGGTCAGCATATCCAAAGGTGGTGGATTGTTCTGGTTGTTATTGTTATTATTGTTGTTCTGGTTCTGGTTTGCCATGAATTGAGTCATCATTTGCATCAATTGGGTCTGTGCAGCCATCATCTGCTGCATTCCATGGTCATTGTCATGGTTATCCTCGTTGTTGCGTCGGGGAGGCATCTGTGGGTTTAGTAAGGGTAAGTAACGATAGATAACCCAATAAAACAACAATTCAGACAAACAAGCACATGCAAGCTCCAACATCACAACAATAACAGAGTCTGCAAAGATAACATACTAGCATAGTCACCCACAAGTCGGTATGACTTATGCAACTCAATAATAATAAACTAAAGGTAGATGGAACAGTATCACTACTCCTCCATGTCGACTTCCTCCTCCACTAGAGCAAGTCCTGCTGATGCGAATCCTGCCTTGTATTCTTCCAAGTTGGTAGTCAGAGCATCGATCTTCGTCTGTAACTCTCTCTTCTGTGTGCGTAGCCTCTCTATCACCTCGTGATCCGCTTCCAGCTCAATGTTCTGTAGCTCTAACTCGGTCTCCAAGTCTCTAATCTTCTTGTTCTTCTCCTGAACTCTTTTCTCTTGGTTCTTGAATTTCTTATCTTGATCTTCAAACTTCTTCTCCATTTCCTTGATTCGATTTTCCTGTTCCTGGAAGTCCTTTTCTTTCTCCTTGAGTTGGACTCGTAGTTCATCGTTGCTAAGCATCACATTAGTCCTATCAGTATCAAGGTGTCTAATGAGGCTCTCTAAGTCCTGGAGGTAGTGTCGTACGGGCTTGATAGACTCCTTAGTGGCCTCGTCCAACACAATAGGCTCTCCTTCCTCGTCGCGCCTCCCAAAGAAATGGAAGTAGTGGCTCTTGATCTCAGAAGAGTGACGTCCACATAGGCGTCCCAACAGTTCCTGCATAGCGACATCAAGGCCCCTCTCCATGTCATCATGGAGTATCTTGAAGGTAATCTCCCCAGTTTGGGGCTCCATCTCACGTCCTGGCTGAGTAAGTTTGAATCCCCATAAGTCCTTCCTCTGAAACTTCCGCAGCTGAAGTCCCTGAATGGTAGGGATTGGAAGAGCGAGCACTTGGACTAGCTCCAATAGACGAGTCCCAAAGCGAGTCCCCTTGAAATCCTTGGCCGTGCTGAAGACAAAATTCGGCATCTTTTGCATAGTATGGAGAAAATTAGCAACACAATAGAGAAAGAAAATACAAGTCACAAAATAAAAGAGAGTTCAACCAACAAAACATTCCAAGTAGCAATACATTAATTCAACTTAAGCACTCAAGGTTCCAGACATAACTTTATTTTTGCCATACCACATAGGTTGGTATGATCGAAATACTAACGTGATAAAACACCAAGGGTGGTGGTCCAACTAATATCTCACTCCTTCTTAACCAAGGTGGCAATCAGGGAATCCTTGGCAGAAATCTGCTTGTCTTGGTCACATAGCTCCAATGCTAGGTCTATGATATCCTTACTTAGGCGTTTCACAGTGGCCTTTGAGTCTTGGGCAAGACGCTTCTCCTCCTTGAGATCCTCCTGAGTATTGAGCATTCTATACTTGAGCCTCTCCCCAAGTTCCTCAATAGCTCTCCATGCAGCATTCCTTGCAGAGTCAAAGAATGACGGGTGCATCTCAGAGTTGGTGAACATGCAAAATCCCGTACTCTTGGGATTATCCTCCTTTTTCTTGTACAAGTGGAGTTGCACCCACCAATACTCTTTTCCTTCATCTATCACAGGAAATCCCTTGTACACGGCTTCACCATTCATCCCCAAGCCAAGCATGAGATTCTTGAGCACGTTGGGGAATTCTGTCTCGCACTCCAAGGTCATGGTCATCAGTGGTCCCTTCTTGACAGATTCATTGATGGTGGACATCTACAAAGATAGATGAGAAGGATGATTAAGAAAAGTTTTACGAGACGAAAAGACAAGTGCAAAGTTCGAATATAGAGTTTTCCTAAGGGTTTTCCTTAGTCTAATCCATTCTAGGGTCACGATCCTACATGCAACACAGTGCTCTGATACCATCTGTAAGATCTCACCATGATAAGGTAAGATCCCCGTGATTGCAGTGCTAGTCCCTGGATCGAAAAGCTAGCACCCACAGTTTAAGATGAAGTACACAGAAACAAAGGTCATTATTACATCGCACATCCAGGAGTATATTAGTTCTTACAACTCACTTAGCCCAAGGCTAAGACACAAGTTCACATAACATATAATAATAGAGTCCTTAGTCTTCATGTGCCATAGGCAAGCATGTCGAGTGTAGACTCGCAACCCTACTCATCATCAGAGTAACCTGCAACATAATAAGTTACAGCTACAAGGGTCAATACATTTGGAATTGTATTGGCAAGTGATACTAAAGTTACTTAGTATAATCCAACAACTACATGAATATATGGCTAAGTGGGGTTATGGCTGGCTTTGCTAAAATAGTTTAACTTATAGTTTTTCTAGAAGTTTTTCATTCAAGCTATAAGGCACCAATGATAGACATCACTGAACCTTTATCCCTGTTCACCCACAAGTTTTAACTTAGAGAAATTTGGATGAGGATTATTGAACTACTTCACTGTCTTGAGGCTCAGAAGTTGTCCATAACCGGGGACATGGCTAAGTACTTAGTTTTACCCTCTCGAGAGGTGGTGCACTTTCCCCACAAGACTCGACATGCATCGAGACAAGACCTTTCAGAAGCAATCCCTCAGACCACCACGGATGCGTTCCATCCTATCATCACTACCACCCTCTGCCCGCCTGGCTGAGTTCTTGCAACTTAGTTGGTCAAGGCAGAGCCCATATGCCATGTGGTTGCACTGGAAGCTTCATGACAAGAATGTCTCCAATCTCTTTATTCCTGGGTGGCCATCCACAAGTGTGATACACCAGCTGACCATTGACATGGCCCATGAGTAACCACTTAACATAATCCAAGCAAGTCCCAATCCACCCAGGTGTTTCATTAATAATAGTTGTTTTCTTAGTTAAACAAAAATAATATCATTTCCATATTATCTTGATATGTATTTTCCACCCACAAATTCTACTAGCATAGCTAAGCATTCTAGCATACAAAGTCCTTTGACTAGTGGATACTACCAAGATATAATCTATAGCATAGCATAGTATAGTATAGCAGTATAGGAATAATTCTATCATATCAAGATCTACCAAAATATCACTAGTGCAATAGTGAAAATAATAGGACATGGGATGAAATATCACTTGCCTTGGTATCTAGGGGAATAGGTACAATCCTCACAGCAACAAACTTCACAATCCACACAATCTACACAAGATCAATACAACAATAATAATTCAATCAATAAAACATTACAAAAACATGAATTAATGCAACATGCAAAGATATGATTAGAACTCCATAATTTACAAAGTCTACAGTACTGAGGATAGAATACCTCATCTAAATGCATAAGATATACTCAAAAATAATCTATAGAACAATTTTTGTGAATAAAATACTCCTAAAAAGGTTCTGTCTATAATTCCATTTTTCCAGAGGCACAAGTGTGAAACAAGGCCTCCATAATAAAGGTCTCATTTTTCTGAATCCATAGACACCAAATTTGTATTTTTTTGATTTGTGGAACAAAAGTTATTGAATTTCCAAATTAAACACTAAATCAGTCTATTTTCTAATTAAACAGAAATAGTCTGGCGACGTGGCATTTTCCTATTGGTTGATACCGGTTCGGCCAGATCGACTGCTGCGAGCCGTCAGATTTAAGTGACATTGGACGGATCAGATCAGCCGTACCCCTTCGTTTAAGTGATCTAATCTTAACCGCTAGGATCTAATCGAACGGCTGCTATGCATCTCGCCGGAGTCTGGCGGTTCGAGCTCGGAATTAGGGGAGCCTGGGGGCTCTCTGGGGGTGGCGACTGGGGGAAAATGACGAGGAGGGTGTGAGGATTAAGTAGGAGCATTCATCAGCGAGAATCATTGTGAGAAACGGCCGGAATTCAATCGCTTTGAAAACGGCTGAGAAGGGGGGGTCTGCTCGACGGTGCGGTTGAAGACGACGGGGTGGGGGGGTGACGTGGCGTGGGGCCAGTTTGTCAGCGAGAGGGAGTAGCCAGGGGAGCGGTAAGAAAGGGAAAAGAGGGGGACGCCGGGTGGGCTTAATGGGCCAGGTTGGGCCAGAATGCTGCAGCTGCTGCTGTTTGAATTTCCCTCCTTTTCTTTTTCTAAATCAGTTTTCTCCAAAACTTTTGATTAAAAGGCTCAAATTGATTCAAACCAATTTGTGGAAATTTGTAAAAACTCAAACTAGGTTTTTAGGGTATTATAAAACATATTTACCTACTACTTTAATCCAAGGTACTCACTTGGACTTAATAGGCAATATAGCATTTTCTTTGGTTCCACTTTCATAAATTCCTAACCATGGCCCAAAATTGCACCAAATTTTTGGAGGACATGCTAAATGCAATGCAAAACATGCCATGATGATATGAGTGCAGTGATGATGATTTCAGATGAAATTTTGGGATGTTACAGTCTCGGAGCCGGGCAACTTCGTTGCGGGTAGCTTAATGGGGTGACCCCCTGAAATATTTTATGAATCATGTGATCGCTTTGTCGTGAATGCCTCGTTGGGTCTTGATTTGGTTTTTCCGAGGTTGATCGAGTGTATGTTGCTATTTGTGCACCCCTGCAGGGTAAATCTTTCTGAAAGCCATGTCCGCGGTTATGGACGACTTGGAGCACAGTTTCTTGATCATAGACAAGCATAACTAAAGTACCGTGTTTAATTTGACTAAATACCTGACTAGTAATTAGAGCAATACGCATGGAATGGTTAATAAAAATGCCAACAAATGGGTTGTTCGTCCGCCTACTCGTTGGTAAGCGAGAGGGAGGATGGATCTGTTACTTCATGCTGTTATAACTGTTGTAACAGACATCCGTCTATCAATGGTTAGGCGGATGGTTAGCGAGTATCTATAGACTTGTTAGTTATTATCTTTCGCTGCAATTGCGTCACCCCCAGGTTGTTCCCTTTAGATGCATTAAGACTTGCTGAGTACCCCTAGGGTCTCACACGATAAATATTTGGTTTAGGTGGACATGTATACTCTCAGGAAGGCTACTAGGTCGAGAAGACCGAGTATGGTGGCAACGACTATCAGGTGTAGAGATTCCAGGGATGGAGATCCATGAGATCTATGGGCGGGATGTGCTTATTTCCGAGGCATCTTATGCCAATTTGCTTCTTAATCCGTACTCGGATCTTGTTTTCCGCTTCCGCTTGATACTCTGGTGCGTGATGTTTGAGGATGTATCCTAAAATATTATATCTATCTAGGATATTTGGATCTTGCCGTATGGCGTTGAATATTCCTATTTCTATTTCTTTTAGATGGTGTGACTCTGATGTCTATTGTAAGTCGCAGGCATACATACTCATTTGTGTATGTCGTGGTCGCATTACCTGTCACTTACGCCGCTCGCTCTTGTCCTGATGTTCTTGAAAGTGGATAAGGTGGTAGGTCGGTACCGTACCCTACCCCGCTTCGATGGGCCTACACGTGGGTGGCCTTGGGCCTCCGTGGTAGAGTCACTTATCCACTTTTGGTTCGTCCAGGCTTGAACTTAGAGCGTAATGTCCGAGGTATTACAATTGGTATCAGAGCCATTCCGCCTTTCAGGGTCTCAGCCAGATGGTCGTTGTCAGTCTAGAAAATATTTTGGTAGCTATTTATACTAGGGAAAAACTAAACGTGAGAGTAGGACTGCTTCTATTTTTCTTCTTACCCACCCACCCACCCTTCTCTGGTAAGGAAGTGTAACGTTTGTCTATCCTCTTCTAAAAATTCAAACTAGGATTCACGTGTTCGGGGTTTTCCGTAGTACCATAGGATGTGTGTGTAATTCTTTGTCTATCTGTTGCATCCAACCTTGTTGTCGCAATCTGCCTTTGGTTATCAACTATTGGTACATTCCATACCGACAGGCTTTGTGTAAACCGGCGCGATCTATCTAATTCTTTGCAAACCGGTGTGATCTGTCTTACTCTTTGTCACCGACGCAATCTTGTTAAGGGTGTTCTTCCTTCCTGCATGCTTTCACGAAATGTGGAGTTGCTAATATATATCTGTTAAGTGGTTTTGCGCATCTAGTTGGTATTTTAATGCCGAAAAATGCGGAATTTTTTCTTTGATACATCTGTGTTTCCACACTCCTTTTCAGTCGTGTGAGATACACTATTCACCTTCTTTTGTCGGCATGTCCATGCTAACTTGATCTTTTGCTACCAGCGCATAATCCTGAAGTTTTACTTCATCTTCAATTCTTTTCTAGCTAAATACATAACGTGTGTCGATCCGATGCTTGTGATTGTAATTTGGTTCGCGGTATAGCTATATGACACTTATCATGAGTGGAATGTGGTTAACGCTATCAATCTAATTATCTAAATGATGGCAGTTATCTCTTGTGATTTTGAGTTATACCATGATCATATCTATATCATATTCAAGTATCTTTGGCAATCCAGAGATTTTTGAAGGCACTATGATGGGTTATTATCCGATTGTTGTGCTTCTTATCTTTTTGAACTCCATATCCGCAAAGGTTCTCTTTGATATAGGATGATCTCATCATTTCATCTCTGATAGCTTTACTTAATGTATGAGTTATCATTGCTTTTTTATCCAAGATCTCTTTATCTTTGCAACCGGTGATTCGATCAGCTATGTGAATAGTGGACATATCTTCTCTCTTCCGAAGGGCCATCTAATCTACTCTTCCAATGCATCTTTTCCAACATGAATCCTCGCTCGTAACATTGATCTTTCAAAGAGCGTTGAGCTTAGAAAGTGCTTGAGCATCTGTTCGTTTCTTTCGCCTCATCAACTTGGTATTCTTGGGAATATCTCCTTAAATTCGTGGTGGTATAGCCTTGCGATATGTTTGCCTATTCTATATCAATGGGAGAACATGAAAGATCATTTGTGTCACATCCTCTCAAGCTTCATGAACATCGCCCGTGCGCAAAGTTCTCAAAGTGTAAGTCTGGCTTCTTGAAGTCGCCGATCTCGGCCATGTTCTTCTGCTAAAGACAACACTATAATTCCGGAATCATCAATTCAATTGTTAATTCCATCCTCCACCTTCAACCAACTCTGGAGCTGTTCCGTGGTTTCACAAGTAATTCTCGCTGCTTCGTTGAAGACTTCCTCAAGATGGCTAAATCTCTCTCAGATATTCTTAAGAAGGACAAGAAATTATTTTGGTCTTCCTCTCCTCAAGAAACCTTTTGAAACCCTCTCTCTATCTTGTATGCTCAATTCGACGGCTGCCATGAAGACTTTTCAGATCTTTGTAATCATTCTATTCAAGTTGGTGCTATCTTTTTCTCTATCTATTGAATCTTGCAGTTGTACTCCGTATTCTTTGTTCATATCTTTTCTGATGGCCAAGGACTCCTAACATGACGATAACATCATCATCTTTATGTACTTCGGATCCGACGAAGTGTTTGCATCACATCCTTGTTTCTGTACGAAGCTTCAGGAATTCTACTTGTCAAGATCTCCAGTCTAAATTCTGAGATTTGGGTTGCACGATTTTCCTATTCATGTACGGAGTAATGATTTGGGTGCGGGATGGAGTCATGACCATACCACTACTCTTATCATTCGCTCATGTACATTGAATTGGTGGATTAATGCGATTTCACTCATTCCACGGAAGTCAGAGGTGGCCTTTATCCCTTGAGACTTTTACTTCCGTCCTTGTTTTTCCGGAGTGTTCTCTCGATGATCATGAGCAACGATCTCTTGTTGGTGGTCTCGTCTATCTCAAGATGGAGCAAAATCTTCAACGATCTGGTGGCAGCAAATGCAAAATCTTCTCCGTCCTCTTCATCCTACTCGTGCTCGACATCGTCAAACAAGACGGATGAAAGATATCTCTGACTTCATCTATCAAATCCTTTTTCTCTCGGTAAAGCCAATTATGGTTGTTGCCATTAATTGCAAAATCTATTGCATTAACCTTATGGTTAAAAAAAGCAATAAGAATCTCTACAATAAACTCCAGATCTTCAACATTCAACTCCTTCCTCGAGATTCCACCATAATCTAGCATCACCTCCTTCTTTTGAAGAGATGTCCGCGCACCGCAATTGCATGATCCTTTAGTTCTTATCGATGCAAGAAGAATCTAATCCGAGAACTCCTAACCCCAATTTTTTTATTGATATCAAGGAACTCTATTGTTTGAAGGCAATATTGTTTTCCAAACTTTATTTCTTTAAACTAAGGGAAGAAACAATGCTATTTTCATAGTGGTTGATAACTTCTCCAAAGTCGCTCTTTTCTTCTGGCAAGAGCAAGAATCAACTTCACTTGCAGCTTTTGATCTTGAATCCTAACGATGTGTCTTTTCTTTATCCTCGATACACCGTCTTGCATAATTCTTTCAAAGAAGTGTTTCTATTCTTTTATCGTGTTTCTCGAGAGCACTAGAGCTATATTCATCATATCTTTCTCATCTCACCACAATCCTCCAGGTTCTTTAAGTACTTTGTTTTCAAGAAGCAAAATGCAAGACTCGCAACAAGTCTAGCAAGTTTTGCAAGGGGTAATGGTCACACCATTCAGTTGTTCATCCTCTTGGGAACGTGAGGGTCACCTTCGTTCCGAACACCCGTCTCTCCTTGTTCCTTTTTCTTTTTCCTAGGAATCTCGGAGCGAGATTCTTGTTTAGTGGGGGAGAGTTGTAGCATCCCAATTGTCTAACAATTGCAATGCTAATTGTCTAGTCTATATATTGCTACTTTCCACATATAATTAGTTGCATCATCATTATATCATGCTCATGTCACCATGCCACCTTGCATTTGAGCATCATATTAAAAACACCCTTTTATTGGTTTTTCTTCATATGCATTGTTTATTAAATGTAATTGCTTCTTGATACTTTGTATTTGGTTTTTGATATATGTTAAATGCCCAATTGGAGATGGGGCATATCTTTTAGTTTCCTTCCATCCACTAACTTGCCATATCATCTTCTATTGAGATCATCTTCTTTTTCTACCATACTTTTGTATGTGGCATTGGTATTTACTTTTGGTACTTAAATCAAGCCATATATAAAAGATGTGGATCCTTTCTCTATTCCTTCATGCTACATCTTGATTGATCCAACTATTCTACATTTCCATGTACATGTCTACTCTCTAGAAACCCTCGTGTTGGTAATCTCTTTTGTCTCACCCAGCTTCATACACTACATCGATCTATCCTAAGCTAGTCATATTCCTATAGCTAGCTAAAAACCCAACACTCCTAATTTCTACCGTGTGTCTACTTCTACTCGATCCACACCAACCAACTATCCTAGCTAGGACCTGAACCCCCACCTTGATCAGCTGCCGATCAGTGCCCCTCGCCGGCCCAGTTCAACCTGATCGCACACCACCTCAGCCCCCGCTCAGACCTGTTGCCCTACCTGTCTTGACCGCACCCCCCTGGACACCGACGCCGTGCCCTGTTTCTCTTCTCGAAAGATGATCACGTGCACCGTGCCATCCTGGTGATCTCTCTGCCTCTCTCTCGTTTTTGTTAAAACAGGCAGCAGGACACCCTCAACCACCCAACCACTCCCCATCTTAGATCAGATCAACCTCCCCTGTTCTTGCTTTCCAAGGCAAATCAACTGCAACACCACCATGCCGCTGCACACACGCAGGTCACCGTCATTATCCATGTTGCCGCGCCGCCGTCCACCCCGTCTCGCCGCTGATCAGCACCGTCGCCCGAGCCACGCAAGCAAGGAGCGGCACCATGTCGAGCTGCGCGCCTGTAGGGTACAAGGAGCGAGGTGGAGAAGCTGAAGGACGTGTGCCGGAAGCCATGGATCTCGTCTGCGACCTCGACGTCCCCTGCAGCACCCGCCACCACCGTCTCCCTCCTCTCCTCTGGCTGAGCTCCGTCGACGCCTCTGTACCATCTCGGTGAGCCTCACCACCTCCATCCATCTCCCCTCAATGCATCTGCACAGCCAGCTCCGGGTCGTTGTCTCCGATGTCGTTGTGCCGTCGCCGCTCGCCGCGTGCATGCTGTGAAGCATACCGCCGCGCGCCACACAGGGCAACAGCTTGCGCATGCTCTCTGTTCCTTGCCTCGCAGCGTCTGGCACAGTCACGCTCCGGTGTAGATCTTCCACCAATCTAAACCTGCTATACCCAGGTTTCACTCGCAGCAAATGTTGCTCGTTTTGGACCTCTAAATTGCTCGGCATCCTCCATCAAAGTCAGCACAATTATGTGCTTTAACTGAAACCAATCTTCAGGTTTTGTGCAGCGACAACACTTCTGAACATCGTCGTTTTCCCGCCGCTTCTGTCCTGATCCGGTGTTTCTTCTATGCTAAGAGATGTTCTCCCGTGTACCCTTTTTCCTCCCGCGAAAACCACACATAAAACGGATCTCTACATCGCTCGCAATCCCCTCCCGAAGTCGGCTGTTCGTCACTGCAGGTCTATTGCTTTTGTTTGTCAGTTAAACCGACTGAACCCTCTCTGTTCATGACAAGATTCGGAGTGATACATCCCAGATCTGGTGAAGGTTCCTTGATGAAGGCTTAAGCCCTTGATCTACTCTACAATTTATCTTTTTACGGAGTCGCGAAATTCTCGATAGAGTTCTGGCCATCGTCAACCAAAGATCAAATCAGCTAGCCTGTTTTGCACGACCACATGAGCTCCTCACCCCCGTCCTTATCTCCCTGCTTCCTAGGAAAACTAGATCGAAACCCCATCGCCATCGTCCCTATCTCGCCATGGCTTCGCAGCAGCCATGTGCAAGCTTTGCCGCTGATCCGCGTCGCCATGTCCACCTTGGCCCCGCTCTGCCGTCGCTCGTCGCCGTGAGCAAGGAGAAGGATCCGCGCTTTGTATCTTAGCACGCCATCGTCGCTCGCCGTCCCGGAATTCGCTCGGTGCGTCGATGTACTTGTCGTGTGGAACGCCGCCGTGCCCGTCGCCAACATCGACGACCGCCTCCTTCCAGCTTCGCCGCTGATGGTAAGCACCTTCCCCTCCTAGTCTCATAGGATATTAATAAATGCTTAAATCATGATTAGATCTCAACTCTATATTGCTAATTCCAAATGTTGCAAGTAATACATGTTTTCTAATCAGAAAAATGCAAGGATTAAGAATATGTCACCCAAAAGGATTTCTAGGTAATTAAAATTTCGAAATTGGTTTAATGCTAATAAATGTCTATTTCTTAAATAATCCATAACTTTATTTTCATAATTCCAAATTCGACAAATAATATGTCTAAATCAATCAACGCGACGAGTCTGTTCTAACTATGCATTCCATAATATGAATTGAAGCATGCATCATATAAATATTAAGCATACAACAATGTTTATGGGAGCAAAACATGACTAAAAACTTAATAAAATGCTTTGTTCTTGTACTCCACCTCACCCATGTCATTCTATGCTATGCCATGTAAATTGTGCATCATTCCATCATGGCATACTTGTTTGCTTGTTGCATATTATTTATATGATTGTGCAATATATTTATTTTAGCCCCTTGTGTGTTTGGTTTTTATCCGGATAGACAATGAACAAGGAGAATACCTACCCTGCAACTGAACTGCCAAACAAGCAATTCCCCATGCTTGCATACATATAGTACATATGCTTCTATCTTACTCTTGCATTATTGAGTTGCGTTTGCATTAAATTGAATCCCAAGTATTGCATAGCCTTTAATTTTAAAGCCCACCGAAACTTGTTCCTCCATCCCATGAGCCATTACTACAGGAGTTGTTTGAGCCGTGCGAGTCGTAGAATTGCATGTGTAGGGTTTGTGCGAGTCCTTGGATAATGAGGTACCTAAACAACTTAATATGCGTAGAGAACTAATGAAAGAGGCATCGGTGAGCATTATCTGCTATTTGGTTCTTTAAGCTCACTTGTGCCCCGTAGGACCCCGGGTACTTGATTCCTGTTCCTTGACTATTCACACTATCCACATCCGGGAGGACTTGTGGACCCCCTTGAGCCAGAGCTTGATTCATTTCTATTTCTTGGGGCCACAAACTAGTTTGGGGTTTTATTTACTATCCTGTACTTATAACATGTTACTGCTTTATTTAAGATTACTGATTTATTTAAGATTGTGCGTGGAGCACCTGTACTGTTTTGGATCGTGGAATGTTTTCGCGGTATCGACAAGCCTAGTCACACTTTCAGGTTCCCAGTCATTTACAGCCATTGACACAAACCTTGGGTCCGTCTCGGAGCCGGCCAACTTTGGTGCGGGTAGCTTAATGGGGTGACCCCCTGAAATATTTTATGAATCATGTGATCGCTTTGTCGTGAATGCCTCGTTGGGTTTTGATTTGGTTTTTCCGAGGTTGATCGAGTGTATGTTGCTATTTGTGCACCCCTGCAGGGTAAATCTTTCTGAAAGCCATGTCCGCGGTTATGGACGACTTGGAGCACAGTTTCTTGATCATAGACAAGCATAACTAAAGTACCATGTTTAATTTGACTAAATACCTAACTAGTAATTAGTGCAATACTAATGGAATGGTTAATAAAACTGCCAATGGATGGGTTGTTCGTCCGCCTACTCGTTGGTAAGCGAGAGGGAGGATGGATCTGTTACTTCATGCTGTTATAACTGTTGTAACAGACATCTTTCTATCAATGGTTAGGCGGATGGTTAGCGAGTATCTATAGACTTGTTAGTTATTATCTTTCGCTGCAATTGCGTCACCCCCAGGTTGCTATTTGTGCACCCCTGCAGGGTAAATCTTTCTGAAAGCCATGTCCGCGGTTATGGACGACTTGGAGCACAGTTTCTTGATCATAGACAAGCATAACTAAAGTACCATGTTTAATTTGACTAAATACCTGACTAGTAATTAGTGCAATACTAATGGAATGGTTAATAAAACTGCCAATGGATGGGTTGTTCGTCCGCCTACTCGTTGGTAAGCGAGAGGGAGGATGGATCTGTTACTTCATGCTGTTATAACTGTTGTAACAGACATCTTTCTATCAATGGTTAGGCGGATGGTTAGCGAGTATCTATAGACTTGTTAGTTATTATCTTTCGCTGCAATTGCGTCACCCCCAGGTTGCTATTTGTGCACCCCTGCAGGGTAAATCTTTCTGAAAGCCATGTCCGCGGTTATGGACGACTTGGAGCACAGTTTCTTGATCATAGACAAGCATAACTAAAGTACCATGTTTAATTTGACTAAATACCTGACTAGTAATTAGTGCAATACTAATGGAATGGTTAATAAAACTGCCAATGGATGGGTTGTTCGTCCGCCTACTCGTTGGTAAGCGAGAGGGAGGATGGATCTGTTACTTCATGCTGTTATAACTGTTGTAACAGACATCTTTCTATCAATGGTTAGGCGGATGGTTAGCGAGTATCTATAGACTTGTTAGTTATTATCTTTCGCTGCAATTGCGTCACCCCCAGGTTGTTCCCTTTAGATGCATTAAGACTTGCTGAGTACCCTTAGGGTCTCACACGATAAATATTTGGTTTAGGTGGACAAGTATACTCTCAGGAAGGCTACTAGGTCGAGAAGACCGAGTATGGTGGCAACGACTATCAGGTGTAGAGATTCCGGGGATGGAGATCCATGAGATCTGTGGGCGGAATGTGCTTATATCCGAGGCATCTTATGCCAATTTGCTTCTTAATCCGTACTCGGATCTTGTTTTCTGCTTCCGCTTGATACTCTGGTGCGTGATATTTGAGGATGTATCCTAAAATATTATATTTATCTAGGATATTTGGATCTTGCCGTATAGCGTTGAATATTCCTATTTCTATTTCTTTTAGATGGTGTGACTCTGATGTCTATTGTAAGTCGCAGGCATACATACTCATTTGTGTATGTCGTGGTCGCATTACCTGTCGCTTACGCCGCTCGCTCGTGTCCCGATGTTCTTGAAAGTGGATAAGGTGGTAGGCCAGTACCGTACCCTACCCCGCTTCGATGGGCCTACACGTGGGTGGCCTTGGGCCTCCGCAATAGAGTCACTTATCCACTTTTGGTTCGTCTAGGCTTGAACTTAGAGCGCAATGTCCGAGGTATTACATGATCACAATATGATCATGAATAGAGAGAGAGATGAACACATGGTCAGATTCCCGTCACCCCATCTTGGGCTGCAGTAAATCGAGTCTATCGGGTCCGTACGGACCTGAAACGTGACCATCTTCAAAAAGAGTTCTGAGATAGATTTCTGGAAAATCCCAATTTGACTCCAACAAGGTTTCCACTTGTATTCTTGGTAATTCCTACATATCAAAGTGTAAAACAAGAACATTGTTCACTTTTGCAATTATTAGTAGGTTAGTCCAAATAAATCATAAAGTTTATATAAAAAAGAGTATCAAAAGCATATTATTAGCACAAAACTATCAAAAATTATAGATACGTTATGGACGTATCAATGATCTTTGGATAGTACCTCGTGCTTGGGTTGTTGATAATATGCATCTAAGCCATCTGGAGTATGTCTCTGAAGTATTTCAAAGTTCCGGTGAAAATACACTCAACAATAACTGTTAATAATGGCAAAGTCCTGCTTCCTCTCAAGACGAAGTTGTAAGTTTCAGAAAGATTTGTAGTCATGACGCCAAACCTAGCACCATGAGTGTCGTGTAGCAAAAACCACCTCTCCACATGCTCGTGCTCTATCCATTCCCCAAAAAAATATTCGTTCTCCCAGGCCTCCTCCTAGTTCTGGGTTGGTCAAATCATAGCAAATCACAAAGAGCAATGGGTTCTTCCTCCAGTGGTGATGCTCATGTTGCTGCTTATACAGCTACCGCGGCTGCATGCGACGCAATGGCTACTGCTCTAGCTGCTTTCCTCTGTCTAACATGTTTTTAGTGAAGTCATCGAGATAGGCACAACACTTGATATACTTACACTCCTGATTCTTCTTGCAAAGATTTTTGGATAGGTTCATAAGGGCCTTGTTTCTGAACTGCGAGAAAAGTTTGGTCCCTAGATGCCGCATGCACCAACAGCTCTACATGTCCTGCCATGGAGTATACCCGGATGCATGTCATGAAGGACGCATACATTCGGTGTATCCTTCACAATTGCTATCTTTAGCTGCCTGAAAAACCATAACCCACTCTCGCTGTTCTCGGTCTCCACGAAAGCAAATGCAAGTGGAACAACTTAATTGTTACCGTCTTGACCTATGGCAGTCAAGATCTGACCCCTATACTTGCCAGTGAGAAATGTACCATCCACACAAATGACTGGTCGACAATGAGTGAAATATTCTTGACATATAGCAAACAAGAAAAACACTTGATGCAGCACCCTCAAATTTGGTTCTTGAGGCAACGTAAAATGTTGGATGTCGACGTATGTGTATTGATTCATAGCTTCCGGTGTCTGGAGCATCCAAACAACACAGTCGTATCCATCTCGAAATGAACCAAATATTGTCTCCAGTGCCCTCTGCTTAGTCCTCCAAGCCTTTCCGTAAGAAATATTGTAGCGAAATCTAACAACAACTTTGTTGATGATAGCTTTCACCTCCATGGCTTTGCTCTCCACTATCTTCGTTTATAACAATCTAGCCAGGAGGGTTGAGGTGATGGTCCTGAAGTACTCTAGGAAGTTGACATGTGTGCAGCACAACATCGGTAACCTTCCAGTTGGTGTCATACTTAGGACGATGGGCATGGACCCTTCCCGGACATCTGACTAACTCGCAAACCAATGTCAAATATTGTTGGGATGACACCTTCATTTTGAAGACTCATTGCATGGACAATGCCCACTCAACGATTGCTTCTTACAGATGTCTCTTGCTAGGATATAATGCACCCAGGGAGATGCTGTGCGCATGATACAAGAGAGTAAAGATTAAGACGATCTATTCATGCCGCCAGTCGGTGGTACCAGGGATAGAGTAGAGCGTGACAAGGCGCAGGCCTTGAAGAAGGCGCAGGCCAAGAAAAATCAATGACAAGCTAGAAGAGAGTGAAGATGAAGATGATATATTCATGCCTCCTACCGTTGGGACTAAGTAGAGAGCTGAGCGGAACAAAAGACAAGTCAAGAAGAAGGCATTGTCAAAGGGTAAGGGTGAGGCATCGTCGAAGGGTGCAAGGCATCATCAGTCAAGACATTGAAGGGTAAGGGCGAGGAAGAAGATGAAGATGATATCTTCATGCCGCCCCCCGTTGGGACCAAGGCGAGGGCTGATTGGGACAAGGCACGTACCAAGAAGAAGGCATCGTCGAAAGGTAAGGGCAAGGCGCAGGCCAAGAAGAAGTAGAACAATGCTCCCTTGTAGTTCGTGTGTGTATCCTAATTATCTCATTTGTATCCTAATTATCTATTGTAGTCGTTTGTTACTGATCTCGTCAATGAGGTATTAACGTCATCGTTTTCCTTAACGCTCACGTGGTGGCTCTTGTGGCGACCAGCCATACCTAATGGGCGCCCAAACGTTTCGAGGAGGAATCACTACGCCATGCTCGTCGTACCTAGTTTCGTGTGTGGGGTCTAGGGTGTTCAACAAACCACTCTATGTCAAGAAGTAATGAGTGTTGATCACTCGTCCACGCAGATCCAAAAAAAGACTCCTGCACTCCGAATGCTCCTGCATATGAATACCGAAGTATATAAGAAATTGATATGAAGCGAGTCTCGACATTGTGTAAGCCGTGTACACCTTGGTTGTGGCTGTGGACAAAAGCCGTAATTCGGAGCGGGAGAGTGACCCGAAGGCTACTACTGCTGCTGAGGCTGCCACGGTGAACCTCCACCCTGAAAAGGTGGTTGTTGTTGCTGCTACCACCAGCCGGTACAGCAGCCTCGGTTCAACAGACAAGTAGCACGAACACAACTCATGCAGCCCCAGCTCTATCCTCCACCACAACACCACCACCATTCTTCCAAAAATACCACACCAAAACGAGTCCCGAGCTAACCCATCAATGCCTCTATGCCTCAGGGTTTTAGACAGAAGATTTGGTTGTTAATCTGGGCTAAATTGAAGAAATTTGCTACAGGAGAGTGAGCTGCGTCGGCTGGAGAGGAGGCAGCGACACACGCATGGAAGGAGCTGTGTGGGGGCGGGCTCGCGTGGTGGTCCTGGTAGACTCCTCACGGCCAGGGCATCACCGAATGGAATGGGCAAATCAACCAGGGCATCACCGAGTGGGCAAATCAACCAACACGGCCACACGGCCCCACAATGCCACCTGCATTCAGTCAGGGCCTGGCCAAGTGGAACTGAATCGGCCTAGCCCTTGCCCACACTGATTAGACTACTCGGTCATGGCGTGGACGAATGGATCCAAATCGTCCTAGCCTAAGTCATGGCGTGGACAAATGAATCAGCCTGGCCCTTGCCCAAACTGAAAAACTTTAAAAACATATTATTTGAAAAAAAAATCACTATCCTCGAAACATGTTTCTGTCCGGTTCGTAATTAAGATCACTGATACAAAGGAGGAAAGATCAGCAGACAAAGGACGATTCCATCGCACAAACAACAGACCAAAGCTTTTCTCAGCGCAGAGCTGGTGCTGGCCGAAGGGCGCATAGTTTAGACTGCTAGAATCTCCATAAACAAGGCATTGTTTCTCTCTCAAGGAGCTGGTGGTCTACATTCTATTCGAGGAGGAATCACTGCGCCGTGAGGAGGAATCACTGCGCCATGCTCGTCATACCGAGTTTCATGTGTGGGGTCTAGGGCAGGAGTCTAAAAAATGTTTAACGAACCGCTCTATGTAAGAAGTTATGAGTGTTGTGATCCACCTCATGATCACTCGTCCACGAGGATCCGAAAAAAGATGACTGATAGACAAGCATAGAACCCTACAGTCTGAAGGCTCCTGCCCGTGTACCTTGTGGCTGCGGCTATGGACGCGTAATTTGGAGCGGAAGAGTGACCCAAAGGATACTACTGCTACTGAGGCTGCCACGGTGAACCTCCACCCAAAAAGGTGGTTGCTGTCGCTGCAGCTCCTGCATATGAATACAAGTAAGTAAAGCCAAAATGACACAAGTTCAGAGTCAGATATAACCAAGACATTATACAATTTTCAGTCATATACAAGAGCTTCAATCAACAGAAGCACACAATATCATAGGACCCTGGGGTATGGATCTGCCAACATTTAGTATACAAGTTAGAAAAGACAAACAGACTCAGGTTTGAATCTATGGATCTGCCAACATTTAGTATACAAGTTAGAAAAGACAAACAGACTCAGGTTTGAGTCTTAACCAACTAGTCTAGCTAACGCAGACAGTTCTCTGTTAGACAAAGGTAAGGAGCGAGATACTAATTTGTTCACCTAATCACAGTCTGTTTTGATGAACTATGCAAAGTACTCAAAAACCCAACATCAAACTATCATAGTGAGCAAGAGACTATTTTGTTTTAAGTAATCACTGTTTGATCATCTGCATTATTCACTTCTAATCATCTCCTAGTCTAAAATTAACATACTAAAACACAGAACGAACAACTAATTTACTAAACTCATCAAAGAGGTACAATTTCTACAAAGAAAACTAAGGAATACAAAAACAATCAAAAATAAAAAGACCACAATAAAAAAATAAACCTAATATAATGACACGAACATTGGTAGTGATATAGCAGGATGGACACGCAAGGTTAGCAATAGACCAAGTAAACCTTCACCGTACTTTTACAGATTCAGACTACATAGCACAAATTCTACAGACGTGTACTAAAAACAAATAATAATCACAAGGAACTCTTTGATTCTATGGTCAACTGGTCGTCAGATAGGAGCGAAAGACTATTTTTGTTCAGGTAATCATGGCTTGATCATATGAACTATGCACTAGTGATCATCATCCGACCTTGAAAACCCTCCAGCAAAATGTAGAAAACAACATCAAATTTGAGGAATCGTGACACTTCAGAAGGAAGGCAGTAGGTTATGTGATCACTAGTGATTTCATTGAGAAAGGTTCACACTAAATATCATCAGCTTCACGGTGACAAAAACAAATAGTAATCAGAGAAAACCAAAATAAGATCTTCCAACAGAGCTGGCCTCATAGAGAAGATTAGATTGTTCCACATAAAGAAAATTCGGACATATGCTTGTCTATTGATGTTGTTTAATACTCAGCCAGAATCTTAGAGAACAAAAAACAAATCAAAAGACAACAATGAGACAGAGCAGACTGCAGGGAAAATATTTTGGAACAAATGGAAAGGACTCAGAATATGGGTGGTGATATAGCAGAATGGTCGGCAAGGCAAATTCATGCCAATTACGACGAACGAGACCAAATATCAATCGTCACCGTCCTAAGAGAAATCGAGGTGTTTACGCTTTCCATTAGGAGCAAGTTTGAATCGTCTTTGGAGAAAACTGGATTTTGCTGCAGTCTGATAAATGTAAGTACCACCGTTCTAAATTAACCTTGTTGGTCGCCACGTTGCTTGTTTCAGACATTTACTGGAGAAGGATTTGGTTGCCATTACTCAAAAAAGACGGTATTTTTCTGCCTGCGAAAGAAAAAATAACAGAAAATTGATTGGCGTTTCAGTGATCGTATGCAAATGCCTCAGTTCGTAGGTTTATTTCATAGCTAAAAGCTGCAAAGTATATTTAACACCATCATCGGCAGTTTGCCCCAATCCATCCATCTCCCAAGTACAGAAATCCAATTAAAATTCAACAAAGATGAGCTAAGAACTACTAGAAAACAGATCCATAAACGGAACACAGAAAGCTGCCTCAGTGGTAGTGACAATATGTGTTTGATCGTCATGGAATAATCCGATAATACGTGCATTTTTATGCATCACGGGCAGCCAATTAAATCCTTGAAATGATTAAAAATAACTAAGCGAGGGAAATAACTCAAAAACTTGGATTGGTAAAAAAGATAGCATCGGAGAGATTCCCATTATAGACGTGGTCTATCATTTACCATGAGATGGTTCTGATGTCCCTGTCTTATTGTCTTCATCTGCATCTATTAATTCAGATCCAAGATCCGAATTGCAGAATTGCAAAGGAAAATCGAAGATAAATCAGAAGGAAACCAAAAAGTACGATATAGAAAAAGGTTGTGACAGGAAATCGATTAAATTTGGCTTTGGGAGATCGAAAACATCAGAGAGATTCCCATTATAGACGTAGTCTGTCATAACCCGAGAGTTCTGATGTCCCTGTCTTGCTATCATCACTTGCTTCCGCTAACGCACTAGCCAAGATCTAAACCGGAAGGAACTAAGAAACGAAAGAAAACAGAATATTTCAACCAAATCGAGGGATGGGAAAGACGAATATCACGAAAAAACGAAGAGAACAGGCGTAGCGGTGCGGTGCGGCGGCTGTAGGGAAGGCGGCGGGCGGTGGTGTGCCCGATGTTTCTGCCCGCATAGGGCTTGCGTATATATAGCTGCCATCGAACATCTAGGGTTTTTAGAACGTGGGCCTGCTGGGCTGTATCTTACGGGCTCAGACCAGGCTTGTTCGACGACAGAGTGCTAGGCCTCGTTAGGCCTTCAACAGCGTGAGTGATGCCCAAACGGTAGAAAGTATGTCACCTTGTCAGCCACGCCTGCAAAATTATTTGAGGCACCGTGTGCTCACAGCGTGTTGATTTTGATGATAGCAGGACTCACAATACAATAAACAACCATACTCAATTCTTGGACACTTTTTAGCTTCACATGAATTCCGTTTAGGTGCATGCAATAGTACACTAATACTAATATTTTAGTAGTTGGATTGTTTGGGCATTGGTTACTCTACTTGCTCCGATGCCTGGCGTTTTTTGTTTGGGCACCGGTCACACAACGTGCGGGCACTCGGGAACGAAGCCAGAAATCAACTGGGCACCGGCAAAACACAACGCTATGGAAGGCCTTATAGGCTTAATAACATCTCGCCTCGGTTTACTCCGTGGCTCTTCTTTTTATTTCGACCTAACGCTGCCTGACTCGGTTGTGTGGCATCTCCCACGGCTGCACGCAAACCGGATACCAAATGCGACTGGTTTCGTTCAAAAAAAATGCGACTGGTTTGGTCAGTTCACAGGTCGGGGAGAGCACCATGTCCTCGGGCTGATGGTTCGTGGTGGCCCGTGTCGGAACTCTATGTCCCGCGAAAGAACGAGCGTCTAACGAGTCTTGGGTTTGAGAGGTTTGAACACGCTTTTCAGACTTCTCAGTGATGATGACTGCGACGGAGCTCGCACACGATAGAGAGTGGATCTAAAGATTGTTTACCCAGGTTCAGGATCCTGTCGAGGAGGTAAAGTCTTTACTCTTCTCTGTTGTATTGCTTGCTATGCTTCGCGAGGGTACACTGACGGATGTATCCTTCTAAGGTTGGGGCGTCTCTCCTTTTATGGCAGCGCTGGGCCTCTTTTCCCAAACTTTGGGCGGGAAGGATCACCACATTCCCGCCTAAAGAGCATCGATGACATAGGTACGATTCCTTGGATGCTTATGATTTGCTGCCCTATGCCGGGTAAAAGGCTTACGGCCCATGAAGATTTCAGATGATAGTCCAAGAAAGCACTCGACAAAGAGTCTCTAAACCGACAATGTGTTGGTAATGTAATTACGCGTATGTAAAACCTATCCGTATACAGCTTTGAGACCTGGCCTATTATATTTAGGATGGGAGAAGCCCAAGCGAGGTGACATGGTGGTGGTGGCCCAGGGTATCGAAATCGCCCAGGCAACTTGTAATAGTGTAATTTCCTAATATTCAGGCGACTTTGACTCCATTGTTTTCCTGACATCCGATGAAATCCCCAGCGTTCTCTTTTCCGCGAAACCTAAGTCCTTCACCATGGACATTACTGAGGTTACCCCTCGTCAATTAGCGCCGTCTGTGGGAAACCTGAACGCTGGAGCCATGGATTCGGTGGACCGCTCTCCACGAAGCATCAACCCGACAAAAGCAGATCCACACCCGCCCACCCCTGTATTGGTACCCGCTGATTTTAACGTCGGATCCGATCTAATCATCAGAAGCTTCCACTTCCAAGTAGAAGACCTGCAATAATCGCACCCTTCGGCCCTGATCACATCAGAACCATTGGTGGAAAAACCAACACCCACGGCGGTACCAGCATCATCCGTCGGATCCTCCATGGACGCCACATCACAGATCGAAGCAGGCGAAGAAAGCGAGCAAATCGAGATGGAACTGGGGGACCTTGATGGTCTTTACGACAATCTCTCCTTCCGATTAGATCCACAGCTAACCCCATGATACATTGCAAATGTAAGTATAATTTTTGATGTTCCATGCTTGGTTTTATCCACTTTCTTGTGTTTTGTCCACACTTTGGAGTACTTTTCATATGATTTCTTGGACTAACCTATTAACAAGAGCCACAGTGCCAGCTACCTACTTTCTGCTGTTTTTGGTTCCAGAAAGTCGGAAAATTAATATTCTCGGAATTGGACGGGACAAAAGCCAAAGTGTCTATTTTTCCAAAAGTCATCAGATGCCAGAATACAAGACAGAGAGGGGCCAGAGGCCGGCCACACCACTTGGCTGCGCGGCCAGGCTTGGACCGCGCCAGGGGGTGGTGTGGTGGCCCCTGGCACCCCCTCGGCCTCCCCTTCCGCCTATAAGATGCCCTCGGGATGAAAACCCTAAGTACCCGATCAAAAATCCACGAAAGAGTCCATAGCCGCCTGATACGTCCATAATGTACCTATAATTTTTGATGGTTTTATGCTAATAATATGCTTTTGATACTCCTTTTTATATAAAGTTTATGATTTATTTGGACTAACCTACTAATAGTTGCAAAAGTGCACAATATGCTTGTTTTACACTTTGATGTGTAGGAATTACCAAGAATACAAGTGGAAACCTTGTTGGAGTCAAATTGGGATTTTTTAGAAATCTTTCTTAGAACTCGTTTTGAAGATAGTCACGTTTCGGGTTGAATACGACGTCAAACGGAAAACTCTTCAACTACAAAGTTGTTGGAAATTTTGGGACAACGTTCTGGACATAAAATTTAGCTGATTCCGAGTCCGGACGGGCCCAATTGATTCCGAGTCTGGAAATAAGACAAATAACTTCCCGGTGACTAAACTTTAGTAGCATGAGGAGCGGCCCTCGTATATAAGGGACATGAGATTTCTGACTTATACTTCGTCAAGCATGTACACCATAGTTTGTTCACTTTAACCTTAATCACTTCAAGATGCTTATGATAGGGGCAATGAGAGCTGAAAGCTATAAGTACCATAATTCTTGGAAGCTCTTTATGAGACTTAAATCCCTACTTCCTTTTACAAAAGGCTTTTCTTCCACCATTATATTGAGTCTCCACCTTCTATCCTTATGCACCTACTTTGAGAGCATAGTGGCCATTCTTAGTTCTATGTGCATTGTCCCAAGACTAGTTGATTGATGCATACCTTGATATTGCTTGTTTTAAACTATTTGTATCTAGTCACTCTTATGAACTTTGAAGGTGTCCCATGCATTTATACTTGCTACTCTATGATGGACAAGCTAAATGCTATTATGCTATGTTTTCTTTATGTGAAACAAACAAACGTCTTGCAAAGCATTGTTATTCATGAATCTTTTATTTGTGCCTTTTCATGTTGCATCATAGTTTCTTTGTCTTATTGCTTGAACTTTGTCTTTCATGTTATGTTGAAGTACTATGATCCCAGCTATCCATATTTTACAAACACTTTGATCAAGATTGTGTTGGTTGCGTGTCATCTCAAAAATTATATTGTTTTTATCGTCTACCTACTCGAGGACGAGCAGGAACTAAGCTTGGGAATGTTGATATGTCCATAACGTATCTATATTTTTTGATGATTTTATGCTAATAATATGCTTTTGATACTCCTTTTTATAGAAAGTTTATGATTTATTTGGACTAACCTACTAATAGTTGCAAAAGTGCACAATATTCTTGTTTTACACTTTGATGTGTAGGAATTACCAATAATACAAGTGGAAACCTTGTTGGAGTCAAATTGAGATTTTCTAGAAATCTGTCTCAGAACTCGTTTTGAAGATAGTCACGTTTCGGGTTGAATACGGCGTCAAACAGAAAACTCTTCAACTACAAAGTTGTTGGAAATTTGGGACAAACGTTCTGGACATAAAATTTAGCTGATTCCGAGTCTGGACGGGCCCAATAGACCCGATTTACTGCAGCCCAAGATGGGGGTGACGGAAATCCGAGAAGCTATATAAAGGGAGGAAACCTAATTCGTGGGATACCCCTCCACCCACGAATTTGCAGCCACCAAAGCCACGTTTTTGCCTCCCCCATTGATCCCATCTCTATGGGGAAGGGCTCCCAAGAAGCCATGAAGGAAGGGTGCTAAGGGCCGGTGCTCCCCTGTGATACCGACGGCGGGGAAGGAGTCCTCCGCGCTGCCGTCGGCGCCACCGCCGCCTCTTCACCATCTTCACCGCCATCTCCATCGACTCCACTGCCATCTCCCTCGCCGTTGCTTATTCCCATGATGATGAGGGAGTAGATCTCTCTCGAGGCTAAGGGTTATACCGGTAGCTATGTGTTCATCTCTCTCTATGCATGATCTTATTGAGATCATGAGCTTGTAATCTATATATCTACCTTGCTACTCAAGTGCTTTAATGGATCTCTGCTCTCCCCATGTGTGTGAAAGTGACAGCGTGCTCACCGTGGTGGCACTTAGGCTAGAGATTACAAATACTTGTTATGAGTTATATTTGGAGTTGGATGTCTCTATGAAATTGTGGTGTTTGTTGGACTCATCTAGTACTCAAGGTGACAGTGTGGGGTTTTCTAGATGGGAAAGGCTTACTTTGAGGTGTGCTGTTATAACCCTACCATTGATTAGAGTGTCCAATCGGAGAGTAGTTAAGAGTAGTATCATAAAGAGAAGATATTTATATGAGAGTGTTCACTAGTGAAAGTATGATCTCTAAGCCTTGTTTCTAAGCATTGATACACCGTTTGCAACTAGATCTGTTACATGTTTGCTTGCTTCCATCCTTATTTCAGTTTACCTTTAGTCTTTTCCACGCCATCAAAGTATTTTCTAGCACCGTTATCTTATATCTATACCACTTGTATTTCACTATCTCTTCGCCGAACTAGTGCACCTATACACCTGACAAGTGTATTGGGTGTGTTGGGGACACAAGAGGCTTCTTGTATCTTGATTGCAGGGTTGCTTGAGAGGGGATACCTTTGACCACTTCCTCCATGAGTTCAATAAACCTTGGGTGATCCACTTAAGGGAAAACTTGCTGCTGTTCTACGAACTTGCTGCACTTGGAGGCCCAACAATTGTCTACAAGAATAGAAGTGCGTAGACATCACCGCCGTCATCTCCATACCTAGATCGGGAGGGATCTGAAGCTCTTCCCGACACCCTGCCAGAGAGGGGAATTCACCCTGGAGGCCTTCTTCATCACCATGCAAGCCTCCGGTGTGATGCGTGAGTAGTTCATCCTTGGACTACGGATCCATGTAGTAGCTGGATGGCTGGTTCTCCTCCTTTGTGCTTTCATGTTTAGATCTTGTAAGCTCCGTTCATGAACAAGATCATCTATTTGCATGTTGTGTTTGTGGGGATCCGATGGATATTGAGATGCTATTTCAGATTGATTATTGATTCTATCATGTCTTTGTTATTTGTGATCTTGCATGCTTTCCGTTGTTAGTAGCTATCTTGGCCAAGTAGATGCTAGCAACTCCAAGAGTTAGTATTTATGCTCGATAGTAGGTTCATGCATCTCGTAATCTGGGGAAGTGACAGAAATCTCTAAGGTACTAGATGTGCTGTTGCTACTAGGGAGAAAACAACAATCATTTGTTCATAGAACAATCGTATTGTTTACCTTACACGCAGTTCGTAAAGCAATAATCTGTTGCTTGCAACTTAATACTGGAGGGGGTTCGGATGATAACCTGAAGGTGGATTATTAGTCATAGATGCAGTTGGATGGCGGTCTATGTATAATGTTGTAATGCCCAATAAAGTTCCAAAGGAGTCAAGATGATTAGTATATGCATGTATTGCTTTCTCGGTGTTTGTCAATTGCCCCACTGTAATTTGTTCACCCAACATGTTATCTATCTTAAGGAGAGCCATCTCTAGTGAACTATGGATCCCGGTCCTTGTCTTTTACATACAATCTACAATCTTTTACTGCTTTGTGTTTACTTTCTGCAAACTTTTTTCTTTCCATTCGATACGTTTAATCCTTTGTTTTCCGCAAAACACGGTGAGATTGACAACCTCATCGCAAGTTGGGGACAAAGTTCTATGGTTGTGTTGTGCAGGTCTCCACGTTGCTACTAGCACCGGTAGTGCGCCCTGACAAGGCTCAGCTAGCAACACCTTTGGGGTGTTTCCTTGCTCCTACTGGTTCGATTAAACCTTGGTTTCATAACTAAGGGAAACTTGCTGTTGTGCTCATCATACCTTCCTCTTGGGGTTCCCAACGAGCTCTACATCATCATAGCTCCAGCATTTTCCTGGGCGCTATTACAGAGCCATCACCCCACCATGCGAAGCAAGCCCAGCAAATTCAGAACCCGAAGAAAGCAGCAAAAACATCGACTTCGGAATTTAGATGGCAGAAATCTACCTAGAACAAAAACTGATGGACTTCACGGGTTCACCCGACAGTGTCTCCCTTGGTTTAGACGATGAGATCACCAGTCCATACATCACTCAGCACCAAGTATGCATGATCATCGGAGACGTCTCGACCCAGCAAGACTCCAACGGTAACCCAATTTTTAACCCCGATCATATTCTTTCAAGCCACAATGTAGGAAGTCACGGCAACGAGGGAAGCCAAGGAAACGGGGGAGACCCAACAATCAACCATGTAAATCAAGAAGAAGAAGAACCACGTAGAGGCGAGAGGCAAACTCTCGGCTTACGAGCCACCGCATGGAAAAAGCAAGGGCAGCAATTTCGGGTGCAGTCCCGATGACAACGGACGCCACTCACGAAGATTTATTGGCATATCAATATTTACTGCATCACAAAAAGAGATACATACTAAAGATGCAAAGGCAACTCGATGAAAGGAAAAGATTAGCCGACGAATCTAGCCTATGACGGGCGCAGTTGAGCTCAACTCGAGGATCATAGAGTGTAACAGGAGGAGCATCGCCAAGAAGAGGAACATCTCGGCTGCAGAGTATCCCTAAAGCAGAAAGGAGCGGACTAATCTGAGACCTTGATCTATCATCTATGTAATTGACCAGGCTAGAAACATCAAGGCAAAAACAGCCCAGGCAGCCATTGTGGCCGCACAAACGTATTTAATAACAACTCAGCCCGCACCCGACGATCCTCGTGCGGCACTCCACCGCTCCATCCTGGTGAATCTCGGCATGGTAGGAGCATCTCTCGCGCAAGCAGAGCAAAGAACCACGTGGCGACTCGACAGATCCCCGCGTCGTCGCAGCAGCCCTCGACAAGGAGGTCATACCCGACGATCACGATCGCCACATCGGGTCCACTTTTTCAGAATCAGAACCGTGAAATGACGCAAGAAACGATATCGCACGGAGAAGGATCGACCGATCTAGAAAAGAGCGTAGCACCTGAAGATACCATGACGGCGAAAGCAAGGAAGAGCAGGAACTATGCGGAGCCAGTTGCTTTACCTGACGGGTTCGCAAGACTCCGGTACCAAAATACTTTAAATTACCTCAAGATCGTCAAAAGTACGATGGTCTCCAAGAACCCGAAGCTTGGCTGACAGATTATCTCGCAACCATCAAGTTACAGGGCAGCTCCAAAGCTACTGCAATGCAAAGCTTGCAGCTGCACCTAACTTGCACGTTCCTAGCTAAGACAACTACTCGAAGATTCTATTAGCAGTTGAAACGATCTTGAGGACAAATTTATCAGGAATTTCCAGTCTACATTCAAGCGACCCGCGTCTTTGGAGCAATTGCGGGCCTGCAAGCAAAGTCAGGAGAATCAATACGGGCTTTCGTCCAACGATTGAACATCATAAAAAATTGGGCTAAAGCCATATCGGATGAAAGAGCAATCGACGCCTTCAATGATGGACTACGTCGGTAGTAGTTTATTGAAGAACTAAGACGAACCAAGCCAAAGACAATTTCAGAGCTGATGGACATAGCCAATCATTGGGCTAATGGAGAGGACGCGGTACATAATAAAAGAGTTCGTTCACCCGAATAAGACAGGGACAGGCGCAATAATGATTGAAGACGATGAACCAACGATGGGTATAATACACCAAGTTACGTCGCATCCAGTTTCTATGGAGGGGATAACCGACGAAGCAACGATTACAACAACGGATATCGTGGTAACAAGGACAACATCGGTGGAGGCTAGTCGCAACAACGATACCAGCCGACGAATTGAGACCCACCTATGTCAGCAGGATAAATGTTGGAAGGACCCTGCAATATGCACTACTACGTCGACTGGACAGGGAAAAGGCGATCAAATCACCTCTTAAAGGACTGTTGAACATTCTTAAAAATGCAAGAGATATGCAACATAAGGGCAACCAAAGCAGCAAACCAATTCTATGCTACCATGCCTGGCGCTTTGGCTATCGGCATGCCATCGCCACCACAGGGGCACCCACCAGCAGGACAACCGCAAAACACAACGCATCAAGACGATGAATATCCCAGGTCAAAAGGAGCAATGTCAATGATCCAAAAGGGACGACCCTCCAACAAAACACATAAGTTGATCACTAGGAAAGTAAACATGATAGTAACAAAGCCACCTCCTACACCTGATTATCTCCATTGGTCAGAACAAGAAATTACCTTCAGCAGAGCTGATCATCCACTACGGGTTCCTCGACCAGGCCAGTCAGCACTAATAGTAGAATCACAAATCGGCGGGTTCGACTTGAGCAAGGTTTTCTTAGATGCAGGAAGCATCATCAACCTGATTTACGCCAAACTCTACGGACTATGAATTGGTCCATGACAAATCTAGTATCTACAGACACAACTTTCCACAGGATAGTTCCAGGAAAATGCAAAATTCCATTGGGCAAATTCCACCTCGACATAGACTTCGGGTCAAAGAATAACATCAGACGTGAAAAGCTAGAGTTCGAAGTCATGGACTGGCCATCTCAGTACCACGCGATCCTGGGATGACCAGCTTTCGCTAGGTTCATGATAGTACCTCACTATGCATATCTGGTGCTAAAAATGCCATCCCCAACGGGGTCATAACAGTAAAAGGAAGCTTCAGTCGCTCGGACAGCTGCGATTGAGAATTTAACAAAATATCAGAATCTTTCGGGATGGAGATAGAACTTGGACAACTGAAAATAGTAGACGAGGAATCACTACACGAAGGGCACACCCACAAAAAGCAAACATCGGAAGAGCAAGCACACAACGGTCCCGCAAAAGCAACCTATGTGGCCTCCAATATAGGTCCCGCATAGGAAGACCCACTCGTCGAAAAGACGAGAGTGCCACACATACCAACACGGAGCATGATGAAGGACCCCAAGAACAGAAGCCAAAGTTCCTAAAGAAAATCTTCACTTAGACGCACTTTATATTCAATAAAGGCCAACGGCCAGGCGATCACGCCATCGCAATGTATTTCCGTTTATGCTTATCAATGAATAAAGAAAGTATTTCACGAGATACAAATTTCTATGACGCACGAAAGCAGTTATGCAAAAGAACATTAGTTCGTCGGGTCCTTAACAAGAGAATACAACATACAATCAAAATCTCATATAAAACATTATTTTTTCTATGAAGTACAAGGCTGCACAAGCAAGCAGACATATAGCAAAATTAACAAAAAATCATGTGTCTGCCTCTAAACATCTTCGAACAATCCTAATGGCGGGTCTACGAGCAGCGGCGTAATGAGGCGCCATATAAACAAGGCCACCATCGGAAGGGGGAGGCAGACCCGAAGATACAACATCCAGGTCTAACGTCGGATGATGCGCATGTACCCAAGAGAGCGCGAGCTTGGCACCCACCACAAGTTGAAGCTTCACGTAATAATGAATCCTTTCACCTTGTAGAAACTTCGCAAGCAAATCCGCCAAGGTCTGCTGAGGATCCCGAGGAAACATGACATTATAAACAATGGCCAGTGATCTGTGGCAGCACTCGACAAACTGCTCCAACTCCGATAGGTGGTCCTGAAGCAACGCCACAGCATAATCATGACGATGATCGTTCCAAAAATATGTTTCAGAACTTTAAGAGGAAGACACAAGAGCTTGCATTCGGTTGCACAGACGTTGGGTTTCCTCCCTCTCGCACAATCAAATGCCTATAAATAGGGGAGAAAAGTTTGACTTCCCGCAAAAAACGGAAGGAGCAGCAGGAAAAAGAAGAAGAGGACTTACACAACAGCTTCTCACTTGCCCTGGAAATTTCTTCCACGAAAAAAGCTTCGTGATCGAGGGCCTGGCGTGTCTTAGATTGGGCAACGTCCACCATTGACTGAACAACCCGAAGTTTTCTTTCAAGTTTTTTCACCTATTAATTTTTTTCAGCGTACAACGGCGGATCCACCATACGCACAATGTCGGTATTGGTTGTGCCCACTACATATGAAGACGGAATTGCACCCGGCAATTGCTCGGACCTAGAAGGAGCCGAAAATTCATTCAAAATCTCACAAGACACGAAAGATATGAAATGTTCAGCATACAAAAACAAACTCATACGCATATATTCAACAATTGCTTTCTTGTAAAAAGGAAGCAAAAGGCAGCTGGATAAGTTAAAGGTTCATTACAGTGATGGCAAGGGAAACACGATAAAACTACAAAACAAAGCCTATGAAGCCGTTTTCTCCAAAGATAAAGTAGCACTAGCAGAAGGATCACTAACTACAGGAGCCAGGAGCAGCCAAAGAAGGAGCGCCCATCGCAGAAGGGGCAGTCAGCTTCTCCGAGCCTGAGCCTAGGCCCAAAAGCTACCGGGGATACTTTTTGGCTCTCTTAACATAAGGCTTTAGGTCAACTTCTTGACCATTGGAGGTGACTGGGACAGAGGAGCTAACCTTCTCCCAGTCGACATTCTCGCCGTGCGCCATCGCCAGTGCCATTGAAGTTTCGGCACCACTCTTCGACTGCATCAGGCTATAACCAACAGGGGGCTAGGGTCGGCACCGAAGACAGCGACAAGATCATTCAGGTTATTCGGCACCTCCTTGGTTAGAAAAATTTCAGCGTGAAGGCTTTTGAAGGCACGACAGGAGCGGACAAGAAGGTTGCGCCCATGAACGTTATTGGCCTCCAAGGTGCTAACAACATCTGACAAAGGATCAACCTTTTTGCCTTCGTGCAACGTCAGATTCTGGCCAGTCAATTTTGAAAATAAAAAAAGGAAAAGATATATGACCAAAGAAAAGAAATGAAATAAAGCCACACAAGACAAAAAACTTTCGGATCAGAGAAGCATTAAGGGCCTCCAAGCGCTCCTGGAGATTTTCATCTCGAACCGAGGCTTGCTTGGCCACTTCTTCAGCATAAGTTTTTGCCTTCTGCTTGGCCCCTCCAAAGCCTCCTCAACAGCCTGAAGTTTGACCTCCAGATCATCGGCACGCTTCATCGCCTCATCTCGAATAACTCTGGATTCCTTGGCAGCAGCTGTGTGAATAAATCATAAAAAGTGGAGAAGAAAAACTCACAAAGAAACCCCGAAGACAAATAGGACATACCCTTCAGTTCTTCGGCTTCATCGCAGATTTTTATAAAACAAGAGGCCATGTCGACCATCTCGTGCATCAAAGGCTGAAGAAGAACATCACAGTAAGGGATATCAGGAAAAAGAAAAAGAATTTACGGGTAGAAAAATTCTGAAATATAGAATGACTTACATCTTTCATATCCACATCAACAGGATTTTCAGATATCACCACAGCTTTACCACCTGTTTTCTTCCTTTTTGCGGTGGTGGCCTTGACGAGGTGGCAACGTCTTTCTGGATAATATTGTCCAGAGAAGACACGAGCTTTTCCTTCGGCTCCGATGATGGTGGAGGAGAATTCTTTGCAGAATAGGCAATAGACGTGCGAAGAGGAGACGCGGGAGGATCTTCATCATCATCACTACAAAAGTGAAAAACCAAACAATTGGGAGTTCCTCTGGCGACAAAATTCATCGCTTCAAGAGCGCAGCAAGGGCACCTAGGCCATGTCTGATGGTAGAGACTGGATCAAGATGTCCGTCGGACTTCTCCCGGACGACACTGTGGCTGTCCGTATGTAATTGCTCCTTGGGGAGGGTATCGATCCCTCGAGAGGCCCTTCCCTTGTACCTTATTGGCGATGTTGATGTCGTGCGCTCTAGAATCCCCCTCTTTAATAAGTGGCGCGAGTATTCTCTAGGACAAGAGGTGCGGGAGGATCTCTGTGTCCCTAGCCCTGGTAGTGGGCCCTCATGGTTAGAACAGAATCACACCAGAATGGCTGCCATCAGTTTCTCCTTGCCCCTATATACTTGATGACCCACAAGTATAGGGGGTGTATCGTAGTATTTTCGGTAAGAGTGTCGAACCCAACGAGGAGCAGAAGGTGCTGGCTAGTGGTATGGATCAGGAATTCTCTGCAAATACTTAGCACACGGATTTTTAGGGTTTTTTGATAATGCAAGTAAATAAAGTACGAGTAAATAAAAGACAATAAGAATAAATGCAGCAAGTGGCCCAATCCTTTCTTTAGCAAAGGACAAGCCAGTTGTATTACTTATATGACCAAACATTCTCAAGGACACACGGGAATATCGTCAAGTGTTTTCGCTTCATATAGTTGATTAATCTTCTTTAGCTTGCTAAGTGTTGTGTGGGTGAACCTGTGCTAATGTACCGACCTCCCTAGGACTAATACATACTTGTGATTAAACCCCTTGCAAGCATCCGCAAGTACAAGAAAGTAATTAAGGTGGAAACCTAACCATAGCTTTAAACTCTAAGACCCTGACATCCCTTGTGCAAAGGTTTCCTAACGGGGTTCAGGTTTCTGTCACTCCAGCAACCCCTACGATTAGTAGCCAAGTACACAATGCATTCCCCTAGGACCATATAGGTGAAGTGTCATGTAGTCGACGTTCACATGACACCACTAGAAGAAGTAGACCACAACTTAATTAACAAACCATCGGATCTTTCTCAACACAATTCCACTACTAACAACATGACTTCTCCCATGTCCTCAAGAACAAAATGAACTACTCACAAGACATCATGTGGATCATGATCAGAGATGAAATAATGATGTGCAACAATCTGAACATAAACAATAATTCAATGGTTCCACTCAATAGCATCAACTACAAAGAATAATCAACACCGGGAAAGTTTCCCCTAAGAACTATGCAAGATTCAACCTAATTGTTACAACGGTATGATGGTGGTGATGATGGTGCTGATGGAGATGATGGTGGTGATGATGATGATGATGATCCCGATGAAGTCCAGCTTGATGGTGGTGTAGATGGCGACGATCTCCCCTCTCCGGGAAGGAATTCCCCCGGCAGAATTCTGTTTGCTAGAGAGATCTTTCTCTCTCGATGTTTTCTGCCCTGTAGAGGCGGCAAAATCTTTCTGTGGTTTCTCTCCGAGTCTTAGGGTTTTGGGAGGATAATATACGCCAGAGGGGAGAGATAGGGGTGGACTAGGGTGGCCACACCACCTGGTGACGTGGCCTGGGGTGGCCCGCACCAGGGGTGGTGTGGGCCCATGTGGCCCATCTCCACTCCCCCTTCTGGCTATCTTCGTCTTTTGGAAAAATAGGATTTTCCATGTATTTTCCCAGATTTTCCGATCTTCGCGAATTTCACCTCCAAACAGCCCCTTTTCCATCAGAATCCTGACTACAGCGGTCGATGCTCCAAAAGTCATCAACCATCAAAAACAAATAAAATTACACAAGTATCATCTCTTAATATGAAATATATCAATGAATAACAATAAATTATGATATGGAATAGTGATGCAAAATGGACGTATCAACTCCCCCGAGCTTAGACTTCTCTTGTCCCCAAGGGAAACTGAGCTCAATATACATGACCTCAGGTTTATGGAGTGAAGATTCGATAAAAGAATACGGACAAGAAGCATCACATTCATCAATACATAGATCATAATAGCAGACAACTCACCATTATATAACTTAACTTGCAATAGGTAAACGAAAGACAAATAAAGATACATAAAGTAAATCATAATTGGTAATGGCAAACTTAGCTCTTGGTTGAAGAATAGTTGACAATTTGCAGGAGTTCACAAATAACTTGTTTGCAATGATAGCTTTCAAAGTAGTTAACACTAAGATAAGAGCAAAGTGCAAAACAAGGAACATAAGAAACATGATTGAATAAATCATCATATGAATGACTGAAACACAACAACACAAAATACTTGCTGAGATAGAAGGGAATAGGTTTACTAACTCAACTAAAAAGTAAAAGAAGGGCCCTTCATAGAGGGAAGCGGGGATTTCAAGTTTCATAAAGAGCTTCCAAAAATTATGATACTGATTAGCTTTCAGCTCTCATTGCCCTTATCATAGGCATCTTTAGGTGATTAAGGTTAAAGTGACACAACTAAGAGGATATGGTTGACAAGTTATAAATTGAAGTCTCATGCCCCTTACTTACGTAGACCGAACCTCATGCTACTCAACTTCAGTCACGAGTAAGCTCTTGTCATTGTAAATACATATGTATCATAGAGAACCGCCAATGGGGTACCCCCTGCACATGATAGAGGAGCTATCCCATAATCAAAATGACAAGGCAAGCAGACAATGAGCATCTCAGTGATCTTTTTATTTGCTATTTGCATAGGTTTTTATCGAGGATGCTTTATAGAATGCTCATTATAGTTATGCTGCGAGTTTCCACCATGATTAGGCATGGCTTAGGCTAGCGGCTCAGGCGTTTCTCTAACACATATACAAACTCCATGATCTTTCAAGTTCTCCTTTTATTTCACACCGTCGGGATCCATAAGCAAAAGAACATGATATCAACTAGATACAAAGTACCAATGCAATGTTGAAAGTGTTCCCCATGATACATGGTTCTGCTAACTTCAACTTATAAAGCGCAAGCATATACGCAACAAAGATGGACACAATGGTTCAAGTATTAAATGCAAGAAAGTAAAGTGTGCCATCAAGTTCGCGAGAGCTTTAATCACTAATTTTCACATAACAAATTTAATTTGGAAGGTAGATAAAAACATGAATTTACTTGGAATAGCAATAGTGCTAATAGGTAGGTATAGTGGACACAAATGGCATAGGTTTGGTTTAAGGATTGGATGCATGAGAAGAATTCCCTCTCAGTACAGGTTTTGGCTAGCAAGGTTGGGTAGCAAGTATAAGAGTTGAAGGAAACAAACAAACATACAAGTGATAAAAACAAACATGCAATCTTCCTTGGAAGCACAAAGGATCTTAACTAGAGAATACTAAGCTTATGAGCAAATCAAGGAAGAAAGATGATGAAATTATATTTCTTTAAGAGTACTTTTATCTTTTTCATTCAGCTCTCAAAAATAGTGATGCTACTAACCGACCCAGGTTTGCCAAAACCAACTAAATTAACTCAATGATCCCAAAGTGATACCAATACTAACAACAAGATCAATCATATAATAGCAATTGAAAACTAATATAGTATATGCAAAAGAGTAAATGATAGAACTTCTCATTAATATTCCATAACGGCAAATCACACCAAGGGATACATATCTAACGAGAGAGGGGACACTTCCACATTGCAAACCATCCTACACAATAACTTCTCTTATTCATGATATGACTCTACTAAAAATGTAAAAAGATAAAAGATAGTGATGTGATACCACGACACTCCCCCAAGCTTGGAACATACCAAGGGGATGTCAAAACCTGATGATGAATTACTCCCTCGATGGTGGTGTTCTCTCATCGTTGTCAGACTTCCAAGGTAAAGGCTCCCCATCAACAAAAGACATCCTGGTCTCCATCATCTTGAAACTAGCAGCAGCACTTATGCGTTTAAACCTAACCTCATACTCACAGTGTTGATTTTGAACATCGTAGAGTTATGCTTGCAGTTGGTTGGTTGTTTGGTGGAGTGAGAGGATTTCATCCTTGAGCTTAGCAGTCTCCCTTTGGTGCTCGGCGATGAGTTCGGAGCAAATCTTATGGATGATATCCACTTTGCGTTCCGCCATCTTCTTGTACCTAAAGACTTCTTGCTCTAGCGCTCCCATCTTGTCCTCCAGACTTCCTTCACCTTTACGGCCTTGAAACTCCTCCATCCGCACCTCCCCATCTTCAAGCAAAACCTCCTTGGGATGAATCTTCAACTCACGCATGTATGGGTTGATGATATCCACCGATGAATCTTCCTTGGCTGATCCAGAGGAGGACATTGTGGCACTAAAGCTGGGGCTCTACCTGTCAGAAAAAGATCGAAATGAAAACACGATATACGAACCTCAGGGGATCCGGGGGATTATATATTACGAATTTTTACAACAAAAAGGAAGGAACTGGGAGAAAACGGGTCGGAGATGGAGTCCGGGGCGGCCACACCACCTGCTGGCATGACCAGGGGGGCCCGCGCCAAGGGATGTTGTGAGCCACCCTGGCTCTGCTTCCGTCCCTCTTTCGCTTCGTTGCTTTCCTTGTTGGATAAAAACTCAAAAAATATAATTTGACAGAATTTTCGCGGAACTTTTCTTACCAGAACTGTTACTTATTCGAAAATGGGCTCTACAGGTCTCTGAATTTGGTCTTTAATGAATTTTTATAGAGTTACCACTTGAATAACATCAATATCTTCATCTTCATACTCATATTGCTTGAGTCATGAAACCTTTCAATTTTTATGATACCATTTTCTCCACTAACCTGGAAATTTCTTTCACACAAAACTTCACACCATTCTTATTAGCAACATTAGTATAAGCGAAGTGATAAAACTTCTTAGGTCCAATTTCAACTGAAATCCATCAAAACATAGGCTACTGAAACAACTCCTTCTGAAAGCCCAAAAAGAATTTAGAAAGGAAATCGATTTAAAGGAGCAAATGCAAGAGTGGCAAAACATGTCAAAGCAGACCAGCAGGTAAAGATCAATTTTTTCGAAAATCTTATGTTACTCAAATCAAAAAGTGAAAAACTAACGAAAGTTAAATAACAACATGGGGAAGAAGCACAAAAATTTACAGCTCAATCCTATGTACATAAATCTCTCACGAATTTAACGGTGAAGCACAAAAATCTGTTTCGAGACAAAAACTTCCCCAAATCTTACTTCTCTTTCATTAGAGGTTGATCTTGACACAAAAACCAAACAAAAAGGATAAGTAGAGGTTATTACCGAAGCAATAACTTCCAAAACTCAAATAAACGAAAGCAAACTGAAAACACAAATATATTGGGTTGTCTCCCAAAAAGCTCTTTCTTTATAGCCATTAAGATGGGCATGATAATTTCAATGATGCTCACATAAGAATATGATTTGAAGTGAAAAAGAGCATTAGGAAGCGAAAGTGCATATGTTTAAGTCTAACCCACTTCCTATGCAAGGGAGTTTTGTAAGCAAACAAGTTATTGAAACCAAAGGCTATAAGCATAAGAAGGCTAAACAAGTGCAACATAAAGACTTTAAGCATAAAACGAGGAAACTTGATATTATTGAGATGCATAAGAACACTTTTCCCTCTCTCATAGTAGCTTTAGTATCATGCATAAATTTAATGATATAGCTATCACAAGAACCATCGTAGCAATGGTCACTTATTCTAACAGAAACACAGGAATACTAGTTCCCATAACACTAATTTGTGAAACAATATTAGAAGTATTCTTATAAAGGATAGTGTGTCCATCTTCTACATATTTAGTGACAAAGTCTTTCACATTTGCTATTATAGGTTCATCATACATTTTTTTATTAGGTTCAACAACTTTATTTGTACTTTCATTAACCATACTAGCTATCATAGAATGTTCCTTTATCTTAACCGGGAAAGGCATTTTCTCAATGTAAGGTTCAGGTAAAACATGATTAGCAGTATAAACTTCAGTATTTCTTGCTGGAGCACTCTTAACAATATCTTTATAAGGTTCATGATACTTATTCCACTTCTTTTTAGGCATTTCAATATAGGAAGCAAAAGTAAGTTGCAATAGCTTGAGAGTCTAGACCATAAGCATTTTTAATATTTTGAAAGTCATCAGTTCCCATAAAAGATTCAATGCATTCATAATCATAATTTATATCTAACTTTCTTCCTTTGTCATTCTCCCATGCTTCAACATTGTCTTGAATACGGTCCAGAAGATCCCATTTAGCTTCTTCTTCCATGTGAGTGAATGATCCAGCACAAGAAGCATTCAATAAATCCTTATCATGAAGAGAAAGGCTTGCATAGAAGTTATTGATAATAATATTGTTGGGGAGCTCATGAATGGGACATTTGAGCATTAATAACTTCAATCTCCCCTAAGATTGAGATGTACTCTCTCCATCAAGAGGCCAAAAGTTGTATATTTGATTTCGATCTTTATGAATCTCACTAGGAGGATAAAATTTAGAATAGAAGAGAGGCACTATTTCCTCCCATTCAAGAGATTGACCATTCTTCAGCAGCTTATACCATTCCTCAGCTCTTACTTTAAGTGATAATGATAATAACTTCTTCTTAACTTGATCTGTTGTAATACCTACACACTTGAACAACCCGCATAATTCGTGTATAAAGAGCAAATGATCATCGGGATGGACAATTCCATCCCCAACGTAGTAGTTATCCATATCACGATCAATAATTCTTGTAGGTATTTAAAAGTATCATTCTCCGCAGGAGGTGGTTCATCTACTACCTTAGCAGTGGTAGTAGCATTACAAAATAAGAAACTCAGCGAATTATCCATAATGAAAATAAAGCAACTAACAGAAGTAAACAATACTCATAGTAGAAGTTTCCTTTACCAGTTCCACTCTCTAATAGCGCTTCACTCCCCGGCAACGGCGCCAGAAAATAGTCTTGATGACCCACAAGTATAGGGGGTGTATCGCAGTATTTTCGATAAGTAAGAGTGTCGAACCCAACGAGGAGCAGAAGGTGCAGGCTAGTGGTATGGATCAGGAATTCTCTGCAAATACTTCGCAAACAGATTTTTAGGGTTTTTTGATAATGCAAGTAAATAAAGTACGAGTAAATAAAAGACAATAAGAATAAATGCTGCAAGTGGCCCAATCCTTTCTTTAGCAAAGGACAAGCCAGTTGTATTACTTATATGACCAAACGTTCTCGAGGACACACGGGAATATCGTCAAGTGTTTTCGCTTCATATAGTTGATTAATCTTCTTTAGCTTGCTAAGTGTTGTGTGGGTGAACCTGCGCTAATGTACCGACCTTCCTAGGACTAATACATACTTGTGATTAAACCCCTTGCAAGCATCCACAAGTATAAGAAAGTAATTAAGGTGGAAACCTAACCACAACTTTAAACTCTAAGACCCTGACATCCCTTGTGCAAAGGTTTCCTAACGGGGGTTCAGCTTTCTGTCACTCCGGGAACCCCTACGATTAGTAGCCAAGTACACAATGCATTCCCCTAGGCCCATATAGGTGAAGTGTCATGTAGTCGACGTTCACATGACACCACTAGAAGCAGTACACCACAACTTAATTAACAAACTATTGAATCTTTCTCAACACAATTCCACTACTAACAACATGACTTCTCCCATGTCCTCAAGAACAAAACAAACTACTCACAAGACATCATATGGATCATGATCAGAGATGAAATAATGATGTGCAACAATCTGAACATAAACAATAGTTCAATGGTTCCACTCAATAGCATCAACTACAAAGACTAATCAACACCGAGAAAGTTTCCCCTAACAACTATGCAAGATTCAACCCAATTGTTATAGCGGTATGATGGTGGTGATGATGGTGCTCATGGGGATGATGGTGGTGATGATGACGATGATGATCCCGATGAAGTCCAGCTTGATGGTGGTGTTGATGGCGACGATCTCCCCTCTCCGGGAAGGAATTCCCCTGGCAGAATTCTGTCTGCCAGAGAGATCTTTCTCTTTCGGTGTTTTCCGCCCCATAGAGGCGGCGAAATCTTTCTGTGGTCGCTCCTAGAGTCTTAGGGTTTCGGGAGGATAATATACACTAGAGGGGAGAGCTGGGGGTGGACCAGGGCGGCCACACCACCTGGTGGCGCGGCCTAGGGTGGCCCACGCCAGGGGGTGGTGCGGCCCCCCTGTGGCCCATATCCACTCCCCCTTCTGGCTATCTTCGTCTTCTAGAAAAATAGGATTTTCCATGTATTTTCCCGGATTTTTTGATCTTCGCGAATTTCGCCTCCAAACAGCCCCTTTTCCATCAGAATCCTGATTGCATCGGTCCATGCTCCAAAAAGTCATCAACCATGCAAAACAGATGAAATTACATAAGTATCATCTCTTAATATGAAATATATCAATGAATAACAGTGAATTATGATATAGAATAGTGATGCAAAATGGACGTATCAGTACCGACTTGCAAAAATTACCAATGTTGGTACTGATTCGCAAAATCAGCCCGAATGTGGTAGTTATATGCAATTTACTCCTTTGGGGTGGTTAACAGGGATATGACACGAGTTTTTGAGTGACAGAGAAAGTGTGGAGGCAACCTATGCATTGGATGACCTTCTTACAATAAAAAGTTGTTGATTATTTTTTCGAAACTATGGGCACAAGAATGCACTTATTTTTTCTCAAAATTTCACTGATCTATTAAAAATCATAAAGAATAGTATAGAAGCCTAAAAGCTAAAAAATACAAATAGGTATTTGGACCACCTAGTGACATGGGTATACCCTACAGGTACTCGAGTTTGGTATATACGGCCTGGATACAACGGAAGCCCACGGCGTTGCCAAGGCCCAAATGGAGAACTCGAGTGGCCTACAGACTCTTGATTGCTTGCAAGACAAGAAGAAGCTAAAGATAGAAAGTTTAAAGGGAAAACCCTAACTTGTAACTGACTCGACCTACTACCTGAGATCTAGCCTATCTATATAAAGGCTAGGAGGGGCGGCGAGGAGGACACACACAACCCTAGTTTTCACAACCCTCGCCAGATTGCATCTGCGCACCATTGTAATCTTCGATTCCTTCGTTAATTCCAAGAGCAGACAAGCAGGAGTAGGGACCACTACGAGGCCTGATCCTGGGTAAACCTTGCGTCCATGTGTGCTTGTTTGCTAGCCGACTGATGCCTCCAGCGCTCCCTCCTTCTCCAAAACCCAAGTCCATAACAATGGGCATTGACGAGTTGAACCCTCATCAATTGGCACCGTCTGTGGGAATTGGGAGTGCTGATGTCGCGGATTATTTGGCCCCATCAAACGTGATCTACAACTCCGCAACAACGGAGATTCGCCAGCTCTTCGGTGCGTTCGACTTCACCGTCCACACGCCGGCCACTCGCCCGGCTTTCGAGTCCGTGGGCGATGGAATCAGCCTAGCGATTGGGAGCTTCCGCTTCCAGGTTGGTCAGATAGGCACACTTTGCATGCCTGACCAACCAACAAAACCCGCGATCGCTCCAACATCGTGGTCCCCGCCACCAATTGGCACCCTTAGCGAGCTCAACACCTCGGCAGTAGCTGAGAGCACGGACATCGACAACAGTCGCGGATCCGATCTAGGTGACCTAGCAACGAAAGATGGAGTCTACCTGACATGGGTATACCCTACATGTACTCAAGTTTGGTATATACGTCCCGGATACAATGGAAGCCCATGACGTTGCCAAGGCCCAAATGTGGAACTCGAGTGACCTACGGACTCTCGATTGCTTGCGGAACAAGAAGAAACTAAAGATAGAAAGTTTAAAGGGAAAATCCTAACCTGTAACCGACTCGACCTGCTACCTGAGACCTAGACTATATATATAAAGGCTAGGAGGGGGCGGCAAGGAGGACACACGCAACCCTAGTTTCCACAACCCTCGCCAGATGGCATCCGTGCACCATTGTAATCCACGATTCCTTTGTTAATTCCATGAGCAGATAAGCAGGATTAGGGACCTCTACGAGGCCTGAACCTAGGTAAATCTTCGAGTCCCCTATGTGCTTCTTTGCTAGCCGATTGATGCTTCTAGTGCTCCCTCCTTCTCCAAAACCCAAGTCCATAACAAAGGGCATTGATGAGTTAAACCCTCGTCAATTGGCGCCGTCTGTGGGAACTGGGAGTGCTGATGTTGCGGCTTCTTTGGCCCCATCAACTGCGATCTACAACTCCGCAACAGTGGAGATTCGCCAGCTCTTCGGCGCGTTCGACTTCACCGTCCACACGCCGGCCACTCGCCCGGCTTTCGATTCCGTGGGCGACGGAATTAGCCTGGCGATCAGGAGCTTCCACTTCCAAGTTGGTCAGATGGGCACGCTTCGCATGCTACACCAACCGACAATACCATCGATTGCTCTAGCATCGTGGTTCCGTCCGTCGATCGGCACCCTCAGCGAGCTCAAAGCCCCGGCAATAGCTGGGAGTACGGACAGCGACAGCAGTCGCGAATCCGATCTGGGCAATCTAGCAACTGAAGACGGAGCCTACGACTCCGGATCTGAAAGTTGCGGGAGCAGCAACTTCCCCAATCACTTCATGTGCGTCGTCATCAACGCAGGCGACACCTCTGCCAATCGCGACAACACGGGCAACGGTGGCAATGGAGCCGACCCGCCAAATGGTGGCATACCTAATGGCGGCAACGATGGCAACGGTGCCCCCGTTAACAACGGAGGAGCAATCGAACCACCAACCATGGTGAATGAAAACACGGGAGAGCGCGTAGTGATCAGGCTCAACGACAACGAGTGGGCCTGCTGCCGAGAAGCCCTACGAGGCAACCCCCTGCCTCTCGACTCCCCGCAGAACATGCTGATGGGCTACCATTGGCTTCTGAAGGAGGAATACAGGCGCCAAGTGCATACACTCGCGCAACTCGAAGCACGCAAAAAGGCGGCAGACGAGTCGAGTCTTCGATGTGTTGGGCTCTCCTCCCACGGAGGATCCTCCTCAAAGCGCAACGAGTACATCGCAAACAAGAGGCGATCTCGGATGGCCCATCTCACCGAGCAAGAACGCATAGAAGTTGCAAAGGTCCCCGACTTCAGCTCTATGACAATCGACATGCGGGGCAATGTGGTCCCAAAGACGCCACAAGCTGTAGTGACAGCAGCCACCATGTACCTCCTCAACAACCAGCCGCCAGCTGGAGATCCTCGAGTCGCCATGCCCCGATCTACGATCGCGGGCTTAGGGCTAGTCGAGGCCGCTCTCGACAAGGAGCCGACACCGGAGCCGAAGAAAGGCAAAGCTCTGGCAAAATGCTATTCCTCGCCCTCATCCAGCGATGACAGTCACGATCTGTCTCGATGCCGCCGCTCCCGGTGACATGACCACGACTACGACGCACGTGATGACATCACGCAGCGCAAGATCGACAAGTCAACGGCGCGACGTGCCCGATCGACTGACTCAGAAGACGAAGATGTGGAGCTCTGTGGCGCTAGATGCTTCAGCAGGGCCATCAGGCAAAAGCGAATGCCCAAGGGGTTTAAGCTCCCATTAGAGAACCCAAAGTTTGACGGGCTGCAAGACCCGAAAATCTGGTTAGAGGACCATATCTCTTCCGTCAGGCTCCACGGCGGGAGTCGAAGCACGACCATGCAGTGCCTGCAGCTACAGCTACAGGGCGCCACCCGGGCATGGCTCAACAACCTCCCTCATGGATCCATCCGCAATTGGGAAGAGCTGGTCTATAGCTTTGTGCGCAACTTCAAGGGCACCTACAAAAGGCCCGCGTCAATCGAAGAGCTGAGGTGCCGCCAACAAAAGTTGGGCGAATCGCTACGCTCGTACATCCAGAGGTGGTCCATCATCAAGAACTCCGCAGAAAATATCTCGGAGGATCGCGCAATCGACGCATTCAACGGCGGTGTTCGCCGCATAGAGCTCAGGGAGGAGCTGGGCCGCTCGAAGCCCAAAACTGTTGACCACCTGATGGAAATTGTGAATCGGTAGGCAGACAGAGAAGATTCGGTGAAGAATCGCGTTCACTCCGACGATGAAGCAGAGCTCGAACGCAGACGAGACCGCCAAAGCAAACGTCGAATGCGCATCTACGATGACCGCGACGATGTCAACATGGTCGCAGCCGGCTACGCTGACAGACGCGACGACAACCGCAACAGCGGCTACCGCAGCAGTGGATACCACGACTCCAGGAAAGCCACGCAAGTATGGCAACACCGCACTCGCGATGAGGCACCCGCAGCGTCCATTGAAGACAAGCTGTCCGGGCCATGCACCGTGCACTTCTACATCGACAAGCATGATGGCAAAAATAAATCCAGCCACCTCCTCAAAGACTGCCGCGAGTTCCTCAAACTCCATGAGGGTCTGGCTTGAATGAATCGCGACGCGGTTAACAGGGGCTATAGAGCCGCCCCAGGCGCTATAGCACATGGAGCTCCTCCACCACCAGCTGGACCACCACCAAACGCAGCTGCACCTGACCATCATCATGGAGGCAAGCCGTACCCACGGGCCATGGGCACCATGATGATCCAAAAGGGTCGCTCCTCCAACCGGGTGCAAAAGGCCATCACTCGCTAAGTGAATCTGGCGACAAACTCGCCATCATCCACCACTGAGTACCTCAGTGGAAGCGACTCCTGCATCACCTTCGACAAGCACGACCATCCTTGCCAAGTACCTCGTCTAGGCCACTGTCCCCACGTACTCGAGGCATAAATTTGAGGTTTCGACATGAGCCGCGTCTTCATGGACGGCGGAAGCGGCATCAACCTTATGTTCGCGAGTACCCTGCAAGCAATGAGGATCCCTCTGACCTGCCTAGAGGCCTCGGACACAACATTCCACGGCATCATACTAGGCAAGGGCGTATATCCCCTTGGCAAAATCGACCTCGACGTCATCTTTGGCACGCTGAAAAACTTTCGGCGTGAGCGTCGACTGGCCCTCACAGTACCACTGCATCCTCGGACGTGTCGCGTTCGCTAGGTTCATGGCAGTGCTACACTACGCCTATTTGCAGATGAAAATGCCAGGGCCCAATGGTGTCATCACAATCAACAGGAGTTTCGAGAGGTCCGACGATTGCGATAGGGAGTTCAACAGAATTTCTCAGTCCTTTGGCATGCAGGAAGAACCCGCGAGACTAAAGGAGTCGACAGACAACAGTCTGCCTCCCCTGAGCCGGCCAAGTTCACCAGACCTATCCTTCGACTCATCGGTGCACACGAAGAAAGTTCAGGTCCACCCATCGGATCCCGCCAAGACGACCCTCATCACCAACAAATCGAGTCCCGCATAGGAACTCACGCTCGTCGAATTCCTCCGTGAGCACTGGGAAATCTTCGCCTGGTGTCCAACGGACATGCCAGGAGTTCCGAGGGAATTCGCCGAGCATGCACTCAATGTCAACCCAGATGCAAGGCCAGTCAAACAAACGATTAGGCGCCTGTCTGAGCCAAGAGCAAAAGCAGTCGGAATGGAGATCAACAGACTCCTCGATGCCAAATTCATACGCGAGATCAAGGAAAGCACTTGGCTCGCCAACACGGTGTTAGTACCAAAAAAGGACACGGATATCCCATGGATGTGCGTGGATTTCACCTCTTTGAATAAGCACTACCCGAAGGATCACTTCCTGCTGCCACGAATTGACCAGATCATCGACTCCACCGCGGGATGTGAGCGCCTCTGCTTCCTCGACGCCTACTCAGGCTACAATCATATCCGAATGAAGGTAGAGGATCAAGAGAAAACGGCGTTTACGACGCCTTTTGGTGTGTTTTGCTATAACACAATGCTCTTCGGGCTAAAAAATGCAGGAGCCACCTACCAGCGGTGCATGCAGGCTTGCCTCAAGAACTAACTTGGTCGCAACATCCAAGTCTATGTTAACAACATCGTAATCAAGACCAAAGAGGAAGCTTCACTAATCGATGATTTACATGAAACCTTCGCCAACCTCGACCGCTACCGGATCAAGCTCAATCCGGACAAGTGCGCCTTCTGTGTACCATCTGGGCAACTACTCGGGTATCTCATCTCCGCGAGAGGGATCGAGGCGAACCCAAAGAAAATAAAAGCCATACTGGCCATGGAGAAGCCGAAGAACATAAGAGGTGTCCAACAGCTGGCTGGGCGAATCGCGGCGCTCAGTCGATTCATCAGTCAAATGGGCGAAAAGGCACTGCCCTTCTACCAACTTCTCTGCAAAGCTGACAAGTTCGAGTGGACCAACCTCGCTAGTACTAGTGAACCCACGCGAAAGGGAACCACTGTTGCTATACATCTCCGCCACCAACCAGGTGGTCATCACAGTGCTCGTGGTAGAATGAGCCAAAGAAAACAAGGTCCACGGGGTACAACGCCCAGTCTACTACCTCAGCGAGGTACTCACGCCAACAAAGCAGCGGTACCCGCACTACCAGAAGCTGGCGTACGGCGTCTTCATGATAGCTCGGCGACTGCGCCACTACTTCCAGGAACACCCAATCGTGGTAGTCAACGATGCCCCGCTTGGGCATATCCTCAACAATCCCGACGCCACCGGACGAGTCGCGCTTTGGGGGATCAAACTGTCTCCACGAGACATTACATATGAAAAACGGGATGCAATCAAGTCACAAGTCCTCCCTGATTTCCTCGTGCACTGGATGGAGAATCAGCTCCTCGAAAAACCAGATATGTCCTACCTCTGGACAATGCACTTCGACGGATCCAAGCGAAAGGATGGAGCAGGCCCAGGTATCATACTGACATCTCCCTAGGGAGACAAGCTGAAGTATATTCTGCGAATGCAGTTCACCGCCTCCAACAATGAAGTCGAATACGAGGCCCTACTACACGGGATGAGGATGGCCAAAGCCTGCGGCGCCAAGAGGCTCATAATATACGGCGACTCCAAGTTGGTCGTCAACCAGACAATGCACGAGTGCGACGCACTAAACGACAATATGATCGCCTACCACGACCTCTATGACACACTCGAAGGGGACTTCGACGGTTGCGAGCTGCGACACATAGGCCGCGAAAGCAATGAAGATGCGGACGCACTCGCCAACATCGGCTCTACCTGCGCCCCCATACCACCTGGGGTATTTCTCGAGCGCATCTGTGAATGCTCCCTCAAGCCAAAGGCCGCAGAGAAGAAAACAAGCGCAACAACGGACTCGGGGGCTGCGCCGCCCAATGAGCCAATGGTACTCGACCACTTGGAGCTTGACACAGGACTCGAAGGACCGATGAGCATCATGATAATCAAGCCATCCTGGACTCAATCGTACATCACGTACCTTCTCAGCAAGAGGCTGCCAGACGATCCAACTAATGCACGACACACTGCGCGGCGATCCAAGGCATTCGCTGTTATCAATGGTGAACTGTACAAGCACAACATCACAGGAGTACTTCAACGACGCGTCTCAAATGCTGACGGAAGAACCGTTCTCCTCGACATCCATGAGGGAACTTGCGGGCACCACGCCGGCAGTCGCGCCCTCATTGCAAAAGCTCTACGAGCTGGATTCTACTGGCCTACGACCATGCGTGACGCCAAGGACATCGTCCAAAAATGCAACGCTTGCCAGAGATTCGCGGACAAACCACACGCACCTGGCGCGGATCTTCGACCAATTCCATTGGCCTGGCCCTTCGCGCAATGGGGACTCGACATGGTCGACAAGCTCCCAAAGTCCTCACGAGGAGGCTACGTCTACCTCTTGGTCGCAGTCGACAAATTCACCAAATGGATCGAGGCCATGCCGGTGACTAACCAATCAGGAGCCAGCGCAGTCAAATTCTTCGAGTCCATTGTCTATCGCTTTGGAGTGCCACACAGCATCATCATGGACAATGGAACGAACTTCGCCTCTAAGGAGTTCCAGGGTTTCTATGAAAACCTAGGAATCAACGTAAGTTATGCCTCTGTAGCTCATCCACAGACCAACGGTCAGGTCGAAAAGGCCAATGGGCTCGTGTGCGGCGGCATCAAGAAGCGACTCCTCGGGCCACTCGAACAAGCCGCAGGCTGCTGGCCAGACGAGCTGCAATCGATACTCTGGAGCCTACGCAGAACTCCAAATAGTGCCACGGGGTACACCCCGTTCTTCATGGTGCACGGTGCTGAAGCGGTGCTACCCGCAGAGGTATGATACAAGGCACCGCGAGTGGTCGCTTACAGGGAGCAGGAGTCAACTTTTGCACTCAAAGATTCCATCAACCTCCTTGACAAGGCACATGATATCACCGCGGAAAAATCAACGATCTACCAGCAGAACATGCGCAACTACCACAGCAGAAGGCTACGCCCCAGGTCCTTTGTTGAAGGAGACCTGGTCTTGCGACTGAAACAGCAAGGGCATCTCAAGCTTGAGTCCCCTTGGGAGGGACCATACGTGATTACAGAAGTAATCCCAGGTGGCGCCTATCGCCTTAAAGATTTCGAGACAGGAGTTGCATACTCCAACCCCTGGAACGTCGCGTAGTTGCGGCGCTTCTACCCTTAGTCGTATTTTGTTTTTACATTTACAAATAAGGCTACTCAGCCAAGGCTACTTAACCACACATTGTACCCCGTACTATCCTACGAATAAATAAAGCTAAGTGCCCCAAAACTCCGTGATTCTTTTTATTTTTGCAAATTATCCACTCGGGGGCTGCGCCATCCTATACACATCTATTCTACGAACTAACGCGATATCCTGAGTAGCTGGCATACTAATCGAACCCTTGAAAAATACCAACCCAGTTGCAAAGCACCTGCCAGGTTGGCAAGGTGCTGAGATAAACATAAGTCAGGCTAACGAAAAGGAATCGCATAGTGCAACACACTCGCAAAACATACACGCTAACAAGCTCTCTACATACGTCAATACCAATCATTTATACACATCATATATATATGAACTTTACAATACTGGTACAACTATGTGCAGTATAAACAACTATACTACTGTTGCAACAAATGAACGTTTGTCTTCTCCTCGAAGAAGTCGACGATTTCCTTCGCTGGGCGATCCACCGCCTAGTAGTTAGGAACCATGTTCTAGGTCAAACCTGATGGAGGTGCTGGTGGTCCGGTAGCAATCGCTGCAATGTCCACATCAGGCCTGTGCAGTCGCACCCGCGATAGAGTAGCCTTGGCACCAGCCACTAACTATTGCCTTACACACTCACGGACTGCACTCAAGTCTTGAAACTTGGCAAGAAGGTCCAGCAGGCTCGATGGAACGACGTCCAGCGGGAACATCGTCTGATAAATTTTTCTTAAGCACAGTTGTGACTTCTTCAGGAAGTGAAGCACTCATGAAGCACGATCCTGCAGGGTTGCTAGTGCGATTGCGCGATCGTGATCTACCCAGAAGTACCCACTCGCTTAAAGTTGCTCTTGGGTCAGATCATTCATGCGAATGGCAATTCTGTCCTTCTCATCCTGCGGATGGTGTGCAATGACAACTATACCAAGCAAAGGCAAAAGTATGAAGACAACGAACTATTGCGAGTGACTACAAGGAAAAGATAAGGAAGCAGAAAGCTAACACTTGAATTGGTCGCCCAGCTGCGTCACCTCCCCTAGCAGATATTGCTCTCGGCCGACGACCTTCTCTGCCCTCGACTTCCATACATCCGTGTTACCACGGAGCACGGGCAGTTCACGCTCCAACTATTTCACGCGATCACGGAGTTGCGAGAGCAGAGATAGCTCATCCACCCTTGAGCGTGACTGTGCCAAAGTATCATAAGTGGAAGGCATATTCCAAGGTTCACTCGAAGAACCACTCGATGTGCCCTATCAGAAGGCAAGCAAAAGATAATAAGAAGACTAAGGCGATGCATGGACAAAAGACTCGAGTGCATTCAAGCATAATAAAGTATCAACAGATACACTCGCCAAAGGCATGTTCCAGACAAAAGAGACAGGCTATTTAACTATTACAGACACGACTACTGAGAAGCAACTGGCTTCTTCGACTTGGACTTCTGTTTTGGGGGCCTCATCGAGTCTGTGGCAGTATCAGACGCCACAGACTTCCCGCCGGCCCCTGACGCCGCAGCCTTCGCCGCCTTCTTGGCTCGCTGTAGTTCCTTAGAGTACTTCGCAACTGTATTGATCAACTGTGGCCCGTACTTGCCACATGCAGCTGCGAAAGGAGCAAAGACTACCTGTTGGCCATCCGCGTTGATAGGCATCGCCTTGGAGACAGCAGCATGATCAACTTCGACTCCATGGGCTTGAACTATCACGAGTGACATCGAAGCGCCAGCCGCACGGAGCGAGTTCTTGAAGCTTGCAGGAATGCCTCCAGCAAGGGACTCCACCAGGTCATCTACATTTTCGATTAACTCAGCCTTGGGCGCTAGCTCCTCACGGAGGCGACTGAGCACGCCTTAGCCTTGGTGAGTGTCCCCTGAACGGCAGCACTGCGGTCTTCGACTGCCGAGATGGCACCTGCCAAGGCATCATCACGACGAAGTGCCTGGGCGTCGAAGCTCAGACCGCTGGCATCTGTACAAGAATCAAGCATTGGCACAGAAGTCAGCGCAACAACAAATTCGAAAGAAGGGACACAGCAAAAATCTAGGAAAGGGAATACCTGAGAGAGCCTTGGCAATCGATAAAAGCTGTTCTTCGAACAACTTCTCCCTAGCTACGATGGAGGTGCGTAGATCCTCTTCGCATTTCCGCGATTCGTCACGTGCTGCGATTGCCTCATCGCGGCTCTTCACCACCGCGGCGAACGCCTTTTCGAGGGAAACAACTTCGTGAAGGAGTGCATTATGCTCAGCTGCAAAACAAACAAAGATAGACCGTCAGTCGAATATATCACAAGGATGAAGAAGAAGAAGCAAAAACACTCACTTTCAACCACGCGATGGCGATTGTCCAGCATTGCGTGCTGGCGACCCATCGCAAGCACCTGCTCCGCCAAGCGAGTGGATTCCTTCACAATGAGTTGCGACAAGAGAAATAGTAAAGGATCAGTAGATGTTATGGATGATAAAATTCGACTGCAAAAATCAGAAGAAGCAACACTACACATACATGATCCTCTAGTGACTCCGAAGTCGATTGACGCGCAGTCGTCCGGATAACCATCTGGTGCTCCACCTCATGTGGAGAACTTGATGAATTATGCCCGTAGTGGGCCGCCAATGGAGGAGAAGGAGTGTGCTCAGCCCCTTTCTTGGCCTTGGAGGTCGCGACTCCAGATTCCTTCAAAAATTGGACATCGCCAGAAGATGACGATGCCGGCTGACTATAGAGCAAAACCAACATCAAAGAGAATGCAACTCCAAAGAAGAACCAAAAAGAAGACCCGTATACTTACCAATCAAACTTGTCAAAATCGAAGGTTGGATCCCCCGACTCCGATGACGATTCCTTTGGCAGCCGCATCTTTTTGCGGGAAGACGGTGCCACAACGCTCACGGGAACGGCAGGTATCGGCGACTCTACGCCAATCGCCGCGCCTTCTGGAGTCGAAGGAGAAGATGCATCTGAATCCTCGCTGCGCGAACGCTTGCGAGTGTCCGGACTACTCGACTCCGGGGCTTCCTCCTCCCCCTCAGACGGGACGGTCGAGTCCGACTCGTCCTCTTCCAAGGCTTCACGAGGGATAACCCCCACAGGAATAGGGGGCATATAGGGTGACACCCTCCAATCCTGCATACAGAAACCAAGTTAACACAAGTCAAGAAAAGAGAAGCATTGGATAAACAAAGCTACTTCGTAGCACAACCGTACCTCAGGAGGAGGATTAGCAGCATCGAATGGAGGTACAACTGGTTCACTAGGGAGCACATCCTTGGCAGTGTACTTGGTGACCAGTCGCACCCTTTTATCCACCTCACTCACGGAAATGCCATCGGTAGATACGCGAGTGACATCGTCCGCGCCAGCCCACTGGAACATAGGGTGGACTCTAGCCTGCAGGGGCTAGACGCGGTGGCGCAGCCAAGTGCGAATGAGGGTGCAACCTCCCTATTCTTTACCCATGCGATTCTCGAGGTCGTAGACGTGCTCGTACAACACATCTGTCTCTGCGGACTCGCCAGGCATCACTATGTTCTTCTAGGAGCGCCTCCTCTTACACGGCGTTGCGGGATTGAAGGGAGTGAGTCCATAGTGGTCTCCATCGGCCCTCTGGTCGCGGATGTAAAACCACTTGTCCCTCCACCCTTGGACGGACGCCATGAGTTTGATGTCAAAGTACGTGACGGAGGAGTCGACATGGATACCACAGCCGCCTACATCACAGACTACGGAGCTAGACGCCGACTGGCGCTTCAGCTTGAAGAGGCGTTTGAAGAGACCGAAGTGTGGCTCGATTTCGAGCGAGCACTCGCAAAGAGTAATGTAGCAAGCTACATGGAGGATGGAGTTGGGGGACAGCTGGTGCAGCGGGAGCCCATAGAAACAGAGAAGGCCCCTGAAGAAAGGATGCAGGGGCAACGAGAGACCGCAGATGATGAAAGCTAGGAACATCACCCGGAAACTGGCAGGAGGACAAGGGGTTACCTCACCACCTGGGACACACGAGTCAGCAACCGTGGAAGAAAGAACTCCGTCTTGGCACAGGAGGCGGAGCTCAAAAGACTTGATAACGGACGCGCGCCACACGCCATTGGTGACGCGAGTGCCCGCGCCCTTCTTCTTCCCAGTGACGGCAACACTGGTGCCCGCAGCGGCGAAGCTGCCCTTCTTCTTGACAGCAATAGTGGCGGCGGCGGATTCAGCCGCAACACCTCCCTTTTTCTTCCCCATCTTGCGGTGGCGATGCGACCGGAGGAAGTAACTAGGGAATACACGGAGCTGGTCCAGTGCCGTGAGAAGGATGAGCTCTAGAAAGCAGAGGAGAAGCAGCAATGGCAACGGAGGCAAAAGCAGAGAAAAGAGCAGATGGGAAAAATTGCCGTCGCAACACTGCTACTTAACCCACTAGAAGATGTAATCCAACGGCCAACAAAAACACTACCAGACCCGAAGCGCGAACCGTCCCCCACTACTCCAATTACGCACGAAAATCGAGGAGGCGTAGTTAAAACAAAGATTACGCATGCCCGGTCAAGTCAGAGTCAGAAAATGGGACCTACCGCTCGTCACGTCCCGTCAAACCCGCTCACGCGGGCAACTGAGGTCATCACATCGTTAGCACTAACGTCATCCAAAATTGAGAAGCAGAAGACTTCGACTACTTTAGTCCTTGCTCGAATCTTTGACTCCACCAAGCACTCGGGGGCTACTCCCATAGGGAGCGCTAGTCGCGCACCCTATGATTTCTTCTTTTTCTCTTCTGCAGGAACATGGACATTCAAAGCATACCCAGTCACTCGAATCCTCGATTCGACTATGGACATGGGTTACTCCCATAGGGAGCGCCGAAAATAAATTCAACTGAAACAAGCAAACAAAGGACGACAATAGTCGCAAAAGTTCTTTAGTCCCTGCATGAGTCTTCGACTCAACCAGGCACTCTGGGGCTACTCCCATAGGGAGCGCTGGTCGCGCACCCTATGATTATTTGTACATCGTACTGTGTATCGAAAACATCCACACTCGAAGCTTATGGCGACACCGCCTCATAATTTTTCCCTACAAAGAGACCGCGTCTCCTGGGCCACCCAAATCATCTCCGCGATGATCAAAAATTCGGATGCCGCGCTTACAGCTGCTGATAAGACCTGAATAAGGCCTGGCAACGCATTTGCTGTGCACTACCAAAAATATATCCGTGCCTACAGGTACGATGAACATGCCTTGACGGACGCGTCGAGTGCTCACACCCATATACTAGAATTCGACTCCTGTAAGACCTCCGCGGCTTGAGTCGAATTACACCAACACTTTTCCGAATTCGAGTCCGGGGACTCGAGTTCGAGTAGATTGCGTTGTTTTACTCTAAAGTAGTTAACTGATACCGATACATCGGTTAAATCAGGCTCACACATCAACGATCCCTATGACACAAATGAAGCAGTCGAAAAAATACTCTGTCATGCACTCGAAAGGCTTCATAAAGTCCCTAGTCGAATCTGCGATTCCACTAGACACTCGGGGGCTACTGACATGGGTATACCCTACAGGTACTCGAGTTTGGTATATATGGCCCGGATACAGCGGAAGCCCATGACGTTGGCAAGGCCCAAATGGGGAACTCGAGTGACCTACGGACTCTCGATTGCTTGCGGAACAAGAAGAAACTAAAGATAGAAAGTTTAAAGGGAAAACCCTAACCTGTAACCGACTTGACCTGCTACCTGAGACCTAGCCTATCTATATAAAGGCTAGGAGGGGGCGGCGAGGAGGACACACGCAACCCTAGTTTCCACAACCCTCGCTAGATTGCATCTACGCACCATTGTAATCCACGATTCCTTTGTTAATTCCACGAGCAGACAAGCAGGAGTAGGGACCTCTATGAGGCCTGAACCTGGGTAAATCTCTGAGTCCCCTGTGTGCTTGTTTGCTAGCCGATTGATGCTTCCAGCGCTCCCTCCTTTTCCAAAACCCAAGTCCATAACAATGGGCATTGATGAGTTAAACCCTCGTCACTACGGCTCCGGATCTGAAAGTTGCGGAAGCAACAGCTTCCCCAACCACTTCATGTGCGCTGTCATCAACGCCGGCGACACCAGCGCCAATCGCGAAAACGGTGGCAATGGATCTGATCCGCCCAATGGTGGCATACCTAATGGCGGACCACCTAACGGCGACCCCGTCAACGGTGGCAACGGCGCGCCCGTCAACAATGGAGGGGCAGTTGAACCGCCAACCATTGTGAATGAAAACACTAGGGAGCGCATGGTGATCAGGCTCAACGACAATGAGTGGGCCTGCTGCCGAGAGGCCCTACAAGGCAATCCTCTGCCTTTCAAATCCCCGCAGAACATGCTGATGGGTTACCATTGGCTGTTGAAGGAAGAATTCAGGTGTCAGGTGCATGCAGTCGTGCAACTCAAAGCACGCAAAAAGGCAGCAGACGAGTCGAGTCTTCGACGGGCTGGGTCTCCTCCCACAAAGGATCCTCCTATAAAGGCAACGAGTACATCACTAACAAGAGGCGATCTTGAATGGCCCACCTCACCGATCAAGAATGCATAGAAGCTGCAAAGGTCCTCGACTTTAGCTCTATGACAGTCGACACGCGGGGCAATGTGGTCGCAAAAACACCGCAGGGAGCGGTAACAACGGCCACCATGTACCTCCTCAACAACCAGCCGCTAGCTGGAGATCCCCGAGCCGCCATGCACCGATCTACGATCGCAGGAGGACTAGTCGAGGCCGCACTCGACAAAGAGCCAACGCTGGAGCCAAAAAAAGGAAAGGCCCTGGCGAAACGCTATTCCTCACCTTCGTCTAGCAACAACAGTCATGATCTGTCTCGACGCTGCCGCTCACGGCGACACGATCATGACTACGATACGCGCGGTGACCTCACGCAACGCAAAATCGACAAGTCAAGGGCACGACATGCCTATTCGACTGACTTAGAGGACGAAGATGTAGAGCTCTGCGGCGCCAGATGCTTCAGCAGAGCCATCATGCAGAAACACATGCCTAAGGGGTTCAAACTCCCATCAGACAACCCAAAATTTGACGGTCTACAGGACCCGAAAATCTGGTTGGAGGACCACATCTCCTCCGTCAGGCTCCACGGTGGGAGTCGAAGCACTGCCATGCAATGCCTGCAGCTACAGCTGTAGGAGCCCGCTCGCGCATGGCTCAACAGTCTCCCACGCGGATCCATTCGCAGCTGGGAGGAACTAGTCTACAGCTTTGTACGCAACTTCAAGGGCACCTACAAGAGGCCCGCATCAATCGAAGAGCTGAGAGGCTGCCAACAAAGATCGGGCGAATCGCTATGCTCGTACATCTAGAGGTGGTCCATCATCAAGAACTCCACAGAAAACATCTCGGAGGATCGCGCAATCGACGCGTTCAACGGCGGTTTTCGCCGCATAGAGCTTAGGGAGGAGCTGGGCTGCTCGAAGCCCAAAACGATTGACCACCTGATGGAAATCGCGAATCGGTGGGCAGATGGAGAAGACTCGGTGAAAAACTGCGTTCACTCCGATGATGAAGCGGAACTCGAGCGCAGACGCGGCCGCCAAAGCAAGCGTCGAATGCGCATCTACGATGACCGCGACAACGTCAACATGGTCGCAGCAGGCTACGCCGACAAACGCGAAGACAACCGCAACAGTAGCTATCGCAGTGGTGGATACCGCGACTCCGGGAAAACCATGCAAGTATGGCAACGCCGCACTCGCGAAGAAGCACCCACGGCATCCATCAAGGACAAACTGTCCAGGCCGTGCAACGTGCACTTCTACATCGACAAGCACGCCAACAAAATGAAATCCAGCCACCTCCTCAAGGACTGCCGCGAGTTCCTCAAACTCTATGAGGGCCTGGCTCAGATGAATGGCGATGCGGTCAACAGTGGCTATGGAACCGCCCCAGGCAATATGGCACATGGAGCTCCTCCACCACCACCTGGACCACCACCACCCGCAGCTGCCCTAGTCCAACATCACGGAGGCAAACCGTACCCATGGGCCGTGGGCAACATGATGATCCAAAAGGGATGCCCCTCAAATCGGGTGCAGAAGGCCATCACTCGCCAAGTCAATTTGGCGACAAACTCCCCGCCCTCCACCACTGAGTACCTCAGTGGAAGCGACTCATGCATCACCTTCGACAAGCGTGACCATCCACGCCAAGTCCCTTGTCCAGGCCACTGTCCCCTCATACTCGAGGCACAGATCGGAGGCTTCGACATGAGTCGCGTCTTCATGGATGGCGGAAGCGGTATTAACCTCATGTTCGCAAGTACCTTGCGCGCAATGAGGATCCCTCTAACATGCATGGAGGTCTCAGACACGACATTCCATGGCATCGTCCCAGGAAAAGGCATATATCCCCTGGGTAAAATCAACCTCGACGTCATCTTCGGCACGCTGAAAAACTTTTGATGCGAACGCATCGACTTTGAAGTCGTCGACTGGCCCTCGCAGTACCACTGCATCCTCAGACGTGTCATGTTCGCCAGGTTCATGGCCGTGCCGCACTATGCCTACCTGCAGATGAAAATGCCAGGTCCAAACGACGTCATCGAAATCAACGGGAGCTTCGAAAGTTCCGATAGCCGTGACAGGGAATTTAATAGAATCTCCCAGTCCTTCGGCATGCAGGAGGAAATCGCAAGATTGAAGGAGTCGACAGACAACAGTCTGCCTCCCCTAAGCAGGCCAAGCTCACCCGACCTATCCTTCGAGTCATCGGTGCACACGAAGAAAGTCCAGGTCCAACCAATGGACCCGACCAAGACAGCCCTCATCGCCAATAACTTGAGTTCCGCATAGGAACTCACGCTCATCGAATTCCTCTGTGAGCACTGGGAAATCTTCGCCTGGTGTCCAGCGGACATGCCAGGGGTTCCCAGGGAATTCGCCGAGCACGCACTCAATGTCAACCCAGACGCAAGGCCAGTCAAGCAGTCAATTCGGCGACTGTCTGAACCAAGAGCAAAAGCGGTCAAAATGATATCAAGGAAATCACTTGGCTCGCTAACACGGTGCTACTACCTAAAAAGGACACGGATATCCTGCGGATGTGCGTGGACTTCACCTCCCTGAATAAGCACTGCCCAAAAGATCACTTCCTGCTGCCGCGAATCGACCAAATCATTGACTCTACCGCGGGATGTGAGCGCCTCTGCTTCCTCGAAGCCTACTCAGGCTATAAGCAGATTCGAATGAAGGAGGAAGATCAAGAGAAAACGGCGTTTACAGCGCCTTTTGGTGTGTTCTGCTACAACACAATGCCCTTTGGGCTCAAAAACGCAGGAGCCACCTATCAGCGGTGCATGCAGGCTTGCCTCAAGAATCAACTTGGTTACAACATCCAAGTCTACGTCGACGACATCGTCATCAAAACAAAAGAGGAAGCCTTGCTAATCGACGATCTACGCGAGACCTTCGGCAACCTCGGCCGCTACCGGATCAAGCTCAATCCAGAAAATGCGCCTTCGGCGTACCATCTGGGCAACTACTCGGATATCTCATCTCCACAAGGGGGATTGAGGCAAACCCGAAGAAAATAAAAGCCATACTGGCCATGGAGAAGCCAAAGAATGTAAGAGGTGTCCAACAACTGGCTGGGCAAATCGCAATGCTCAGTCGATTCATTAGTCGAATGGGCGAAAAGGCACTGCCCTTCTACCAACTCCTCCGCAAGGCCGACAAGTTTGAGTGGATAGACGAAGCGCAAGAAGCATTCGAAGACCTCAAGCGTCTACTATCCACCTCGCCAGTACTGGTGACTCCACGCGAAAAAGAGCCACTGCTTCTCTACATCTCCGCCACCAACCAGGTGGTCAGCATAGTGCTCGTGGTGGAACGCACCGAGGAAAACAAGGTATACAGGGTACACCACCCAGTCTACTACCTCAGCGAGGTGCCCAAGCCAACAAAGCAGCGGTACCCGCACTATCAGAAGCTGGCATACGACATCTTCATGACAGCTAGGCGACTGCGCCACTACTTCCAGGAGCACCCAATCGTGGTGGTCAACGACGCCCCGCTTGGGCATATCCTCAACAACCCCGATGCCACAGGGCGAGTCACGCTCTGGGAATTGAACTGTCTCCACGAGACATTACATACGAAAAGCGCGACACGATCAAGTCGCAAGTCCTCCCTGACTTCCTCATGCACTGGATGGAGAACCAGCTCCCCGAAAAACTAGACATGTCCTACCTTTGGACAATGCACTTCGATGGATCCAAAAGAAAGGACGGGGCTGGCGCAGGTGTTATACTGACATCGCCCCAAGGAGACAAGCTGAAATACATTCCGCTAATGTAGTTCACCGCCTCCAACAACGAAGCTGAGTACGAGGCCTTGTTGCACGGGATGCGGATGGCAAAAGCCTGCGGCGCCAAGAGGCTCATCATCTATGGCGACTCCAAACTGGTGGTCAACCAAATGATGCACGAGTGTGACGCGCTGAACGACAACATGATCGCCTACCGCGACCTCTACGAAACACTCGAAGGGGACTTCGAGGGATGCAAACTGCGGCACATAGGCCACGAAAGCAATGAAGAAATGGACGCACTCGCCAACATTGGCTCCACCTGCGGCCCCATAGCACCCGGAGTATTTCTCGAGCGCATCTGCGAACGCTCCATTAAGCCAAAGGCTCCAGAGAAGAAAAACGAGCGTAACAATGGACTCGGGGGTTACGCCACCCAATGAGCCAATGGAACTCGACGACCTGGAGCTCGACACAGGACTCGAGGGACCAATGGGGGTAATGATGATCGAGCCATCTTGGACTCAACCCTACATTACATATCTTCTCAGCAAGAGGCTGCTTGACGACCCGATGGACGTGCGATACACTGCACATCGATCCAAGGCATTCGCTGTCATCAACGACGAACTATTCAAGCGCATCATCACAGGAGTACTCCAATGGTGCGTCTCCAACACGGACGGAAGGGTCGTCCTCCTCGACATCCACAAAGGGACTTGAGGACACCACGCTGGCAGTCGCGCCTTCGTTGCCAAAGCTCTACGAGCTGGATTCTACTGGCCCACGGCCATGCGCGACGCCAAGGACATCGTCCAGCACTGTAACGCTTGCCAATGATCCACAGACAAATCGCACGTACCCGGTGTGGAACTCCGGCCAATACCATTGGCTTGGCCCTTTGCGCAATGGGGACTCAACATGGTCGGCAAGCTCCCAAAATCCTCGCGCGGGGGCTACGTCTACCCCCTGGTCGCAGTCGACAAATTCACCAAGTGGATAGAGGCCGATGACAAACCAGTCAGGGGCTAGCGCCGTCAAGTTCTTAGAGTCCATTGTCTATCTCTTCGGAGTGCCACACAACATCATCACGGAAAATGGAACGAACTTCACCTCTAAGGAGTTCCAGGGTTTCTGCGAGAACCTGGGAATCAACATAAGCTATGCCTCCGTAGCTCATCCACAGACGAACGATCAAGTCGAAAAGGCCAACGGTCTCGTCTTCAGTGGAATCAAGAAGCGACTCCTATGGCCACTTGAGCAAGCCGCCGGATGTTGGCCAGACGAGTTGCAGTCCATACTTTGGAGCCTACGCACAACCCCAAACAACGCCACGGGATACACCCCGTTCTTCATGGTGCACGGTGCTGAAGCAGTACTACCCGCAGAAGTACACTTTAAAGCCCCACGGGTGGTCGCGTATAGCGAGTAGGAGTCAACACTCGCACTCGAAGACTCCGTCGATATCCTCGACCAAGCACGGGACATCGCCGCAGAAAGATCGATGATCTACCAGCAGAACCTGCGCAACTACCACAGCAGAAGGCTACGCCCCAGATCCTTCGTCGAAGGAGACCTGGTCCTGCGACTGAAGAATCAAGGGCACCTCAAGTTCGAGTCCCCTTGGGAAGGACCATACGTGATTACAGAAGTAATCCCAGGCGGCGCCTATCGCCTTAAAGATTTTGAGACAGGAGTCGCATACTCCAACCCCTGGAACGTCACGCAGCTGTGGCACTTCTACCCCTAGTCGTTTTTCTTTTTACATTACAAATAAGGCTATTCAGCCAGGCTACTTAGCCACACATTGTACCTCGTACTGTCCCACGAATAAATAAAGCTAAGTGCCCCAAAACTATGTGCTTTCTATTATTTTCTCGTAATCTTATTACTCGGGGGCTGCGTCACCCTTTACACACCTGTTCTACGAACTAATCACGATATCCTGAGTAGCTGACGCACCAATCGAACCCTTGACAAACACCAACCCAACTGCAACACACCTGACAGGTTGGCAAGGCGCTGAGATAAACACACGTCAGACTAACGAAAAGGAATCACACAGTGCAACACACTAGACAAATATATACGGCTAGCAAGCTCTTTACATATCAAGAAAAATTACATCCAGCATATACATATGAACTTTACAACACTGGTATACTTATGTGTAGGATACAGATTAAACTACTGTTGCAGCAGAAGAACATTTGTCTACTCCTCAAAAAAGTCGACAATTTCCTCTGCTGGACGATCCACCGCCTGGTAATGTGGAACCATATTCCAGGTCGAACCTGCCGGCAGCGTCGGCGGTCCAGCAGCAACAGCTGTAACTTCTACATCAGGCCTATGTAGTCGCACCAACGATAGAGCAGCCTTGGCACCAGCCACTAATTATTGCCGCACGTACTCACGAACTGCACTCAAATCCTGAAACTTAGCAAGGAGAGCCAACATGATCGAAGGGATGGCGTCCAGCGGAAACATCGTCTGATAGATATTCCACAGGCACGACTGCGCCTTCTTGAGTAAGTGGAGTACTCGAGAAGCATGATCCCACAGGGTCGCAAGTGCGATCGCATGATCATGGTCCACCCAAAAATACCCACTTGCCTGAAGCTGTTCTTGGGTCAGGTCGTTCATTCGAATGGCGATCATGTCCTTCTCATCCTGCGGATGACGAGCACTGACAACTACACCAAGCAAAAATGGCAAAGTATAAAGACAAGGAACTACCGCGATTGACTACTAGAAAAGATAAGAGGGCAGGAAGCTAACACTTGAACTGATCGCTCAGCTGAGTCACTTCCTCTAATAGATATTGTTCTTAGGCAGTAGCTTTATCCGCCCTCGACTTCCATACATCCGCGTTACCGCGGAGGATGGGCAACTCACGTTCGAGCTGCTTAACCCAATCGCGTAGTCGCGAGAGCAGAGACAACACATCAACCCTTGAACGCGACTGCACCAAGGTCTCACCAGCAGATGGCGGGTCCCAAGGCTCACTCGAAGGACCACTCGATGTACCCTATCATAAGCCAAGCAAGAGCGAATAAGGGACCAAGCAAATACATGGATAAAAAGCTCAAGTGCATTCAAACATGACAAAATTATCAACAGAGACACTTGGCCAACGGCATGTTTTCAACAAAAGGATTTAAACTATTAACTATTACAATATAACTACTGAGGAGCAGCCTACTTCTACGACTTGGACTTCGACTTCGGGGGCCTCATCGAGCCCGTGGTAGTCTCGGACGCCACAAACTTCCCGCCAACCCCTGACGCCGCAGCCTTTGCTGCCTTCTTGGCTCGCTGCAGCTCCTCAGAATACTTGGCGACTGTGTTGATGAGTTGCGGACCGTACTTGCCGTAGACAGTTGCAAATGGAGCAAAAACTACCTGTTGACCATCTGCGCTGACAGGCATCGCCTTGGAGACCGCAGCAGGATCCACCTCCATGCCATGGGCTTGCACCATTTCGAGTGCCATGGAAGCGCCAACCGCATGCTGCGAGTTCATGAAGTCCACGAGAATACCTCCAGCGAGGGATTCCACCAGGTCCTCCAAGTTCTCAATCAGCTCAGCCTTGGGCGTCAGCTCCTCGCAGATGCGACTGAGCACAGCCTTGGCCTTAGTCAGCGTCCTCTGAAGGGAAGTGCTACGGTCTTCGACTGCCGCGACGGCGCCTGCCAAAGCATCATCACGACGAAGTGCCGGAGCATCAAAGCTCAGACCGCCAGCATCTCCACAGAGCAAAAGAGTCAGCACAATAACAAAGTCTAAGAAAGAAACAATGGAAATTCAGATGAAAGAATACCTGAAAGAGACTTGCCAATCGAGAAGAGCTGTTCTTCGAACAACTTTTCCCTCGCAGCGATGGAGGTGTGCAAATCCTCTTCGCGTTTCCGCGACTCATTCAACGCAGTGACCACCGCGGAAGCGTCTTTTCAAGTGAAGCAGCATCACGAAGAAGTTCGTTATGCTCAGCTGCAAAAAGTATAAGATGGATCATAAGTCGAATGAATCAACTCCACCAAAACAAAGAGGAAGAAAATACTAACCCTCGACGACGCGATGGTGATTGTCCAACATTGCATGCTGTCGAACCATCACAAGGACATGCTCCGCCAGACGAGCGGCTTCCTTCATGATGAGCTACCTCAAAAGAAAAAACAAAGGATTAGCAGATATCACGAATTACACATTCGAATTCAAAACAAAAATCACACTTACATGCTCCTCTAGAGACTCCGAAGATGACTGCCGCGCAGTTGTTCGGGCAACCATCTGGTGATCTCCAGCGTGTGAAGAACTCGACGTGTTGTGCCCGGAGTGGGCCGCCAATGGAGGAGAGGAAGAATGTTCAGCCATTTCCTTGGCCTTGGAGTCGGCGACTCCGGATTCCTTCAGAAATTGGATGTTGCTAGGAGACAACGACGCCGCTCGACTATGAAACAAAATCAGCATCAGAAAATGCAACTCCAAAAGGAACCAAGATGAAAGTCATAGACTTACCAGTCAAATTTGTCAAAATCAAAGGTTTGCTCCTCCAACTCCGACGACTCCTTTGGTAGCTGCATCTTCTTGCGAGCAGATGGCGCCATGGAACTTATAGGAACAACGGGAATCGGCTCCTCTGCACCAATAGCCGGGCCCTCTGGAGTCGATGGAGATGAAGCATCCAAATCCTCGCTGCGAGAATGCTTGCGAGTGTCCAGATCACTGGACTCGGGGGCTCCCTCCTCCTCTTCAAGTGGGATAGTCGATTCCGACTCATCCTCTTCTTCCGCTTCGTGAGGAATAACCCACTCAGGAAGAGGGGGCAAACTGGGAGACACCTTCCAATCCTGCATTCAGAAGACAAATTCATTATATAGCAAAGGAATTAATGGCAGTCGACAAAGATAGCTACTTCGTAGCACAATCATACCTCAGGAGGAGGGTTAGAGGCGTCGAAGGGAGGCACGACTGGTTCGCCTGGGAGAACCTCCTTGTCGGTGTACTTTGTCACCAGTTGCATCCTCCTATCTACTTCACCCGCGGAAATGCCATCGGCAGATACACGAGTGGCATCGTCTGCACCAGTCCATTGGAACATGGGGTGGATTCTGGCCTACAGAGGCTGGATGCGATGACGCAACCATGTTCGAATGAGGGTGGCGCCTCCCTCTTCTTTACCCATGTGACTCTCGAGGTCGTAGATGCGCTTATACAGCACTTCTATCTCCTCGGACTCGCCAGGCATCACTACGTTCTTCCAAGAATGCCTCCTCTTGCATGGCGTTGCGGGATAGAAGGGCACGATTCCATAGCGTTCTCCATCGGCCTTCTGGTCATGGATGTAGAACCACTTGTCTCTCCACCCTTGGACGGACGCTGTAAGTTTGATGTCAAAACAGGTAGAGGAGGAGTCGACATGTATCCCGCAGCCGCCTACGTCGTAGACTAACGAGCCAGAAGCTGATTAACGCTTTAACTTAAAAAGTCTCTTGAAGAGACCAAAGTTGTTGAAAATATGCCCTATAGTCAAATAGTAGTAAGGACTATTATCATATTTCATATAGTTTATGATTAAGTTTTATATCATGCTATAACTCTATTGAGTGGAAACATCAATACACGTGTGATATACAAACAAACCAGGGGTTCCCAGTGAAACTCTAGTCACTAGTTCATTGGTCAACAAATGATCATGTTTCCTGATCATGTGGCATTTATGCCAGTTGGAAATGAGGTCATCTCATTCTGAGAATGAGATGATGAACCAATACCCAACCTAAACATCGTGATTCGATCATGTCACGAAGTTCAAGTTACGATGATTAGAAATGGATCCTCGTAGACTATTCCTTAGACCGTGAGGCTATATCAATCACTGTCTCCCAAGAGTGCTTAGATAGCATCAAACGCCATCTGGTAAAACGGTGGTTATAAAGGTGTGTTCAGGTATTCGAAGGAAACCGTAGAGGCAATATATGTCAAGAGCGGGATTTGTCTGTCCATGTGACAGGAAGATACTCAAGGGCCCACTCGGAGAAGTTATATCCAATAGCTGCGCATCGTGTGATTTGATCACGGGGATATCACTTATCGGAACGAGTCAAGTAGCATTGTTCAGTAACGAGATTGAACACGACATGGCGATGTCATTGATCAGATCTCGGGCAATGCAAGTATCGAGAGACAAAGGGAATAAGACACGACTGTCCAGGTTCAAACGACAAAAGATCTTCGTGGAACGCACAAGGGTCACATGGCCATCCAGGTCCCTCTGTTGATCATTGGTGCGGGAATGTCCCGACCATGTCTGGAGTGTTCCCGAACCGTGGGGTATCACGCTTAAGGGCTTGATGATTCTTAGAGAGCATTTATAGGATTGGTAGAATCACCGAAGAAAAGAAGGGAGAAAACCGGAAGGGTTTCGGTAAGTCCGGAGGATGTCCGGAGTGGAGGTGGAAGGTGTTCCATGGCCACGGAGGTTGAATAATATGTGAATGAATGTTAAATATTGATTTAATCATTTAATCATAATTATTTAATAAAGAGAAAATCAATTAAAGGTCAAAGAGGCTTAATGGGCTAATTCCGGAGGAAGAGGGCCCATTAGGGGAAAGGAGAGAGGGAGGAGGGACCAAGGGGGAGGCCGGCTGGGCCTTGCCCCCCCCCCCCCGCGGGGTCCCACTAGGGGCTGGCCGGCAGCCACCCCACCCCCTCCTCTCCTTTAGTCCCACCCCAGGACTTGAGGGGAGGTAGTACCTCCTCTCCCCCTATATAAAGTGGGGTATTTAGCCTAGAAAAATACACTGAATAATCAATAAAGGTCTCCCCACTTTTGGGAGGACCTCCAATTGATATTTTCTCTCTCCCCTCTCTCTCTCTCTCTCTCTCTCTCTCTTGTGACCGTGGTCCCAAGTCTGGACTGCGCGAGCGAGAGACATCTTCACCGCAGAGCGCCGTTGCGCTGCGGGATTCGGATCCGGGAGCTCTACTTCTGCAACTGCTGCTGGATCGGGGAAGCGGGAGTCATCGTCAGGCACCGGACGTGTGTAACTCCCCGCGACGTGTCGCACTTGAGGCACTCAAGTCGTTGGAGCCAGAAGGAGTGCAAGGACTTCATCACGACCTTGAGGTTGGCTTCGGCTCGTCTACATCAACCACGCTCTCCTGAGCATTGACAACGCTTTTCGGTCTTCAAGGGTAAGTTCACGAAAAGCCCCTCCCGTTACTATATTACTAATAGATAGGTCCTGGCAGTTTCAGGGGTTCAGGGGCGTAGAGTAAAATTTATTGTTTTTATGCGCGGAACCCCTACAGTGGTATCAGAGCTAGATCTATGCGTAGTAATGCTAGTACGGGTAGAACACACGAGATGTAGCGTGTGGGCATTGATCTTTTAGTTGTTACCCTCCCACGTGTACTTGTGTATACCGCAGTAATGCTTGATGAAGCGGACCCCAACCGACTTTACGCGTTCATTCGCGAGACTGGTCCACGCTTGACATACGGATTGTACCGTATAAAGTGGCTTAGGGGGTGTCTGTCTCTCTCGCATTAGTTGGTATGCCATTTGCAACGGAGGGCCCCGAAAGGGGTGTAGTAGAGACAACTACTTGATCAGCGTTGTGCTGAAAGTTTGTAGGTAAGAACGGTTCTTGTGCGAAAGCCCATTCAACCACGTAAAACATGCAAAGCTAAAGTAGAGGCGTCTAACTTTGTTTTGCAGGGGGGGCGTTGCTTTGTGATATGGTTGTGGCAAAGGTAAAGTAATTACCTGTTGTTGCATAGTAGTAGATAGTCACGGTAATGACAAACTACCACGCCGGAATGACACCGGTACCCTGGTGTCCACGGCGCTGGAACCCTGGCGCCGGAACCCGGTGACGACGGATGGAGATCACGACGTGAAGGACCATATCACATAGCATTTACATTCAATGTTATTGTTTGTATGTCTTATTGTGTGCTAGTATTAGATACTCGACGGTAGCCTAATAAGATGATCCCTGTTAAAATTACCAATGATTGTGTTCCCCCTTAGTGTGCACCACCAAGAAAGTTCTTCGATATGAGGCGATCCAGGGTGACTGGCCTGGGTGTCATACATATCTACGTTCACATACAGTGGGTGTAAGCCATGTTGCACAACGAAAACACTAAGGTTGAGTTGGCGAGCCTAGCACGCTAGAGAAGCATGGCCTCGGAACGCGGATGGTCGAAAGATCGAGCACGAGTCGCATGAATGATGTGACCGACGTTTAGCGTCCACCCTTGAACCCACATTGATGGTCGTGACGATCGGGGGAGATGTGGCTGATAGGGGTCGTGTTATCACTATGAACCCTCACTGGGGATAGGTGTTTCTGAGTGGAGTTATTATTAACTCATTTAATTATAAACTTAGTCTAAATTCCTTTTGCAATTATAAATGTAGATGGGCTCTTTCGTGCTACAACTAAATGGTTAGAAGGAGAGAAGCTCAGATTAGATGGATCGAACTTCTCTATTTGGGTTGCCAGTCTCCATGTTCTCCTTAGTGAGAACCAGATGGTCGACTACATACTCGACGGGATGGATCTGGATCCGTCCACAGACCTGGAGACCCTAGAGGAGCGGAAAGAACGCTATCTCCGTCAGGAGATGGCCTCCTATATTTCAGTTGTGATGCATTTTGGAATGGTGGACGAGCTGTGGCCTTTCGTGGGTGATGTCAACCCTCGTTCGGTGATGCTGCAGCTTAGGACACATTTTGTGGATCAGACACGCATTTGGGAGCATGAGTTGATGGGAGACTTCCTCTCCATTAAGATGGAGGAGAACTCATCACTGGACAGCCACTTACAGCACATGCATGATGTGTACATGAGGCCAACATACTTCCTAGACGTCTGGATTTCAGGCTCTTTCGCAAATGCTGCTGTGCTGCGGTCGCTGCCACCAAGCTACCAAGCACAAGTCAGGACTTGCGTAATGAGGGGCGACAGGGAAATGGAGTTCCACCGGTTCATGACACATCTCAGGAATGTGTTGGTTGAACCAGGTGTCGCTCAAGTCATCAACGACAAATGTATATATTTGATATACAGTTATATAAATGTTATAATCTTGCAAACACATTACAGTGTTAAGTATATCTGATACTTGTTCTGTTTTATTGAAAACAGGTCCTTCTACATGAGACGTGCTTGCTGGAGAGGAGGTGACGTTGCGTGTTGATGGCGAGCATGATGATGACGGACAACGACACTCTCCCTCAACATTTATCATTTAGTTTATGTTTTAGGATGATTATTGTAATCAAGAGATTGTGAACTTCTTTAGTTTGTCTCACACTTCGTGAGACGGTTATTCATATCAGTTTGTAACAAACAGTTGTTCTGCTTTTATGAATGATTTCTATTCGTGTTCATATCTTGATTGATTACTTGTGAATTATCCTTATTGGTTGAAACTGATTGATAATGCATGAACATTTGTAAAACATTAAAATGCCTTGTTTAAAATACCCAACTTGATGATATTTCATTAATGAATGAAACCATTATTTGAATTCAAAGTTATGTGATAATATGTGAAAGTCATTCTATTTCTTCTCACATATAAATCATGCCTAAGTTCGGCTAAATAACTTGAACACTGTGTATTACTTGAATACAAAGTGTTTAATGAATTGTTGAAAGTAAATACGTATTCGATGTATTGAGTTTTAATGAAAATGGTAATTATCATTATATGATTGTTTAAATGTGTAAAGTAAGTTTACCAAAGGAAACATGAATATGAAACTATTTGATTTGATCAAAGTGTTTCATCAATAAAAGGGTATAAATATAAAAGAAAATCCAATTACTATGATTTGATCAATAGTAAGAAAGTTCAAATTTATAAGAATGGCATAAAAGACATTGTGGAATGCAAAGTGTTTTGAAACATCAAAATACAAAGCATCACAATGTGATATTAGATATCAAAAATGGGTTGAATAGAAGGCACCAAATAAATCGTTGTAGTGTATATGTAGAGACCATTAGTTAAGAAATAGTTAGCACTCAATTAGAATTGGTAAACCATTTGAATTCGTGAAAGTTTTGGGGTTATTTGATATAACCAAAACAATAGCGAATAAGACCTTGTAGTGTATTCATTGGAAACTTTGAATACGAAATCCATAGTTGAAACCAAAAGGAAAGCAAAACTTGTATTGCTTGAATTTTGGTGCATTCTTGAGAAAGCCCACTATTAGTGATGTTTCTCAATTATGGAGCAACTGGAAATAGTGTGAAACATGATGAGGATTCAAAACCCTGCATCCGAGTGTTGAGAAGCGCAACGGACATCATTCCTGAACGATTCTCTTCATGGAAGGAAAGAATCAATGATTTTGATCATTGTGTTTTTCCCTCCACTATTGTTTTTCACTACATAAAGTAGGATTCAAAATGTAAATCCATATCTTGTATGGAGACATTTGAGAATCACTTGTCATGATTTTGGAATATGACATACATACAAACTACAAAGGAAATAATGGTAAACTATAATTATGAGAAATCCTAAAAGCAAAATTCACTTGAGATTAGAAAGCAATTCATTGCTGAATCTCACAAGTAAAAGGGGTTACTTGAATTTTCCCAAATGACTGCAAATCCATAGTAGGAAAAAGGGGGTGAATGACAAAAGCACCAATTTTTCAAGTATTGGACAAATTCAAATGAATTTGATTCAAGTGTGCTAAATGTCTAGTGGATTTAAGACTAGTAAAGTACTAGTATCTCATAATAAATCTCCAAGTTTGATATTTGATCAAAGGATTTTTAAGTTATTCAAAAATAATAAGGAGATATGCAATTTGCATAAAATTGAGTGGGAGCTATGAAAGTCTTCCTGAAACAATATGTGATTGACATATTTTTAAGTGCGAGCAACATAAGACTCAAACTCAAATATGTAGGAACATATTTTGAGTGGGAGCTCATGGGAGTAATTCTTAAGTATGTTAAGAATGAAAGCACAAATACTTATAAATAATGATTTATAAGATGTAGAAGTTGATAATAGGTGTATTATGATATTATGTGGTATTCCTTAAGGGATTCTGAAAGGGGTTTCGGAATAGAAGTTAATTAAGAAACTGGTCCTTAATGACTCAAATTAGGAATAGTATTAAGTTGAACATCAATGGCTGAAAGAAAGAAAAGGATGATCGTCATCCACTATGTTAAGACATAGGTTCTGTCTTAGTAAACCATGATGACAACTTAGCATAATATGTGATCCAATAAGAAACGTTTGAAAGTGATTAAGTCCGAATCACAGAACATTGAGCTAAGTTTGTCCGTAGTGTCTAGTAGAGAATTGTGGATATATTTTCCAAATCCATAAAGGATAACATATCTTAAAACATAAAGGGTTATGTTATAAGGGAATATGTTGGAAACTCCTATAGATACCAATTAAAAGTCAAGTAGGAAGCGAGGTGAACAAAACATCGAAAGTTGCACCGAGTGCACTAGTGTTTCAATGAATACATTTATAATGATAGATAAGGGTACCATCTAAAGTGTTGTATAATGTTATGGTGGGGCTAGTTCGCTTTTAACGTAGAATGATGTCTCCCAGGGCACAGTGCCCGTGAGAAAGCCCTCGAGGTTGATCTAACGTCACTGTAGGCTCCTGAAATTAGGCCTCGTTCTTCTGCCATAGCGACAATGCATACACACAGATGCTATCATGTGATGATAAAGTATTAATGTCAATCAAAGTGACATTAGTAAGTTGCAAAGGATTTGGGACTATAAAGTACAGAACCAAGACTCAACCTCTTCCATGAGCAAGCATGTTCTAGGCACCGGTTATATGGTACCAATAATTAAGAACAAATGCAGCTAGTGTATTTGTACTCTAGTGCAAGTGGGAGACTGTTGGAAATATGCCCTGGAGTCAAATAGTAGTAAGGACTATTATCGTATTTCATATAGTTTATGATTAAGTTTTATATCATGCTATAACTGTATTGAGTTGAAACATCAATACACGTGTGATAAACAAACAAACCTGGGGTTCCCAGTGAAACTCTAGTCACTGGTTCATTGGTCAACAGATGATCATCTTTCCTGATCATGTGGCATTTATGCCAGTTGGAAATGAGTTCATCTCATTCTGAGAATGAGATGATGAACCAATACCCAACCTAAAGATCGTGATTCGATCATGTCACGAAGTTCAAGTTACGATGATTAGAAATGGATCCTCGTAGACTATTCCTTAGACCGTGAGGCTATATCAATCACTGTCTCCCGAGAGTGCTTAGATAACATCAAACGCCATCTGGTAAAACGGTGGTTATAAAGGTGTGTTTAGGTATTCGGAGGAAACCGTAGAGGCAATATATGTCAAGAGCGGGATTTGTCCGTCCATGTGATGGGAAGATACTTAAGGGCCTACTCGGAGAAGTTATATCCAATAGCTGCGCAACGTGTGATTTGATCATGGGGATATCACTTGTCAGAACAAGTCAAGTAGCATTGTTCAGTAACGAGATTGAACACGACATGGCGATGTCATTGATCAGATCTTGGGAAATGCAAGTATCGAGAGACAAAGGGAATAAGACACGACTGTCCCGGTTCAAACGATGAAAGATCTTCGTGGAACGCACATGGGTCACATGGCCATCTAGGTCCCTCTATTGATCATTGGTGTGGGAATGTCCCGACCATGTCTGGAGTGTTCCCGAACCGTGGGGTATCATGCTTAAGGGCTTGATGATGCTTAGAGAGCATTTATAGGATCGGTAGAATCACCGAAGAAAAGAAGGGAGAAAACTGGAAGGGTTTCGGTAAGTCCGGAGGATGTCCGAAGTGGAGGTGGAAGGTTTTCCATGTCCACGGAGGTTGAATAATATGTGAATGAATGTTAAATATTGATTTAATCATTTATTCATAATTATTTAATAAAGAGAAAATCAATTAAAGGTCAAAAAGGCTTAATGGGCCAATTCCGGAGGAAGAGGGCCCATTAGGGGAAAGGAGAGAGGGAGGAGGGACCAAGGGGGAGGCCGTATGGGCCTTGCCCCCCTGCGGGGCCCACTAGGGGCTGGCCGGCGGCCACCCCACCCCCTCCTCTCCTTTAGTCCCACCCCGGGACTTGAGGGGAAGTAGTACCTCCTCTCCCCCTATATAAAGTGGGGTATTTGGCCTAGAAAAATACACCGAATAATCAATAAAGGTCTCCCCACTTTTGGGAGGACCTCCAATTGATATTTTCTCTCTCCCCCTCTCTCTCTCTCTCTCGTGACCGTGGTCCCAAGTCTGGACTGCACGAGCGAGAGACATCTTCACCGCGGAGCGCCGTCGCGCTGCGGGATTCGTATCCGGGAGCTCTACTTCCGCAACTGCTGCTGGATCGGGGAAGCGGGAGTCATCGTCAGGCACATGACGTGTGTAACTCCCCGCGAGGTGTCGCACTTGAGGCACTCAAGTCGTTGGAGCCAGAAGGAGCGCAAGGACTTCATCACGACCTTGAGGCCAGCTTTGGCTCGTCTACATCAACCACGCTCTCCTGAGCGTTGACAACGCTTTTCGGTCTTCAAGGGTAAGTTCGCGAAAAGCCCCTCCCGTTACTGTATTACTAGTAGATAGGTCCTGGCAGCTTCAGGGGTTCAGGGGCGTAGAGTATAATTTATTGTTTTTATGCGCGGAACCCCTACAAAAGTGTGGCTCGACTCCGAGCTAGGACTTTCAAAGCGTGATGTAGCATGCAATGTGAAGGAAAGAGTTTGGGGACAGCTGATGCAGCTAGAGCCCATAGAAACAAAGTAGGCCCTTGACAAAGGGATGCATGGGCAGAGACAAACCACGGATAATGAATGCGAGGAACATCACCCGAAAACCGGACAGAGGACGCGGGGTTACCTCGTCACCAGGCACTCGTGAATCTTCTTCAGCGCGCAGAAGAACTCCATCTTGACGCAGAAGATGGAGCTCAGATGCCTTGATGATGGATGCACGCCACGCGCCATTAGTGACGCGGGTACCCGCACCCTTTTTCTTGCCAGCACCGACAACGCTAGTACCCACAGCGGCGGAGCCACCCTTCTTCTTGGCGATGACGGTGGCGACAGCAGACCCAGTGGCGGTGCCTCCATTCTTTTTCCCTATCTTACGCTGGCGGTGTGAGTGGAGGAAGTAGCTCGGGAACACGCGGAGTTGGTCCAGCGCCACGAAGAGGACAAGCTCTAGAACACAGAGAGCAGCGGCAATGGCGATGGAAGCACAAGCAGAGAAAGGGCAGATGGGAAAATTACCGCAGATGTGCTACTACTTAACCCCTTTGCGGATGCAATCCAACGACCAGCAGAAACCCTACTGGACGCGTGGCACACATCGTGGTCGACACATGGAGAGGCCAAAACATGAACCGTCCCCCACTATCTCCATTACGCGTGGAAATCGAGGAAACATAGTTAAAACGGAAGATTACGCATGCCCGGTCAAATCAAAGTCAGAAAGTGGGACCCACCGCTCGTCACGTCCCGTCAAAACCGCTCATGCGGGCAACTGAGGTCATCGCATCGTCAGCACTGACGTCATCAACATCAGCAAGTGAAGATTTTGACTACTTTAGTCCTTGCTCGAGTCTTCGACTCCACCAAGCACTCGGGGGCTACTCCCATAGGGAGCGCTGGTCGCGCACCCTACGATTCTTTTTATGCACGAATATGAACATTCAAAGCACACCCAACCACTCGAATCTACGATTCATTTATGGATCATGGGTTACTCCCATAGCGAGCGTGGGAAGCAAATTCGACTGAAACAAGCAACAAAAGACGACAGCAGTCGCAAAAAGTTTTTCTTTTAGTCCCTGCCTGAGTCTTCGACTCAACCAGGCACTCGGGGGCTACTCCCATAGGGAGCGCTGGTCGCGCACCCTATGATTATTTGTACATCGTATTGTGTGTTGATAACATTCACACTCGAATGCCATGGCGACTCCGCCTCATATTTTCCCTACAAAGAGACTTCGTCTCCTGGGCCACCCAAATCATCTCCGCGATGCCAAAAATTCGGATGCCGCGCTTACAACGTGAAGATAAGATCTGAATAAGGCCTGGCAACGCATCTGCTACGCACTACTAGAAACATATCCGTGCCTGCAGGTACGATGAACATGCCTTGACGGACGCGTCGAGTGCTCACACCCATACACTGGAATTTGACTCCTGTAAGACCTCCGTGGCCTGAGTCGAATTATGCCAGCACTTTTCCGAATTCGAGTCCGGGGACTCAAGTTCGAGTAGATTGCGTTGTTTTGCCCTAAAAGGGTTAACTAATACCGATGCATCCGTTAAGTCAGGCACGCATATCAACAATCCCTACGACATGAACTGAACAGTCGAAAAATACTCAATCATGCACTCGAAAGGCTTCATAAAGTCCCCAGCCGAATCTACGGTTCCACTGGGCACTCAGGGGCTATTGACATGGGTATACCCTACAAGTACTCGAGTTTGGTATATACGGCCTGGATACAACGAAAGCCCACAGCGTTGCCAAGGCCCAAATGGAGAACTCGAGTGGCCTATGGACTCTTGATTGCTTGCGAGACAATAAGAAGCTAAAGATAGAAAGTTTAAAGGGAAAACCCTAACTTGTAACCGACTCGACCTGCTACCCGAGATCTAGCCTATCTATATAAAGGCTAGGAGGGGGCGGCGAGGAGGACACACGCAACCCTAGTTTCCACAACCCTCGCCAGATTGCATCTACGCACCATTGTAATCTTCGATTCCTTCGTTAATTCCAAGAGCATACAAGCAGGAATAGGGACCTCTACGAGGCCTGAACCTGGGTAAACCTTGCGTCCCTGTGTGCTTGTTTGCTAGCCGACTGATGCCTCCAGCGCTCCCTCCTTCTCCCAAACCCAAGTCCATAAAAATGGGCATTGACGAGTTGAACCCTCGTCACCTAGCGACTGATGGTTTTTTTTGCATGGGAAACAATTTTTTTCCTACGATTGCAGCTATCAAGATCAAATCTAGGCGATACTTGTAACAGTTTCCGAAGGACTCACCCTTGAAGACCGTAAGCGGGATAACGTTTTCGCAAACAAGCATGGCCGGTGTAGAATTTAAATGACCATCCTCAAGGGCATGATGACGATCAGCGCCCCAAATGGCAGCGCCTGCGTAATCGGTCACATGTTCGGCGTGCCGACGGCCTCCATTCCGTGCTCTAGTTGGGCAGCGAAAGCAGTGGATCCACAGGAACTCCAACAACACTATGACATGGTGGTGGTGATGGTGGAGAGGGGTTTTAGCAGGGCTTTTCCTAAGCACCATACTCGCGAATAGTGGAAGAACTAACAAGGGGAGAAGATGCCAACCAAAGGGAATATACGAGGGAATGGAATGAGTGTGTGAGAGAGGGCTCGCACCACCTTTTATAGGGGGAGGGAGGGCAGCTCCTCCCATGGCCGGTGGCCAAGAGAGTGCCCCCACCTCTTCCCTCACTGATGTGGGTGGACACTCCACTCACAATTATTCATCTGCACTTTCTCCCATTAAAATTTCACCCAAAAAACCAAAAGTATTTTATTAAAGCACTTTAATTCACTAGGTTTTAATGAACACTTCATTTAATGAGTACGTCATTTAATTAATACTTTATTTAATAAACACATTAACATTTTATCCCTTGAATTGTTTTGATACACCGAAACTATTCCGGCAGTTCTATCAAAACAATTTTTGCGATGTCCAGTATTTTCTCCTGTGTTCCGTATCCACTCAATTGTGTCAACGAACCTTAAGTGTGTATCCCTATAGGTTCATGAACTAAGTGGACATGATCGATACTCTCTCCAATCCATAATCATTAGCGGGATCGAGAGATCCATAGCGACTCCCACTTACTCAACGATGAACTAGTGATCGTGTGAACCTTTTTCATAGTAACCAATTCCTTTTATCTCATGATATTTTACTTGTACGTGATCCGATCATTCGATATCATCCATACCAAGTTTGGTCTCATTACCAACAAGTAATCTTTTCTTGTTCTCATGATATAACATTCTTAGTGACCTTATCACTTGCTTGCAAACTATGTTAATGTGATATCACCGAGAGGGTCTTGAGTATATCTCTCCATCATCGAGATGGAAAATCTCACTCTTGATCCACGAGCCTCAACTAACACTTTCTAAGTACCCAATGACATCTTTATAATCACCCTGCTATGGTGTGATGTTTGATGGAATTAAAGTACTCTTCCAGTGTTAGTGATTGACATGATCTCATGGTCTAAGGATTAGAGTTACTTCACATGATGTTACAGAAATGTAACATAATGACATGATTGTATTACTATACTTTGGGAGAATGTTCATCACATCATTCCACCAATGTTGTGACCTCGTTATTAACAACATCCAATGTCATGATCAGGAAACCTTGATCTTTTGTTAATCAACAAGGTAGTGTAATGAAATACATTACTCAGAACCTTTTCTTTTGTTTATCAACACACATGTATTAACATTTCTAGTTAACACAATTATAGCATGAGAAATAAACATTTATTATAAACATGGAATAAGATAATAACCACTTTATTATTGCCTCTCGGGCATATTCCACTCAGTCTCCCATTTGCACTAGAGTCAATAATCTAGTTTGAAAAAACTTGCACATTCAACACCTATGACATTTTGGTGTTGTATATACGCATTTACTGGTAAACATAATCTCCAGATCTGACACTTTCAGGTTTGTGTGTATTTACATGTCTTTGCACCTCTATGCATCACTCATTATCAGATGAGATGACATTGTATAAATTGAGTTCTTTTGGTGAGACCTCGGTTCCTTGAGATGAAAACATGTTGACTCTATTGTCGTACAATAGATCTTCATATTACTAGCTTACTTGGAACTACACCTACTAGAGTAGTCTTATACTTAGCCTTTCGTTGCAGTATTTGTCACAATACATAACCTTTTGGAACTCATCCAAATCTATCATGGAAGTTTCTTCCATCAAATTGTGCCACCTTAACCCATAGCCTAAATCGAGATAAACTTAATTTGTATCTTGTGACAAAACTAGTACCAATGTAACATATTATAATGAACTATATGTTTAGTGCCAATGTAACACTTTATAATGAACTATTTTTCACTTCTATATAGAGAATATATTCTTAGTTCTTCTAGAGATCATAAGAATATCCTTACTATCCTATAGTGATCATCTGATGAGTCACCCTGGTATATGCTCATAACATTTAGACCATAGGACATATCTGGATATGTACATATCACAATATGATTGATTAAGATATTCATGTGATTTTACTCACCAAGTGTCAAAACACTTGAATCTCGTTTCACTCACCAAGTGTCAATACACTTGAATCTTGATTCAACCTTTTCCATGTGGCAAGAACCTTTCCCTGCATTTCCATACTGAACTCATTCAATATTTCATCTATGTACATTTGGCATAACCATATTAGTGTCTCAATCTATCCAAATAGACTTTGATGCAAAATATTTTGGTTTTGCCCAAATCTTTCATTTAAATCTAATTTTAATGAAATCCTTAACTTGTGTTAATAAAAGATATATCATTTCCTATCAACAATATGTCTTATACATAATGTATTAGAAATATGTCTCAGCACTTCTACTTAATTTCTTGCAAATGCGAGCACCTTCATTGTCTCTGATGAAATTAATCCTTTTAACATTTTCATCATGGTGAAGATTCCGACTTCGCTATGCTTACTTCAACTATTGAAGTTTGCATGCCCTTTTAGCATCCTTTGATTTAACAAGACTCTTTGGACCATGTCATGTACATGCCCTAGGTAACCATTTTATTAGAGGAACACTGTTTTGTTTGTTCAACAAGCATATACAATAATTGACATATGTAGTGGTTGCTACACTAATCCATCCAGACTAAATATCGCTACGAAAGATCGCATCTTGTTGTATATCAACTCCTTGAACATTGTCGTAAACTCTTTACGAACATGTCGACTATTTCATATATGTGAAACATCCATGTTTATTTCTTTATAGATCCAAATACGATTGATAGGCTTTATACTTTTTAGAGGGTCTTCCAAGTTCAGTAACTTGGTTTCTCGTGTATGGAACTATCACGGTTTTTATGGCTTCAAGCCATTTGACGGAGTCAGGGACCATCGTCACTTCTTTGCATGTAGTTGGTTCATCATTATCAAACAATAATGATTTAATCTCAAATATTAGTATTAAGAAACAGTTAAACTCAACCACCTAGGCCCTCTCACAGCAATTTGACATGTTCAACCGTCCGATTAGATCATTAATGCTCTGGATTTTCTCCTCGTCTCGCTAAGTACCTTTTCGTCATTTTTACCATGACCAAACGCCCGGGATGGCCTGACGACGGTGAAAGGGCTGCTACTCTGTGAACGAACCAGGACGCCCTATGGTTAATTGGGCCGACCCACGCGAACGACGTCCAATTTGGGATGGGCTGTCAACCCAGTACATCCTCATTTATGCATCCGTGTAGGGTTTTATCTATCGGGACTGTGTAGCGGAGGCCAGGCGTGGCGCCGCCGGCGTGGCTGATTAGTCTTGCCATTAATGATGAGACCGCGAGGACTTCAGTTCCCTCTTTCCGCTGATTATTTGGCTATTCCTGTCGATCTCTCTCCCCTTCCTCATATATGATGGGCTAATCCTTGGTATGGTATTCTCCATAGCTGTGTTCATTGCTGCTATCATTCTTCTTCCCCAGTTATCTGACTTATTTTTGCCATTTTTGGTGTGCTCATAAGTGATTACCCCTGTGTGTTGGAAGTTCTGTACTGGAAGTTTTCATATGTGTGTGTGACCTCCATCTGATCGCTTTCAGTGCTGAAAAAGTTGACGAAGGAGACTTAGGTTTAGCCTGGTCCTTCAACAACATTCATATCTTGTACAGTACATCGGAGCCATGCAAGAAATGGCGGCCTTCAAAGTTGCTGCTAAGAATGCCGAAGACGCTCGTGCTCGAGCAATTGGGATGCAAAAGGGAGTTAATGTTGCTCTAAAGGCCAATGTTGTTGAACAAGATGAGGATGATAGAGGATACGATGTTGTCTCCATGGGCTGTCCCGAGGAGGTCAAGCGTTCTCATGGTGAGTACATGGACTTCTACACAAGGAACTTTTGGAAGGACCCACCTAAGGCTAAGTCTGAACTTGAGCACAAGAATGGGTCAAGTGGGCAAAGAGAGAATGGCCCAGGACTAAGAACTTGCTACAATTGTGGGGACCGGTTGCACTTTGTGGCTGAGTGTCCTTATCAAAGTAGAGAAGACAATGGGGCAGACTTATCCTTAAAGAAAAGGCCAAGGCACCTTGAAAGAAACCATTTATCAAGAAGAATGGCTCGTACAAGAAGCAACCAAAGATTGTCTTGGTGGCACAAGAGGAATATTCTTCTGCAAGTGAAGATGAAGAGGACTAAGATAGCTCTCGGGAGGTGGCTACCATAGCCACCACATCGAGCCCCACATCTCTCTCCGACTCTCCGAACAAAAAATGTCATCAACAATAACGTCACTTGCCTTATGGCAAGAGGGTCCGAGGTATCATCTTCCACTTCCTCATTTCCTAAGACTACTATGAATGTTGATATGGATGATCATAAAAGTCTTAGGATAAAAGAAGAGGTTGTTGCTTTGGACATTTTTTTACTAAATTGCAAGGCGAGCACAAACTCCATTTTGATGCTCTTATGAGTAAACTTGCTCACTCCGAAGAACTCCTCGAAGAGAAGGGGAGAATTAAAGAAAAGATGCTTTGGAGATAGCCTCTCTGAAGAACGCTCTAGAAGAAGAAGAGGAAACTCGAGTCTCTTTGGAGGAGAAACTTGAGTCAATTGAGGAGTCTCATGAAGAAATTGTTGCCTAGCTCATAAAGGAACGTGACAATGCTCTTGCTAAGGTAAAGAAACTAAAGAAAGAGAAGATTGACTTTGGGGCTGCTCATGCTACACTCTCCGAGAAGTTAGAGAAACTTGATATTTCCTACAAGGCATTGAAGAGTGATTTCTCTACTCTAAATGAGTCTCGTGATCAGCTCCAAACTCAATTGGACAAGTATGACATGCCCAACACCTCCACACCATCATGTGGACATTAAGATATTATTGAAGAAAATGCAAGATTGAAATAAGAACTTGTAAAGGGGTCTCAACCTAAAGGTAAAGAGGTCCTAGATGAGATTCTTAGCAAGAAAAGGACAAACAATGGAAAACAAGGTCTTGGTTATGTTCCCAAGACAAAGAAGAAGAAGAAGAGCGAAACTACTCAAACAAAGACAAGCACCACAACTAATGACAAGCCTAACCATGTTGGTTTTGTAGGGGCTAATAATCCAAATTATGAATTATTTTGTGATTATTATGGTGATGTCTATGCTAGCTATGTTGGTCCTTTTGATAGTTACATTTCTTGGTCTATTTGGGTTCCCAAGACCCTTGCCACTAACATGAGAGGACCCATTGAAAAATGGGTACCTAAAACCAAGAAGTAACTTTCTTGCAGGGCTATGCTTCTGGTGGATCCAAATGCGTGCTCGATAGCGGGTGCACTAGTCATATGACTAGAAGCAAGGAGATCATATCGGAGATGCGACCAAATCATGATCACATAACCGTCTCCTATGGTGACAAGTCAAAATTTGAGGTATTGGGTCTTGGCAAGGTTGTGGTTGCTCATGATATATCTCTCATGGACATCATGCTTGTTGAGACCCTCGGGTACAATTTACTTTCTGTTCGTGCCCTTGGTAAGATGGGCTTCGCTGTTTTTATTGATGGTGATTTGGTGGTACTCTTGTGGAGCAAGTCTCTAAAGGTCGCTTTCGTTGGATATGTCGAAAATGACCTGTATGTGGTGGACTTTTCACGGAAAACCACTACAGGCCCAATGTGTCTTTTTGGAAAGGCCGACGCGGGCTGGCTATGGCATTGTCGACTAGCCCACGTCAATATGAGAACTTTGCAAAGTCTTCACAAGGGTGGCCACATTCTTGGACTAAAAGAAAATATTTTCTTTGCCAAAGATTGTGTTTGCAGGGCTTGTGTTGAAGGGAAAATGCATGACTCTCCTCATCGACAGAAGACTATTATTTCATCAAAGAGGATTTTGGAGCTCCTTCATGTGGACCTATTTGGTCCTCCATCTCATGCAAGCCTAGGTGGGAAGAAATATTGCCTCATAATTGTTGATGATTATTCAAGATATACATGGGTCTATTTCTTCAAGCTGAAGAGTGAGACTCAACAAACGGTCATCAATTTTACCAACGAGGTTCAACGTCAACATAATGTCCTTATTTTGGCAATTAGAAGCGATAACGGCTCCGAGTTCAAGAACTACACTCTGAATAAATTCCTAAGTGAAGAGGGGATAAGAAACCAATATTCCGCTACGTACACCCCTCAACAAAATGGTGTAGCCGAGAGGAAGAACCAGACCTTAATGGATATGGAAAGATCTATGTTGACTAAATTCAAGTCACCATATAACTCTGGGCTGAAGCAATTTCTACCGCATGCCACTATTCCAACCAGATCTACCTTCGCAAAATCTTGGACAAGACACCTTATGAAATACTTACCGGTAATAGGACAAACATCTCCTACTTTCAGGTATTTGGTTGTAAGTGTTTCTTTCTTATCAAAGGAGTTTGTCTATCTAAATTCGAGTCTAAGGCTTTGGAAGGCATTTTTGTTGGTTATGGTGCTGAATCCGACACTTATAAAGTCTGCAATAAGCTCTCCGGAACTGTTGTAGAATCCTGTAGTGAGGTGTTCGAGGAAAATGATGGCTCCCGTGCGGGCCAAGTTGATGTTTGTGATGCAGATGTTGAAATACCCCAAGAAGCCATAAAAAGAATGTGCATGGGATTTTTCCGCCCCATTGAGGAACCCCTTGTGGCGGATCAGGAAGGACAATGCTCAAGTAGAGCCCTCATTGACACAAGCTCAACATGCTCCAACTGTTGGAGAAACCTCTACACCAACACCTCAAACTACTGAAGATCATCAATCAACTGCTCTAGAAAGCTCCAGGCTGGATTATCCGATGGACACCGGATTATCCGGCCAACCTTCCTCGATTGGCAGAAGTGATGGTTCTAGTGAAAACATTGTCGAAGAATCTGCTGCTACCCCTAGGCCGGATTTTCCGGCTGACCCTGAACTATCCGGCCCCTCTCTAGTTCGAGACAGAATCCTAGAAGACATCAAAGATGGACCAAGATCTCCTAGGCCAGATTATCCGACCACTCCCTCGGCCGGATTATCCGGCCCTAAAAACTCTGAACAACAATAGCCTCCTGTTATGGCTGCTGATCAATTTCAAGGGCAAGATTCATCATCTCCTATTCCTGCTCATTAAGCTGGAGATCAAGGCCAAGCTAATAATTCCAACAAAGACTCAAATGATGAATCTATTCCTCCAAGAGACAATAAGTTGATTAAACTTCGTCGCAAAGCTCGCGCAGATAGGAATCTTGAATTAAGGGGTCACACTCTTGACAAAGTTGTAGGTGATCTCAGACGAAGGGTGTCCACAAGAAGGGAACTAGCAAGCTTTGGTGAGCACCAAGCTCACATATCCATGGTGGAACCCAAGAAAGTGTTTGAAGCCCTTGAAGATCCGGACTGTGTTGTTGCTATGCATGAAGAGTTAAATAACTTTGAATGCAACAAGGTCTGAAAATTAGTAGAGAAGCCCAAGGATTGCCGCAAGGTTATCGGCACAAAGTGGATTTTTTAGAATAAGCAAGATGAGAATGCCATTGTTGTAAGGAACACGGCAAGACTCGTGGCACAAGGCTATTCCCAAGTTGAGGGCATCGACTTCGGCAAGACTTATGCTCCAGTGGCTTGTCTTGAGTCCATATGTATCCTTCTTGCTGATGCTGCTCATAATAATTTTAAATTACAACAAATGGACGTTAAGAGTGCTTTTCTTAATGGTCCTCTACATGAGTTGGTATATGTAAAGCAACCATCGGGATTTGAGGATCCTAACTTTCCGAACTATGTCTACAAACTCGATAAGGCACTCTATGGCCTTAAACAAGCCCCACGCGCATGGTATGAGCACCTTAAAGAGCTTTTGATAGACCGTGGCTTTGAAGTTGGGAAAATTGATCCCACTCTTTTTACTAAGAAGGTTAAGGGGGAGCTCTTCGTATGCCAACTATATGTAGACGACATCATATTTGGCTCCACTAATAAATCTTTTAATGATGAATTTTCAAAGCTTATGACTAACAGGTTTGAGATGTCTATGATGGGGGGGTTACGGTTCTTTCTTGGATTTGAGATCAAACAACTTAGAGAAGGCACCTTCATAAATCAAGCAAAATACATCCAAGACATGCTCAAGATACTCAAGATGACGGATCTTAATGGCGTCGTCACACCGATGCAAACTAAATGCCATCTTGAACTCAATCCCCACGGTAAAGATGTGGACCAAAAGTTATACCGGTCCATGATCGGCTCTCTTCTTTACCTTTGCGCATCTACACCCGATATTGTGTTGAGTGTAGGCGTGTGTGCAAGGTATCAAGCGGCTCCTAAGTAAAGCCACTTAGTGGCGGTCAAGAGAATCTTCCGATATTTGGTTCATTCCCCTAATTTTGGTCTATGGTATCCCAAGGGCTCCAATTTCTCTCTTGTGGCTATACTGATTCAGATTGGGCTGGTGATAAGGATGATAGGAAATCAACTTCTAGAGCTTTCCAATTCTTGGGAAGATCCTGGGTTTGTTGGTCTTCTAAAAAGCAGAATTGTATATCTCTCTCCACCGCCGAGGTTGAATATGTGGCTGCTGCTAGTGCATGTACTCAATTATTATGGATGAGGCAAACTCTAAAGGAATACGATGTCAATTGTGACAAAGTGCCTCTTTTGTGTGACAATGAAAGTGCAATCAAAATTGCGTACAATGCAATACAACACATAAGGACGAAGCATATTGAGATTCGGAATCATTTTATTAGGGACCATGTAGCTCGAGGTGATATTGACCTATCTTTTGTGAGCATGAAGAATCAACTTGCTGATATTTTCACGAAGCCACTTGATGAAGCAAGGTTCTGTTACTTGAGGAATGAGCTAAATATCGTTGATTCAAGGAGCTTGTCTTGAATACCCATGCACTCACTCTTATATCTCCTCCATATTTGGTCTAGGTGTGGGCATGGATATAGGGGGGTGTGGTCCTAATTAATTGGGCTAACCCTCCCCTATAACGCCGAAAGCAAGTAAAATCTTTTCTCTTAATATCATTTTGTTATATGTGAGCTTTTTGATGAGTATTGGTCATGAACCTAAGATATATCTTTGCGGTGTCATACCATGCACTCCAACAAGGTGGCCTCGACCACCGCCCTCTTATGTGAGAAGAGTTGGTTCTATATGGATCTTTTTGGTTGTTATTGCTCATCTCTTGTTCTTATGGAAATCACACTCAATTTTGGCTTTTAGTTGATTTGATTCTTGCAATCTTGAGTGTGTCGTACCATATCAGTTTGGTTGTCTAATCCTAAGCCTCTCTCTATCCCTAAGCCATCTCTTCTTCCTTTTTGGCGTTTCGATGCCAAAGGGGGAGAAGTAGTTCTATTAGGTCTTCGTGGATTTGCATGGGTCGGGTGCAAGCATTTGCACTTTTTCGTTTCAGTCTTTATCTCGCTTGTGCCCATTTAGCATTGAACTCTTATTTGTGGTTTGTTGTATGAGACTATTTTTATGTGTGGCTCTGGGATTATCTCGTGGATTATTTCCTCATGACTATGGGTCTTTCATATTGGTCATATTGGTCATCTATCTCTCATGGAAGGCATTTATAATGGTTATCACATTGACTATTCTTATTCTATATCGAGGACGCCTCTCTCACGGTGGTATGATAATTTTCTGAGCTAATTCATCATTTATGTGTCAATTCAGTTTCAATGAAATAGACTTGTACCTACTTGCATGTATTTGTATTCAAATGCAAATATTTATTATGCACACATTGAGGGGGAGTCTTTTTCATTCGCTAAATAATGTTGCTTTAGAAGCTATCTTGCAAATCCTAGTATTGTCATCTAACACCAAAAAGGGGGAGACTGAAAGAACATTTCATGATCTATTGTGTTTTGTGTGTTAGATAACAATGCCATGGAGTTTCTCATGTGTGCTAAGTGTTGCATGAAAGAAATCGTGTTGTTGGGGGGCCGGATTATCCGCCCACATCAAGGGCCGGATAATCCGGCCTGACCCTCTTGGCTAGAGTTGGTCGTGTGTGAGCTTCTGTCTGGGGGCGGATTTCCCCCGGACAATCCATGGCTGGGACGGATTTTCTCCCAGCTGGATAATCCAACCTTCTCTTGGGCCGGATAATCTGCCCCCAGGAAAATTGGCCAAGGGAAGATTGGCGCGAGCCTCTGTCTGGGGGCAGATTTCCCCCCAGACAATCCGAGGTTGGGGCAAATTCTTCCCCCAGCCAGATAATCCGGCCCCTAGGAGGAGCTGCCAAGGATGATTTGACGTGACCTCCTATCCGGGGGCGGATTCTCCCCCGGATATTTCGAGTCTGGGGTGGAGTTTTCCCTGGGTTGGATAATCCGGCCCTCACTTAGGTTGGATGATCCGGCCCCAGAATACTCCAACAACTCTTTTTGGACAAGGGGTATAAAAGCCCCAATCACCCCTCCTGTCAGTCTTCTTGATTCATTAGAAAAAGTTTTGATATGTTGCAAACGCTCTCATTCAAGATATCCCACTTCAACCACCCGAAGGCTTCGATCTTTGGGGGAATTGAAGGAGGAGACTTCATTCTTCGACATCATGAATCAAGCGCTTCAACTCCACTCAATTCACTTGGAGATCTCTCGATCTAGTATTCTTGTTAATATCTAGATCTAGTGTTTTGATATTGATAACTTTGTTCTTGTGGTAGCTTGTTATCATTACGGGAGCCTCCAATTCGGTTGTGGAGTTGTGCCCTGCTAGTTATGTAAAAGCATCGGTTCCCACCTCGAAGGGTTCTAATAGTGGAAAGGTGGATCAGGCCTTTGGTGGCGAGATCCGTCGGAGAACAGGGCAAGGCCTATTATGGCGTGGTGGTCTTAGTACCGCCCACCCTCCAACATAGATGTACTTCCCTTAACAAGGAATGAACTATGGTAAAACAAATCATGTGTCTCCGCGTGCTCCACTATGGTTTCCACATTCCTCACTCTTATTTTGATGTTCCATGCTTGGTTTTATCTACTTTCTTATGTTTTGTCGACACTTTGGAGTACTTTTCATATGATTTCTTGGACTAACCTATTAACAAGATGCCGGTTTCCCGTTTTCTTCTATTTTTGGTTCCAGAAAGTCAGAAAATGAATATTCTCGGAATTGGACGGGACAAAAGCCAAACTTGATATTTTACCGGAAGACTCACGGAGCCAGAAGACGAGACGGAGAGGGGCCAGGGGCCAGCCACACCATAGGGTGGCGTGGGTCCCCCTTGGCTGCGCCACCAGGTGGTGTGGCCCCCTGGCCGCCCACCGACCTTGCCTCCTTCGCCTATAAGAGCCTCCCGATACCAAAACCCTAAATCGTCAAACAGAAATCCACAAAAAGTTCTGCAGCGCCGCCACCACCGAAGGGGAGATTTGGGGAACAGAAAGTCTCTGTTCTGGCACCCTGCCGGGACGGGGAAGTGTCCCCGGAGCCATCTCCACCACCATATCCATCACCGTTGCTGATTCCCATGATGAGGAGGGAGTAGTTCTTCCTCGAGGCTAAGGGTTCTACCGGTAGCTATGTGTTCATCTCTCTCTCTATGCATGATCATATTGTGATCATGAGCTTTGTAATCAAGTATATCTACCTTTCTACTCAAGTGCTTTAATGAATCTATGCTCTCCCCATGTGTGTGAAGTTGACAGTGTGCACACCATGGTGGCACTTAGGCTAGAGATTACAAATACTTGTTATGAGTTATATTTGGACTTGGATGTCTTTATGAAATTGTGGTGTTTGTTGGACTCATCTAGTACTCAAGGTGACAGTGTGGGGTTATATAGATGGGAAATATGAACTTTGAGGTGTGCTGTTATAGCCCTACCAATGATTAGAGTGTCCAACCGGAGAGTAGTTAAGAGTAGTATCATAAGAGAAGATATTTATATGAGAGTGTTCACTAGTGAAAGTATGATCCCTAGGCCCTGTTTCTAAGCACTGAAACACCGTTTGCTATTAGATCCATTACATGTTTTCTTGCTTCCATCTTTATTTCAGTTTGTCTTTAGTCTCTTCCACGCCATCAAGCTATTTTCTATCACCGTTATCTTATATCCATACCACTTGTATTTCACTATCTCTTCACCGACACCTATACACCTGACAAGTGTATTGGATGTGTTGGGGACACAAGAGACTTCTTGTATCTTGATTGCAGGGTTGCTTGAGAGGGAATACCTTTGACCACTTCCTCCCTGAGTTCGATAAACCTTGGGTGATCCACTTAAGGGAAAACTTGCTACTGTTCTACAAACCTCTGCACTTGGAGGCCCAACAACTGTCTACAAGAATAGAAGTGCATAGACATCAAGCTATTTCCTGGCGTTGTTGCTCGGGAGGTAAGGTAAAAGTTATTCACACCGGAGGATTAAAGAAGAAGAAACCTCCCACGGCAAACGCATATTTTCTGGCGCCGTTGCCGGGGAGGTAAGGTAAAAGGTACTCACATCCTCCGGTGTGAGTGCTCAAAGTTATTTCCTTTAGATTCTGCAATTTTGTCTTTTTGTTTCTTGTTTTCACTAGTTAGGCTTAATGGAAAACAACAACAAAATTAGAGAACTTTATAGTATTTATCTTGAGTTAGGACATGAAGTGTTTGAAGAGAAAATTAAAAAACCTATGGAACTTTATCTGCATCCTAATAGCAATGTTATTAGTATGAATTCTTTGAACACCATTATTGATAATGCTATGGAAAAGTCTAAGCTTGGGGGAGCTAGTTTTTATGAAAATGATCTTTTTAGTTCCCATCTTTGGAAGATAGCTATTCTATTGCTTATGATGATACCAAACCTCCAATATATGATGATTACAATGATGAATATGATATTTTCAGTCCACCTACTATTGAGGAGAAAATTAATGATTACAATATGCCTCCTATATTTGATGATTATGGTGATGAGAATAATAATGATAGCTATTTTGTTGAATTTGCTCCCACTACAATTAATAAGAATGACTATGCTTATATGGAGAGTAATAATTATTTTATGCATGTGGCTCATGATAAGAATGTTTTATGTGATAGTTATATTGTTAATTTTATTCATGATGCTACTGGAAGTTATTATGAGAGAGGGAAACATGGTTTTATGCATCTCAATAATATTAAGTTTCCCCTCTTTATGTTGAAAGTCTTGAAGTTGCACTTGTTTTGCTTTACTATGCTTGTTGCTTTGTGCTTTTATGACTTGTTTCTTTACAAGATTCCAATGCATAGGAAGTGGGTTAGACTTAAATGTGTTTTGAATTTTCTTCCTGATGCTCTCTTTTACTTCAATTTATATTTCCTATGTGAGCATCTTCTCAAACTATCAAGCCTAACTTAAAGGCGTTAAAGAAAAGTACTTATTGGGAGATAACCCAAAAGTTTTAGATGAGTCTTGGAAGTTATTACCTCTGTAATAACCGCTCCTTATCCTTTTTATTTGCTTTTTGTGCCAAGAGTAACCTCTAATGAGAGAGAAGTAATGATTGGGAAAGTTGCTGTCCCGAAACAGATTTCTGTGCTTCACCGTAAAAATTCGTGTAAAATCTCTGAACGTCTTTTTGAGGCGTGATTTTTTTGCTTCTGCCCCAGGTTGTTATCTAACTTTCGTTAGTTCAACACTCTTTAATTTGAGCAACAGAAGGTCTTCGAAAAAATTCGTCTTTACCTGTTGGTCTGTTTTGACAGATTTCTACCATTTTCTGCATTTGCTTCTTGTTGGTTCCTTTTTGAGTTCTTTTGGGGAATTGAGCTTTTTGAGGGAAGTGCTTCAGTAGCTAGTGTTCTAATGGAAGTTTATTGGTGTTAGAACTGAACCCAAAGACTTATTATCTTGAGTGCACGAATGTTGCTAGTAAAGATTGTGTGAAGTTTTGTATGAAGGAAAAATTTCAGGTGTATAGAAGGAATGAGTAATGAGATGAAGAATGGACTAAAGCTCAAGCTTGGGGATGGCACGCGTGTCACCCCAAAAAATATCCAAGAAGTACAAGCGTCATAGCTTGGGGATGCCCAAGGCATCCCCCTCTTCAACAATAAAAATCCCAGGTTTCTTCCAAACTCTTCATTTTTATTGTTTCATGCACAATTGTGTTGTTCTTGGAGCGTCTTATTTTTCGTTTTTGTTTTGGTTTTTCGTTTGCTTGGTTTTCTTAGTTTGCTGAATAAATTGGTTGGACACCCTCTTTCATACATTGGTTTTCAATTAGTTTGGTTTGGATTGGAAAAGAGTAGGAAAGTTCATGCTTAAGTGGTAAAGAGAGCTTGTTTTTAACTGTGGCCTATGCTTTTTCATGCCATGCTTGATATTGTTTTGGCTTTATGCTTAGTATTCTTTGCTATAACATGACTTGTTATAAACAATTGAGATTTCTTAATGTGCCTTGGATGAATCATGCGTTGTATTAGCATATTAAAGCATAGTATTGTGGTATTCTCCTTTGATGCTTTATTTGGGTTTACTTGGCGCATGCTCACACCATGTTATGACTATCCCAAGTCACCATAAGCCTTTATGATCCTTTAGTTTTCAACTTTTAGTATCACTTTATGCTTTGATCAATGATGTTTTGTCGCTCTACATGATTATGGCCATTATTGCTCTCCTACTTTGTCGCTCCAGTCTTTTGCTAGCCTCGGCAACCAAGTATGAGTTCCACTCTTGCATCCAACTCCCTAAACCAAGTTATTCCAAAGAGTCCACCATACCTACCTACTAGAATATGCTATTCCAAGTATATTCATGTTTTTGTTTACCTTCCAAATTAAACTTGTTATGAGAAAACTAGTGATTAAAGCTCTCACAAACTTGATGGCACACTTTACTTTTCTTGCCCTTAATAAACTTGAACCATTGTGTCGTCTATGTTGTATATGCTTGCACTTATTTGTTGGGGATTAGCAGAACCATGCTGTCATGGGGAACGCTTTCAACATTGCGCTGGTACTTTGTACCTAGTTGATATCATGCTCTTTTGTCTATGGATGTCGTCGGTGTGAAATGAAAGGGGAACTTGTAAGTCCATGGAGTTATGTATATGTGTTAGAGAAACGCCTGGGCCGCTGGTCTAATCCATGCTGACATGGTGGAAACCTGCAGTGTAACCATAATGAGCTGTCTATGAAGCATTCTTCTTATAATAAAAGAGTCCTATATTGAGAAAAAGAGAAAAAGAAAAAAAAGATTATGAAAAGAGGAAGGAGAGAAAAAAGCACCATATTCCCATGGTAAATAAGAAGATTGTTGAGATGCTCGTTGTCTGCTTGCCTTGTCATTTTGATATGGGGATTCTTCTGTATCATCGGGCAAGGGGTACCCCGTTGGCGGTTCTCTATGATACACATGTACTTACGATGACAAGAACTTACCGGTAACTAAACTTGAGTAGCATGAGGAGCGGCCCTCGTATTCAAGGGACATGAGATTTCTAACTTATACTTCGTCAAGCATGTACACCATAGTTTGTTCACTTTAACCTTAATCACTTCAAGATGCTTATGATAGGGGCAATGAGAGCTGAAAGCTAATAAGTACCATAATTTTTGGAAGCTCTTTATGAAACCTGAATCTCTACTTCCTTCTATGAAGGCCTTTCTTCCACTATATATATTGAGTCTCCACCTTCTATCTTTATGCACTTACTTTGAGAGCATAGTGGCCATTCTTAGTTCTATGTGCATTGTCCCAAGACTAGTTGATTGATGCATAACTTGATATTGCTTGTTTTAAACTATTTGTATCTAGTCACTCTTATGAACTTTGAAGGTGTCCTATGCATTTATATTTGCTACTCTATGAGGGACAAGTTGAATGCCATTATGCTATGTTTTCTTTATGTGAAACAAACAAACGTCTTGCAAAGCATTGTTATTCATGAATCTTTTGTTTGTGCCTTTTCATGTTGCAACATAGTTTCTTTGTCTTATTGCTAGAACTTTATCTTTCATGCTATGATTAAAGTACTATGATCCCAGCTTTGAATGCTTTACAAATACTTGATCAAGTTTATGATGGTGCATGTCACATAAAAAATTATTCTTTCTTTTTATCACTTACCTACTCGAGGACGAGCAGGAGTTAAGCTTGGGGATGTTGATACATTGCAAATGTATCCATTATTTTTGATGTTCCATGCTTGGTTTGATCTACTTTCTTATGTTTTGTCCACACTTTGGAGTACTTTTCATATGATTTCTTGGACTAACCTATTAACAAGATGCCATAGTGCCAGTTGCCTGTTTTCTGCTGTTTTTGGTTCCAGAAAGTCAGAAAATGAATATTCTCGGAATTGGACGGGACAAAAGCCAAACTTGATATTTTACCGGAAGACTCACGGAGCTAGAAGACAAGACGGAGAGGGGCTAGGGGCCAGCCACACCATAGGGTGGCGCGGGCCCCCCTTGGTCGCGCCACCAGGTGGTGTGGGCCCCCTGGCCGCCCACTGACCTTGCCTCCTTCGCCTATAAGAGCCTCCCGATACCAAAACCCTTAATCGTCAATCAGAAATCCACAAAAAGTTCCACAGCACCGCCACCACCGAAGGGGAGATTCGGGGAACGGAAAGTTTCTGTTCGGCACCCTGCCGGGACGGGGAAGTGCCCCCAGAGCCATCTCCATCGATCTCCACCACCATATCCATCACCGTTGCTGATTCCCATGATGAGGAGGGAGTAGTTCTTCCTCGAGGCTAAGGGTTCTACCGGTAGCTATGTGTTCATCTCTCTCTCTCTCTCTATGCATGATCATATTGTGATCATGAGCTTTGTAATCAAGTAGATCTACCTTGCTACTCAAGTGTTTTAATGAATCTATGCTCTCCCCATGTGTGTGAAGTTGACAGTGTGCACACCATGGTGGCACTTAGGCTAGAGATTACAAATACTTGTTATGAGTTATATTTGGACTTGGATGTCTTTATGAAATTGTGGTGTTTGTTGGACTCATCTAGTACTCAAGGTGACAGTGTGGGGTTATCTAGATGGGAAATATGAACTTTGAGGTGTGCTGTTATAGCCCTACCAACGATTAGAGTGTCCAACTGGAGAGTAGTTAAGAGTAGTATCATAAGAGAAGATATTTATATGAGAGTGTTCACTAGTGAAAGTATGATCCCTAGGCCTTGTTTCTAAGCACTGAAACACCGTTTGCTATTAGATCCATTACATGTTTGCTTGCTTCCATCTTTATTTCAGTTTGTCTTTAGTCTCTTCCACGCCATCAAGCTATTTTCTATCACTGTTACCACTTACAATTATCTATACCACTTGTATTTCACTATCTCTTCGCCAAACTAGTGCACCTATACACCTGACAAGTGTATTGGGTGTGTTGGGGACACAAGAGACTTCTTGTATCTTGATTGTAGGGTTGCTTGAGAGGGAATACCTTTGACCACTTCCTCCCTGAGTTCGATAAACCTTGGGTGATCCACTTAAGGGAAAACTTGCTGCTGTTCTACAAACCTCTGCACTTGGAGGCCCAACAACTGTCTACAAGAATAGAAGTGCGTAGACATCACCTGCCTTTACTCGCTAGTAGGTAGGTTTGCATATAGGGAAATTCTAAGTGGTTGCATATCTAGAGAATTTACCTTTTGTGTCAAGCCTAAAATTGAAAAGTATTAAAATTTGAAGTAACACCTATTCACCCCCTTTAGGTGCCCATACGATCCATTTTAGAGCCTCAACTAACACTTCAAAGTACCCAATGGCATCTTTATAATCAACCTGTTATGGTGTGATGTTTGATGGAATCAAAGTACTCTTCGAGTGTTAGTGATTGACATGATCACATGGTCTAAGGATTAGAGTTACTTCGTATGATGTTATAGCAATGTAAACATAATAACATGATCGTATTACTATACGTTGGGATAATGTTCATCACATCATTCCACCAATGTTGTGACCTCATTATTAACAATATCCAATGTCATGATCAGGAAACCTTGATCATCTGTTAATCAACAAGCTAGTGTAATGAGAGGCATTACTAGAAACCTTTTCTTTTGTTTATTAAACACACATGTATTAACATTTCCAGTTAATGCAATTATAGCATGAGAAATAAACATTTATCATAAACATGGAATAATATAATAACCACTTTTTTATTGCCTCTCAGGCATATTCCTTTTAGCGACGACTACAATCATTAGCGTGAGATGAAGATGTGCCGCCGTCCTCCCCCCTCAATCACCGGAGCCATGCAAAGCTTGTTATAGTAGAGCTTTTTGTAACACACAAACGAGAAGTTGTCGAGGTAAGACCTCGAAGGACCAGCGCACTAGAGCAGCAACCATCGAGATTGATGACAACCATAGATCATAAGAGACTGGCCTGAAATCACACCAATGAAATACAAAAACGGACTGGATCTCACGAGATCCGCTAGATACTTGACTCCATGTGCCCTTCGCCGATGCTAGATGCACTTATTAAGATTATAAGACTTCCCAAACAACCCTAGCAAGAAAAAAATTAAACCTCAAATTCTCCAAAGTTGTACAAAAATCTTACAATCTAAGGGTGTGTTTGTTTAGGCAGTGACTCCTTAGCCGACATCTGGTTTCGTAGGAGGTCAATCTGATCCACCTGTCGGAAGAGGGAGGTGCCACACCAGTGCCAGATGGGAGGGGAGGCTGGGAAGACCCTACCTGTATATTCTAGTCGACTGGACCATGTGAAGATGAAAAGTACAATTACATTATGGATGTACTATGTGAATTTAGGGAGCTCGCAACGGTAAAACCCCATTTTGGAGATAGCTATTGTTGGGAATGTATTCCCTAGAGCAATTAATATGTGATTATTTGATACTCCTTTTGTTCATGATTAGAGTTTATTTTTTATGCTACAATTGCATCTGTGTCTTGATTATGAGAATCAAAGGTGAATCTAGAAGCACATGTAAAGTGATAAACACCAGTGTTCCTAGTCTTGCGGGCATGACTATCCTTATTGTCAAAGGATCATCATATTCCCTGATCATGGTATGTGTGTACCATTTGACAATAAGAGCATATTGTTGACTGTACAAGGATACTGAACTGATCCAAGCCAAACGATCTACTTTAGGATAATCATCGTCTTATTGTTGTTCGTATATCATCATTGTTGTTGTGTCATTTTGTCCTTTGACCATGAGGATATCAATTTTCCATCTTAATAGAAGATATGTGTTGATCGTCATCCAATGTTACCTTTCACCGGGTGATCATAATGGTGGTTGGTCACATATGTTGGAAATGTATGTATTTGCACAAGATAGTCTGACATTGGGATTCACAACTCTAATGATGGAGAGATACTCTTGGTACCATCTCAATATTACAGTATCACTTATAGTCCAACTATACATAGGGCGATATGATCACTAGATACCGTAATATGTGAACGAGAGAAGAAGTCAAACCGGTAACAAGGTCAACATGGTATTATGAGAATATCACCTTATCTTGCCTCGGGTTTGTAATGTATCATGATGCAAAATGATAGTACACCACATCGATAGGTTCACTCGATTACTTTGTGTTTATGCGGGAGTCAATATGGGTGTCTAGATCCCGCTGTTGTTATTTTTTGGAAAGTGTTCTGAGGTCATGTCCATGTAATACCAAACCTGATGGGTTACACGGTCAAAGGGACTTTGTTTTGAATAGTATGTAGAGAGAACCGGAAGAGTTCCAAAGTCACAAAAGTGTTCCGGGAGAGAATCGACGTCGGGATGCATGGCCACCCTATGTGGCGCATGGGGAATGCATGGCCACCATAGGGTGGCGCATGGCTCCCCCATGCATGTGTGCCACTTTCCTAAAATGGTATGATATGTTTATGGAAAGTATCTTTCGTATCTTTCTTAGTGATTTTATTAGATCTAAATCATTATGTAAGATATCATATCTTTTATCCAAGTAGGGAATGATTTATCCATTATGACAAGATACCATATCTTCTATTTATAGAAGGGGATGATATTTATCATAATGGGAGATTGGGGCATTGAATGGAGAAGATCTGGGAGGATCTGGGGGAGGCGGGGGCTAGGGAGGAACCCTGGCGCACTAGTGCCTCTCCCTTCCTCCTATATAAGTTGGAGGGAGAGGCAGCCTCTCATCATCCCATCCTTGAGGCCTTGTAAATATACTATAACCAAAAAAACAGTTACCGGATTCATATTATGAAAACTATGTCAATATTCATAAGTGTTTTTGTTATTAACTTGTACTAGATGAGCTGACTTTAATTCACACCCTCGGTAGCCGGTAGCGGGACAGACCACCGAAAAGGTTGGAAGTTGAAGCAAAGCAAACACGCATGATTTTTTCCACGCAACCCACCCAAAAAAGGGGGGCCGAATTCCATTACTCAGGAGGATAACGGAATACACATATCTAGGTTCCAGTGTCTCCAGGCGCAACAACAAAAGCAAAAGCACAAAAGACTCCACACGAAACTATCAGTCTAACGGACAAAAAGTAAATGCCGCCTAATGCTAGCAACAAACTAACGGAGAGTAAGCATTCTGAAACAAACAAGCCACACCCAGGGTCACTTGCTGTCAGAAACATATCCTTCCTTGCCCAAGCGCAACCATGCCATCTACTTGTCCCTTGAAGTATCATCTTCCATCGCACCAGAGGTTCTCCCATCAGAAATCCGCAAAGTAGCAGATCCACCAGCAATATCAGTCGATTCTTCATTCCCTCCTCTTCCAATGGCTATCTCCATCAAGGCTAGAGCACCAGCACATAGAACTTCTCTATCTTCAGAAGCGTGCGCACCTGTCCAGTATTTCATGAACATAGTGGAGTAACAGATTAGCTTAGAAGGAGAGTTGATTAATTTTCCTTTAAAACAAGATTTGTTACGAATTTTCCGTATGGCCCAGCAAATGGCTGCAATTCCAGCAATCTGGACATTTCTAGACACCTGCAGATGTCTAGGAAACCACCAGAAGAACTAGGAGAATGACGCAGGTCTATCCTCCGCACAACAACACTCCACACATATTTAGCTGCAGGACATAGGAAGAAAAGATGATAGATATTTTCATGAGCATCACAAAACTGACACTTGGGGTTACCAGCCCAATATCTCCTAATCATATTGTCTTTTCTGGCAATGGCATTATGCCAGATCAACCATAACCAAACTTTGATCTTCAATGGAATTTTTGATTTCCACAAATGTAAGGATATGTAAGGACCTGGGCTGCACAGGAATTTGTACATTGATAACAGTAAACACCCCTTTTTTTGACCATTTCCAAAAGGGTTTATCATCCTCATCAGAAAGAGTAGTATTGATTAGCAGATTCACTATGCCACTCATCTGCTCCTGCAATCCTGCCGGCAGCTATCTTCTGAAAGAAAATCTCCATCCTAACCTGGCCGCATCAGCAACTGAGCAAACACGAACGTGGCAGCCAGGTCAACCGAACGTGCGTTTCCACGACCAATAGCAACCTTCGTTTTGATTCCGCACTATCCATCAATCCAGATAACGCAGGATACTCCCCCCGATTCTCCCACTGGGTCCATCTATCCAATTTTCCACCCACAAGCGAATCTGAGCCGTCAAACGACGCCACTACGCCAGGATCCACCGTCCACCCCGACCGCACGGCCACTTGCCACCACCCAAGCGCAGCTCCATACAAATACAAAACCAACAGCAGCGGCCAAGAAGCAGAGCCACACACACCCACGGTGACACACTAATCCCCCCTGCCGCAGTGTGCCGTACTCTCTAGTCTAGACAGCCAGGAGAAGTAGAAGATGTCGTCGGTGAGTGCCCGCGCTCCAGTGGCCGCTCTCCGGCCGTCGGCGTCGTCGCCGAGCCCTCGGTTCCTCGGCGACTCCGGCCGCGTCGCCCTTGCCAAGTCCATCACACGCCGCGACGTCGCCGTGCAGGCCAAAGGCGCGTGGCTCCCCGGCCTCGCCTCCCCTGCCTACCTCGACGGCAGGTCAGCACACATGACAAGAACACACAGCCGTTGACTACATTTAACGATACTAGTATGTACTGATGATGTGTTCTTTCTGGATCAGTCTGGCTGGTGACAACGGGTTCGACCCACTGGCGCTGGCGGCGGACCCGGAGGACCTGCGGTGGTTCGTGCAGGCGGAGCTGGTGAACGGGCGGTGGGCGATGCTGGGGGTGGCCGGGATGCTGATCCCGGAGGTGCTGACCAAGGGGGGCCTCCTGAACGCGCCGGAGTGGTACGACGCCGGCAAGGGGGAGTACTTCGCCTCCTCCTCCACGCTCTTCGTCATCGAGTTCATCCTCTTCCACTACGTGGAGATCCGGCGGTGGCAGGACATCAAGAACCCGGGCTCCGTCAACCAGGACCCCATCTTCAAGAGCTACAGCCTCCCGGCGCACGAGTGCGGGTACCCCGGCAGCGTCTTCAACCCGCTCAACTTCGCGCCCACCCTCGAGAACAAGGAGAAGGAGCTCGCCAACGGTACGTCCTCCTGAGCTGTGCTCCATCCACTGTCTCTTCTGGTAGTACCCTCTAGGTCTGTGCTGGCTCCTGTTTGCTGAACTTTGTCTTGGTGGAGTTCTCTTCAGGTAGACTGGCGATGCTGGCGTTCCTGGGGTTCCTGGTGCAGCACAACGTCACCGGCAAGGGCCCGTTCGAGAACCTGCAGCAGCACCTGGCCGACCCGTGGCACAACACCATCATCCAGACCTTCTCCCAGGCACCGGTCGAGGAGGTTGCGGCCGCTTTGAATTAATTCATCTTTCCAATTTGGAGAAAGAGATTATGTTGGTTCTTCCAACAAATGGAGCAGGGGGGATGTACAGTCTCGTGGAGAGGTTAGGTGGATGTTTGCACGATTAGGTGGACAGTGCAAAACTGTGTAATCTTAAGATTTCCGGCGGTGAAGCTTTGTTCTTCACCAATGGCTTCCAACTGAAGCTGTACTTGTAATATCACTCATGAGTGTTTTTTGTTTCAACATGGCAAGGGATGGTTTGGAGCATTAGTCTCAAAGTCAATGTGATGACCATAATGACAATAATACCGAAATAGAACTGCGTAAAACTGGACACGAGCAAACAGATGTTGATCTAGAACAGTGGAAACTCAATGTGGTATCACCGACCTCAATTTGCAAGCAAGAATTCGTGTAACTTACATCTGCACAGGTATAGCAAAAGGAGAAAAAATAGATACAGTATATCACGTCACAGATATACACCATCAGTCAGCAAAACTACAACTTCATAGTATGGAACATGCAACAAGAAAAGATTAGACTCCTTCGAGGCTCGACGCGTGTAAAATTGGTTAGAAAATTGAGATCCTATTGGAAGAGCCAACTGATTCAACCAAAACTTCAGAACTAATATCGGTATCCACATGAGCGTTTCCTACTTAGCAACTACTCCCTCCGTTTCAAAATATAAGATGTTTTATATTTATGAAAGAAGTGTATCTAGACCCTTTTAGTGTGTAGATTCAGTTAGGTTTGAAGTGAACCTACACACTAAAAAGGGTCTAGATACACTCTCTTCACAAAGCTAAAACATCTTATATTTTGAAACGGAGGGAGTACAAGTAATCTGAACGAAGCTGTGACACCAGCTGTTGGTCCAGCAGAACTCAGTCTACCCTTGGCACATACAATCTGGGGCAGGGTAAGTATAGATAGACTGCGTTGGCTTCCTCAGCCGGATTTGCCCGTATCTACCTTTGTGGCCTGCCTGTACAGCCTCCTGGAACCCTGACCACTCCATGCTCTTGTTCACAAACACGTGGCCAAGCAATGCCATGTTTGGCCTTATAGTCTTCAAATTCTTATAGGCCCGGTGAGCCAGCTAGATCAACCATCATCTAGTCAGGACTATTAATGAAAGAGGAGTAAATCTAGTTACATAAGCCAACAGAACTTACCAGTGCATTATGCATATTGCCAGGAGACGCGGAGATGAAAACATCGCTGTGCATGCTGATATAGTAGTCAAGAGCTGCTAGCACAGAAGCCTTCCCTTCAACCTTGGCAAGTTCATCTTCAGACGCAAGGCTCCTCTTGTCTTCCATCAGTGGGAAAAGCTTGCGCAAGCTAGAGATCCTAGCTTCTCCCCCATACACCTTAATTGATGATGTATGTTAGAACTTTCTGCGTTCACTACCAAGATCAGGTAAGAGCGCAGAGAGCCAAACCTTGTGAGACGCGAGATAAAGTCGAGTGCTGTTGTCAAAGCCAAGCGCCACTAGTACCAGCCCGATCTCTTCTGGAGTCAACGGGCAGCGGCCTGTGTTCCGAAGCTCCTCATCAGTTAGCTGTGAATTTAATACCCTCCCTTGCCAGATAACTTGCCTGTACTTTGCCAGAGCTAACTCTTCAGCTCTACCACCACCAAAGTTACAGGCAGAATGTGCAGCCATATCCTGGAAAATGTAGGTCAGCTTGAGATGTTTCAGAGTAGCAATTCCATGAAGACAGCAGAAAGTACACACAGGACTTCCAATATCGCAGAAGCCCTTCCATTTACCTTATCGAAGCGAAGATGTAAAACTGCATATTTTCCAGCCTGATTCGTGTGTTTTTCTACAACTTGTTGGGCTAATTCAGTAGAATGCCCCTGGACTGGAGATCGTAAACGGTTCTCAAGAGTCCTCCCCAGTGAGATAATGTAAGGAAGAAAAACCAGAGCTTCGAAGTTAACTTTACAACGCAAACGTTGAATACCCGCAGGCAAATCATCAAATGCAAGGCGGTGAGAAAAGGGGGCAATGGCAGCAATGCCGTAGCTGACAAGGAAACAACATGTACATGAGATTTTCGGTGAAGTTAAACAACGATGAGTTGCATGTTAATACTATAGAGCAAGCTCAGTGGCCATCAACCTGGGCTAAACATGAACGGTACATTCTTAGCATTATTATGCAATGCAATATATGTCAAATAGCTACCGTTATGAAGGACATTACGGACAGAGTTGTCTGGAAAAGTGATTATATGATCCCCCCAAAAAAACGCATACCTTTGCAGGATAGGACTGACATTCTCCACATACCAAGTAGCCGAGGCATGAAGAGGTGCAGTTTTAATTCTTGTGGCACGGATTCCTGTGCCATAGAACTCTCTTGTGCTCCATGAAAATTCTTTTGGCACATATTTCACTATTGAAACCTCGTGTCTTAGGGTGTTGATAAAGTGATCCACATTAAAAATATCTTCGAATGAGCTGCAGCAGTAAACCCACAACTAAACAATTTACTTCCAATTCAACAGGAGTAGATAATTTTTTGAACAAGATAGCACTCTAAACTACAAAATCACCTTGAGTCTTTCCAAACAGGGTTTACTTCAAGATGTGGGATCACAAGAGTAGCGTTCAAAATCTTAGCAACCGCAACGGCATCACATATCTAGAGAACAAAAAAAAAAGAGCTCAATGATCTAAAGTCTCAACCAAGAAAGTTATCTTAAAATCTAACACCATGAGATTGGTACACAAGAAGTGCATTACCCCCATTCTTTGCTGGTTTAGTCCACCATCAAGAAATACTTGGATGTACCCAAAAGGTAAATCTACAATTTATGAAACCAAATGCTTAGAAATTCTATCACAGCAGGAGACATATTTACATAACCATGTTATATCTCAGAAAGCTACCATGAGTGGCCGATTTCTTTAAGCATGGTTTCCACCCCTGATAAGGCAAGGGCGTCCAGAGATCTCTCTTTTGTTCATCTGGCTGTACAGAAAGAAAAAGTTACAACTTACGGATAGACATCAATGTAACTGTTCCAGTTTTCATCTGAGTTGTGAGTACTCACAATTTTCCATCGCAGAGCCTCATTCAAAAGAGACTCGTGCATTGGCTTAGGGGCATTCCACTCCTGCGATAGATTGACATTGTCCACACGATTAACCTTAAAAAAGATAAGTTGCAGATTTTTTTCCTAAAATAAATTTAATTAATCTATCTTCATAGCCGCAGTAATCCAGCATATATGTTCCCCAATACTGTCATAAGCCTAATACAGTCCCATTCTGCCGCATATTGCATATAAAATTGAGTAACCAAACATTGTAGACCACTTTCCAATACAAAATATCCTATGCACATATTACTGACATGATGTTATCCATCAACAGAATCCAGATCATTACATACCTTGCGCACTTACTTATCCAGGAAACTACGCTTCGATGCAACATACACTAACTCAACTAATGTAATTCGTAAAAACACGATTTAGAAAAAATCATGAATTCACCACACCATGCCATTTCACCCTCCCAGACATATCCCCCAAACCGCACCTATAGAATATATCTAACTTTCGCGCATCCCAAACGATCGAGCTCCGCAGAGTAGCAAACTAGCAAGAGAATCGTAACAAGTAGCTTGAAAAGCCAAGTAGATCGCCAGTATCACGTTACGCCGGCTCAAATCGAGCCGCCAGAGAAGGAGGAGGGTGACGACAGGGAACGCACTGAGAATAGGGAAGGGAAGGCGCGGCCGAGAGGGGTGAAGAGCGCGGGGAAGATAGCCGGGAGGAGCACGACAGCAGCTGCTGCAGCCAACGCCGGGCCCCTCGCCGGAGGCGGCGAAGACGACGGCCTCCGCATCTCCCGTCTCTGGTGCGAAGACGAGGTGGAAGTGAAGTCTAGAAGGCCGCAACAATGGACTGAGAAGAGCCCGCTAGAAGTGGGCCTATATTCATTTGGCCCATCCATTCGGCTCCGGCACGCGGGGCTTTCGCAGAACTTTGCACCACCTAGATCCCACCTCCGGCCTATATATTCACTTTAAATTTTGTAGTGTAAAATTGCACTGAATGAGAGATACATAGATCGGAGAAAAGAAAGTGGAACCACACGCTTTAGTTCATTTGTTAAAATTTGACAAATAAGCTAGAAATAGGACTTTGGCGTGATCCCATTTGACCTTAGAAAATACGAACATTGCTAAAATAAATACGGATAAAGTAAAAATAGTATATAAATATCCATTTCTTAGTTGATTGAGAAATTGCTATATCTAGTTCCAATCTCAAGAGCTGCTTCTTTATTCACCATAAGTTAGGTAGAACATGTTTTCCTAATTATGTTCAACATTAGTTTTTAGAAATGTGTAGGTCGATTATATAAGTCGATTCCTAATTGTGCATCTTGATCGTCTGATTTCTTTGGAATCGACTTATAAATAGAAAACATAGCAATAATATGACTAATGTTTCACTAATTATATATGCAAATTAATCGTAACTTTAATTAATAGACTAAAAAGATAGACTTACTCACAGCCGCATGTAACTAATGTATTGTATAATTTTCGCAAAAAAGGTATTTGTATACTAATTTTCTTTTCTTGTTAAAAATTTATATTTTCCTTGCCAAATTCTTTTTAATTGCAGGTGCCATTCGGGAAGAGAAGACAAGAATAGGAGAAAACAATATTAGGAGTTAGGAAGCACAAATGAGTGGTCAGAGCCGAGGACAAACCAAGGAAGGGAGCAACCACATATAAAAACTAGTATGAATGGGCGATCCTCGGGGGTGGCTCACGGGTGCATTTGCACCCATGATGAGAAAACATATTTTAAAATGTTAAAAAATTTGAAAAAAATATCTACATGTATATTCGAACATTTTATGTTCGTTCACAAGTTTTTGGGATGAAAGAACATTTTATATGTCATGTATAAAAAAGACAAAAGATATCACGTAAATAGGACTATTCATAGGACATCTTTTGTCTTTTTTACACGGGACATATAGAATGTTCTCTCATCCCAAAAACTTTTGTCTTTTTTATACATGACATATAAAATGTTCTTTCATCCCAAAAAATTGTGAACGAACATAAAATGTTCGAATATACATGTAGATATTTTTTTCCGAAGTTTTTAACATTTTAAAATATGTTTTCTCACAATGGATGCAAATGCACCCGTGAGCCAAAAGGGATTTTCCCGATCGTTGCTACGAGACATTTGAATGTTAGTAGAAAAGCGGTCATGGACACTGACTTTCTTCGATGAGTGATTTTGTGAGCCACGAAAGAGAGGACGATGAGAGAATGGTGTGCTTTGTAACAATTAATGTGGGCCACTAGATCTTGATCCAACGATCAGTAAGCGGTTCTTAGAAAATCTAAAAGCTCAATGTCATATATGAATACCAATAGAATTAACAACATAGAATGTGTAGAGAAGAGATGTACACTTTTGCGGCTGAAAAATGATCAGGTATATCAGATTTGGAAATACGTAGTTGACAAACCATTGCTCACTTCCTCAGCTTGGACAATCATCAACAAGCCACTCACTTAAAAAAGTGAGGTTCTTAAATCCAAATATTATATAGTCAGATCATTAGAAAAAAGTGTTTATCTATGCACACGTATGTTGTTGGAGTTATACTCCCAAAGTTAGGGGAGCGGAGTTTTGGCACCTGGGAGCATTTGCGCTCGCGACCAGGACCGGACGATCGCGTCTCGGGATTGATGTACCAATGCTAGGTTGCATCGAGGAAAATATGAGGAAAATCACATACACGGCGCTGGGCCACGTGGATTAAATGTAGCGACGGGGCAACGTTATGTGTCGTTGGAACATTTAGTCGCCGGCGAACCTGCTCGTGAGCAAGCTGCCCAGATCGGATTCAGAGACAAGGGGGGTAGCAGAATTCCCCAACACTCAGCATCGTTGCGGCACTGCACCCGCTCTGTACGGTTAAGCCCCTCATCTTCTCCGCAGTAGACGCGGACAGAGCAGCGACAACCGGCATCGACGCCAACTGGCTACCAGTGGTAGATGTTGCCTCATCCGCGTGGTGGCTGATAAACTATGTAATGGATATGGTCTATCGGCGATCAACCGGGAATTTGCTATCTTCTATGGTGGTAATTTGGTTGCTTGGAGTGCTAGAAAACAGGCTACTGTATCACGCTCTAGTAAAGAGTCTGAATACAAGGCACTTGCTAATGCTACAGCCGAACTTATCTGGACTTTTTTGTGTGGAAAGAGTATATATTAATATCACAGGGATATCAATTACACCCAGCCTCTGCAACAACGCATGCCCTACCGACCCTACGGATGCACACAACCCAGAAAAAAGAAAGAAGAATTACAAAAAAAAAGTCCCGCTACAGAGAACTAATCCTCAAAGCAGTGACACTGACACCATCCGAACAACACCGGTAGTCCTCCAATCCAATAACAACGCCATCAAGAAGGAAACAGTGCCCAAGCGCCGTCGTTGCCCGATCAAAGATCATAGATTTTCACCCTGGAGAAAGTCCTCGCTCACAAAACAATGCCTTCAACAAGGTCATTGCCAGACACAACCAGTTAAGGCCAGACCTTGGATTTTCACCCTGCAAGGTAAGACTGGAAACTCCCTCTGTGATGTCTTCCCATACCAGCAGTCACTGCAACGAGTCCCAGATCACGCAACCAGTTCTCCGTCGCCACAAGAACTAAAATCACCATCGCTACCCTCATATTTCCGCTTTCCTGACATTCTTTGCATCTGACTTCACCATGGCTCAAAGAATGGCACTTGGTGGGAACAAACAACAGAACTTCGCAACGCTCCCGCTGAAACCAAACGGCCAGAAAAACAAGGTGCACACGACCGAATACCTTCCGATCCAGCAATCTCTAGGCATGATACGCCCATGGGAGTTCGCCGGCGGAGCCTTTCGGAACCCGCCTCTCCAGACCAGATCAACGAGGGCAGACATCAAGCAGATATTTGTCTTCTTGCGAAAAAACCAAAGGACCACCTCCTTTATTAGATCCGACGCAGCGATCCCCATACCGCCGGCCGGTTTCCGGAGAACGGATCGAGCAGACAATTGGGGATAGAGAGCCAATCTAGGTCTTCCAACGGAATCCCATCGCTGGCACCTCCTCCACCAGATCGCCACCCGCTCCACGCCGAAGAGGCCGCCGCCTCCAGATCCAAGCTCCCACGAAGCCACCGCCGGCCAGCCCACCAATCCTATGGTGTGACAATATTAGAGCAGTGTATCTTTCTTCAAACCCTGTGTTTCATGCACGTACAAAACATATTGAGGTGGATTTTTATTTTATGTGTGAACGGGTTGCTCAGAAGTTGCTTCAAATTCGGTTTATCTCTTCCAAGAACCAACTAGCTGATATATTCATCAAACCTTTACCGCTTTTATTGTTTCAAGTTTGTAAGCACAACCTCAACTTGCATGTACCAGTTGAGATTGATGGAAGGTGATAAACTATGTAACGGATACGGTCTGTACGTGTTGTACGTGTTGTAATACTATTACTGTAATCTTCCTAATATAAATACCAGAACCGGCCCTTGTGGTGTTCTGTGATCCTCTCCAATACAATCTACTCTACGTCTTTTAGTGGCCTCCCATCCCCGCGCGGTGGAAGCATTGTGCGCCTGCCCTGGAACAAAACCACCTGCAAAATCACATGATGTGAGGGGTGGGGGATGGAGCATGATTAGCCACATTTGTGTTAGAATCTCACATGCCCAAAAACAAGACGTGCATTGAAATCATAGAAACCAACAAAAACAAAAGAGATCTAGGATCAAGGTGGAACAAAAACTCAAGAGTCAGCAAGGACAAGAACATACAGAGCTGAACAACAACATGCAGACGGAAAAAAGCAAGCTCCTCTAAAAATACGATCTAAGAGATGGACAAGAGCAAAATGGAGTGAAGTATGGAGGCATATCTAAAGATTCTCGCCTTTTTTTTACTAGTCTCTAAGTGCATCATAAACTTATAAGCATGTAAGATCAAGGAACATGAGGAACAAAGAGTAAACCGGCAGAACAAATGCTCTACAAGCTAGAGTAGAACAAAATTGGGTGGAGGGGAAGTACATCGATTGATCTCAGAAGAATGCGGGCTAGGATTTATGAGCTCACCCAGTTCTATGGAAAGTCCAGATCCGAGCCTCACCCTTCGAGAGCTTCCCTCTACGGCGACGGGGCGGTCCAATTTGTTTCGGGATTTGGGCCTCCGTCTTGTACCGACTCGAGTTGAAACAGCTGGCCCGTATTAAATGCAGTGGGGAATGGGTCTCTACACTGTTCAAATTTAATATACACCGGTCTATATAGCGGACTATACGCGCGTGGACTTTTAGCCGCGGGCTACTGGTTAGTTCACCTTGCGGGAGCATCTAGACCCGGGCGCCCTTCCGAATCCGCAAAGTTAGCCCCAATTTTTACATCTATGAACTTTACAATCTTGGCATACATGTAATACTAATCTTATAAAAATACATTTGTTTCTTATTGTCTTGAAATAAAAATAAAATGGCCAAATTTGTGGTAATGGCTACTGAAGGAGGGATGGAAAATCTTTCAACCTCAGCTACAATCATTGTTTATTTATATTAAACATTTTTACCTTCTATAGAACTTATTATGTCTACACACAATCATATCAATGTATTTTTTTCACACTTAAGTTAAATTGTTAAATTAACCACATAACATTACAGTGGTGTTAAAATACAAAGACACGTTATAGGCATACGATTCTAAGGCCTATAGTTGCAAATATACTAGCACTATAGATAAACCATATATACGTCAAATGTTGCATTATTTGTGTCCCGACATTTCCGCTTCGTAGAGCTTTGGTTAAACCTGAAACACTTAGAACCATGAAGAAAACACAAAAATATCATGCCTACACATAAAATTGTATTTGTCCTAATTGTTGTGCACCATTAACTAAATTGTTTTGTGTGTATGTAAGTTCCACGGCCATTTTAGTCTCCATAAATATCTGGGCAGATAGGTGATACGTAGGTTTAACAAATACCAAAGGTTTCTAGAGAGTATGATTATCTATTTTCGACTAGTAAGCGTGCACGTGCACGCACGTCTTTCGAATATAATATCTTTCGAAATCTATTTATTTTTAATCCAGGCTGATTTTTATGTAGTTTTTGTTTCACTTAAATATGTAAGAGTGCAGGTGCAATGTACAATTCCCACACGACATGATGAGCACAAAAAAACATTGCACTTAGTTTTCAAAAATTTACAATTCAATCTCAAATTGAAGCAACACTTAAAATGACTATTAAGCAACCTTATGTATTCCCTCTATCTCATAATATAGATGTTATTATTGTTGAATATAAAGTTGGCTAGTACAATAACATCTTATATTACAAAACAGAGAATACTATTTATTCTCTGAAAAAATTCACCTCTATATGGTATCAATAAAGTTTCGCTCCATGATGGAATATTGTTTGTAGCTTCATTCTCAGTGAACTTCAAAACGTGTACCGAAAGTTGCCTCCATGGATCTATGGCTAGTGGTATTTTCTATAGCTCCATCCTTGTTAGACGGATATTCGATAAAGCAAATTATCAAAAAACTCTTAGTAATTTTTAAACTAAAATTTGAAATCAAATGTGATCTTTATATTATTCAAAGTTCCTAACACAATATTCTATGAAAACCCACGGTAGGCTCACAACCCTGACTTAAAACAAGAGTCATGCTTCGCTTACAACAAAATTCGTACTATCTGCATACGATGCAGAAAATGGACCATGGATTGCATAGAAAGGCAGCAGCGTGAACGACACATGACCTTGTCGTACGAAAATGGGAAAGAATTTGATTGTATGTGAAGTTTTATTATACTTCGTAAAAACAACGACACACACCACAGTCCACAGGCCCCACTGAAATGGATCCTATGGGCACCTAGGGGGGTGAGTAGGTGCTACTTCAAATTTTAATGTTTTTTCAATTTTAGCACAAAGGGTAAATTCTGTAGATAAACTACTCCCTCTGTCTCTTTTTAGTCTGCGTTTTACTTTTTCACAGATTTTCCATTTTACTCAGCGTTGTGGAGTACTTTGCCTCTTTTTCCCCTTTTTGCCCTCCCGCACCAAGGTAATTACTCCAACCCCTCAGCGCACCAACGTTCGTCTCCTCTCTCACCTCGTGAACCCAGAACCCCACTCGTCTTCCCCCCTCTTCATTTTCTACTGACTGCATGGAAGGCCAAAGCGATTCCCATCCATGGGTTGAGAGTGAGCTGGAGTATTTGGCAGGGGAGAGCCAAGATCCTTATGAAGATATTCTCGAGGAAGAAGACAAGGAGCAGCGTGAGGTTGATGACCAGGTAACCGTCAGCGACGAGCAGCGCGTGGTGGAGCACCTCAGCGACGAGCAACGCGTGGTGGGGCTCCATGCATCCGTCCGCGACGAGGAGCAGCGGGAGGTTGATGGTCACGCCACCGTCAGTGACGCGACGCGCGAAGTGGAGCTCATGGCCGCCGAGACGCGCATGGCCGAGTGCAGTAAGCGTCTACTCGCCGAGACGGTTGTGGTCGAGCGTGTCGTTGTAGACTTGTTGCCAAGTTCGCCCGAGAACATTGCCATGTTTGCCCCGGATTCGATCTCGGAGGAAGATGATGGTGTACGTCATTGGCGTCAGGTCCATCTGCGTGACACCGGCAGTTCCATGGTCGTGCCGGACTCGATGCCGGAGGAAGAGTACGTTGTGTGTCTCCGACGGAAGTTCGTCAACTCAGAGGACTCTATGCCAGACTATGTGCCACCGGCCAACATCGACGACGAGACCTTCAATAAGGTTGTCATGCCAATGTGGGACATTTTCTTACCATCATTTAGGCCAATCTACGAGTCCAACAAAAAGGCCAAAAAGAGCCGTGGTGTGTGATTTGTTAGAGCTATGGAGCAAGTGAACTTTAACTTGATCATTTTGAGTGTTTTATGAATGTATTTGGATGAATATTGTTGGTTCCTTCTATTGGTCAAACTTTTTTTCGACCAAACATCGCTTACAAGACTACACGACATGAGTACTGAGTAGAAACTCTCTAGCCTCGTCCACAATAACCCGGTCACACTCTAGCCAAATGGGCAAGATTCCAAGTTTTTGCAATGCCAACTTCCTCATGTGAGGAACTTTGTAGTGTTGGCTTCCTTTCAACTTCAGAATCTCCCGCATGCAATATTGTAGAGTTAGAAAGATCCGGTTGGCCCTCTCGGCAGGGTACTGCTCATATGCCTGGAAGACTTTGATGACAATTTCGTCAATCGATCCTGGAAATAACTTGTGAAACAAAGACTGCAAGGCTGCAAAAAACCCCAAGTCTAGGATGTTAAGATCTGGTGAGTTCGGAGGCTGACAAACCAAACGAATGTCCCAACCATCTGCTTGTGCTGCAGCACAAAAAATAGGATCATCGACTAGAACATGCGTCTGAGCATTATCCTGCTGAATGTAAATCGTCTTACCATGTTCTGCCACAGGCCATTTCTCCTTTATAGCCGGAATAACCTTGTTCACTAACCAATCTCTACTGACATCTCGAGTAACCGAGGTGAAAACCTTTGTCACCATTGTCCCCTTTAAACGGTTAGGACTGTCCTTTTTAGCCGCCTCCACAAATGTGAATGGCCATATGCCAATTTTACCGTCAAATGTCTAAGTACCATCAACGGCATACCGAGGCCTCGCCACAGCCGCGAGGAACATAACTTTTTCTATGTAATTTTTGTTTTGTGTGACTCTTTCTGGCTCGGGCTCGTTAAGGGCCAGGTAAAACTTCTGAATTTTCCTAGTGCGATAGAACCACTTTTCATCGATATAGATGACGTTATACATCCCATCAAAGGTTGGTTCTTCTGGCAAGCTCATAGGATCAAACTTTGACAAACACCAATCAACCCTACGTCTCTTATTCTCATCAGTAACTGTCCCCTTGATAGCACTAGTGTGTCTTCTTAGCTTTCCTTCCTTCAAGCGCCTCCAAAGTGTAGTCCTTGACATGTTCAGCCTACTTGCGACATCTCTAAGTGTTGTTCTGTACCTAGGCTCAATCTCTTTGAGTGCTTCGGGGTCGAAAATTATCTTCTTGCGCCCGCAGTTCTTCGGCTTCTTGTTCAACACTCCATGTACACCTCCAGCCTTTTTCCCCTTCTGCCATGTAACCTGCACATTTCGTAGTGGGCATCCGGTCATCTCAGATACTTCTTTGGTGTCATTTCTATGAAGTTTGCCATCAGAACTCCTCTCCAACAGCATGCAGAATATCGCAATTTTTTCTTCATCTTTCCACTCCCTGCCATGATCGCCGTTGCCACTCACGTTTTCATGGTCACCTCCTGCTTCCAAAACCACGTTATTGAGTGGGCATGCACAAAGAATGCATGCATGCATGCAAGATATAACAACGATATGACTCTCACCTTGCGCATGTTCGCTCTCTTCGCTATCAGTGTATTAGGTGGAATTTCCCTATATGCAAACCTATCTACTAGCGAGTAAAGAGAGAGTGGAAGAGGAACGGGTAAACCATAGAGAAGCACGCGGAGACACAGGATTTTTTTGACCGCAGTTCCTTCCTTGTTAAGGAAGTACGTCTGCGTTGGAGGGGTGGGCGGTACTAAGACCACCACACCACAATATGCCTCACCCTGTTCTCCGGTGGATCCCGCCATCAAAGGCCTGATCCACCTTTCCACTATAGGGACCCTTCGAGGCGGGTACCGACGCCTTTACACAAATAGTGGGGCACAACTCCACAATCAACTTGGAGGCTCCCGAAATGACAACAAGCTGCCACAAGAACAATGTTATCAAATACAACGAACAAGATCTAGATATTGACAAGAATACTAGATCAGGGATTTCTCCAAGTGAATGGAGAGGAGTTGATGCGCTTGATTCGTGATGACGATGATGATCCTCTCCTCCTTCAATTCCCCCAAAGATCAAAGCCTTCGGGTGGTTGAAGTGGGAGATCAAGAATGGGAGCTCTTGCACAATGTCTGAACAATTTCGAATGAATCAAGCAGTTTGAACGTTGGGGAAGAAGGGGTACTTATACCCCTTCCAAAACTAGCCGTTAGAGACTTTGGGGGCCGGATTATCCGGCCTGGGGAAAGCTCCGTCCCAGAGTCAGAATATCCGGTAGATAGTCCGCCCTCTCTTTGAGTGTCGCGCAGAGCTTGCACTTGATCATATTCTGGGGGCCGGATTATCCGCCTCCATGTGAAGGCCGGATTATCCGGCCTGGGGAGGAAAAACCGCCCAGTTCGGATTTTCCAGGAGAAAATCCGACCGGACTCCGAGCGACGCGCCTTGGCACGACGCGCCCCCTCAAAGCTTCTTGCACACTTAGCGCACATGAATAATCTCCACAATATTGTTATCTAACACGCAAAACACAGGAAAACATGAAACGTTCTTTCAATCTCCCCCTTTTTGGTGTTAGATGACAATACTAGGATTTGCGGGAAAGGATCACAAGACAACCAGCAATAAACATGGAAGAGACCCCCCCTCAATGTGTGCATATTAGAAATTTGCATTTGGATACAAATGCACACAAATAGGTGAATCTATTCCATAGACATATGAGCAATAAAATCATACCACCAAGGTAGAAGAGAGGCATCCTTGAAATGGCCTCAATTAGCAACATGATAACCAATATAAGCGCCTTCCTTGATAAAGATTTCCAGCATAATAGGATATGAATAGATGAATCCATAAGCATAATCCATGAGATAAATCCAGACAATCACTGACATAGAGTCTCAAACAAACCACAAATCACAAATTTAAAGTTCAACACTAAATGGGCATAAGTGAGAAAACAACGAATAGAAAAATGCAAGTGCTTATGCCCGACCCATGCAAATCCTCGAATATCCTAATAGAACTACTTCTCCCCCTTTGGCATCGAGACACCAAAAAGGAAGAAGAGCGATGCTAGCGCCCCAAGGGATCACTCGTAGTCCTCATCCTCGTCCTCGTCCTCGTCTTCATTCTCGTCCTTGTCCTCATCTTCAAGTTCCTCGGTGTCACCATCCTCATCATCAGCAGCGGCCGCAGAGGGGAACAAGTGACACTCCAGCTCTCCATAGTTCAGCCCAGAAGAAGAGTTCCACCAAGCATATGGTGTGGGAGGTGTAGGAGCCAGGGGGTCACCAGAAGCACCGGACACATGATGAAGGATGAGCTGCTGGGAGTGAGCCAACTCATGGCGCTGCTTGTATGCCTCGTACTGACCCTTGCGTGTGTCCACTCTCATGCAAAGGATGTGCCGCTGGAACCAGTTCAGCTACTTGATCTCATGGGAAACGGGAGGCACTGGGGGCCTACGAGCATCCCTCATGAGACCCTCAGGAGCAGAGGAGGGGTGAGAAGTCTTCCGAACCTTGGTGTAGATCTTCTTGGCCTTATGCACAGAATCAATGTTGAACTCTTCAGAAGGAAGCAGGTGCCTTATGAGCATCATAATGTAGGGTGCATAGGGGATGTACAGACGGTTGAACATAGCATCAGTCAATCCATGGTAGATGAAGTCCATGACATCCAGCCTGTACTGCACAGACTCGTCCTCGCACGAGGCAACCTCATGAGAAAATTGAAGGAGCTGGACAAGGTGACCACGGATGCTGTCATTGTTGCCCCCACTCGGAGTGATGGAGTCACGGAAGAGGCCCACTAAGGCAGCATAGATAGGAGCAAGACCAGCCAGAGTGCCCACAATGCCATTGTCCACTGTGCAAGGAGAGAGAGCTGCATCTTTGTTGGGCTTCGGCTGAGTGATGATGCGGTGGCCACTGGCTCTATCCCTGCTGCGGAAAGAGTACCCAAGAACCTCAGCAAACACATGGAAATCAGCAGACATAGGCATGTCATGAGTCATCCACTTCATAGTGCGACGCTCATCTCCACAAATAACCAAAGTGGAAAAGAACTGCTTCACCACCTCAGAGTCATAAGAGCACTGGAGAGACATGAGATGGTGCAGCCCCATCTGCTCAGCCACAAACATTGCATCCACAAGGTGGGCCTTCTCCAAAGCATCAGCAAGAACCAGTGGGTGCATAGGCCTAATGTTCATCCTGGCATACACATCTTCATCGATACCTTTCTGTTCAACACACCAAAAACGACCATCCCCCAGCTCATCATCACGAGGCAACTCAGCAAACAAGTCACGGTGACGGATGAAGGAATAGGTGACTGCATTCAAAGCCTTGTAGTTGATCTTGGGCTCCTTGCCCTTCATTTTGGACAATCCTTTCCTAGTTCTCTTTGCTTGTTCAGCCATTCGCTTCTCTTCGTTCTTTCTCCTCCTCAACTCAACCTCGTCCACTAAGTTACCATGTCCGTCGTCCCGGAAGTATTTACCGCGAGGGCGGCGCTTGTAGGTCTTGGGAACACTGGAACCACATGTGAGGAGAACAAGAGTGATAGCATGGGGATAAGCATACACATAAGTCCAGGAGAGAGCATGGAAAAAGTAGTCAAAAAGTTCACAAGACAAATCTACTCAATGCATACTCCATGGTGAAACTGAACCAGAGTTGAATCTGTCAGGCCGGATTATCCGGCCTGGCCAGGGGCGGATAATCCGGCCCTGGCAAAAAAATTCGATTTCACCTAGATTGAATGCAAAAAAGTAGATCGGGCCTAGAAACTGCAAGACTACGATTTCTATGCGAAATAACATCCTTCTAGACAATGTTCCACCCAACAAGTAACACATCTAGCCAAAGATGGGGAGAGAGGGATTTACCCTCACTCATTGGAGGAAGAACGCGGAGGATAAGGTACCCGGAGGCTTGGAGAAGAAGATCCGGGGAGGCCCGGAAAATCCGGTGGCCAGAGAGGCTCCGGGGAGGGTGGGGGACGGCAGGCGGTGGCTGAGGAGGAGGAGAGGGTTGGGGGAGAAGTGTTGCTCGTTATGAGCCCTTCCCCCGATCCCTGCCCTTTAAGACGAAATCTTTCAGGGACGGATTATCCGGCCTACACTTGGGCCGGATTATCCGGCCTCAAATCTGAAATTCTGTTGTACACAGAGTCAGGCCCGCGTGTCCCCAAATAACACCCCCACAAGGTGTACAAGGGACTTGTGTGCAAGAATAGATGACTTAGGGGTAGGGAAAGGCTTAAGATTAAGAGAACCAAACTGAGATGGTACTAGACACTCAAAATTGCAAGATCCAAATCAAATAAAAGGCAAGATTGAGTGTGATTCCCATAAGAACATGAGAGAGCAAAAACAGCCAAGAAGATCCAATTATCCTCAAGGGAGAGGGCGGTGGCCGAAGCCACCTTGTTGGAGTGTATGGTGTGACACCGCGAAGATATATCTTGGGTTTACGACCAATACTCATCAATAAGCTCACATATCATAAAATGATATTAAGAGAAATGATTTATCTTGCTTTTGACATTATGGGGGGAGGGTTAGCCCAATGAGTTAGGACCACACTCCCCCTATATCCATGCCCACACCTAGACCAAACAGGACTGAGATGTACGAGTGAGTGCATGGGTAATCAAGACAAACTCCTGGAATCAATGATATTTAGCTCAATCCTTAAGTAGCAGAATCTTGCTTCATCAAGTGGCTTCGTAAAAATGTCCGCAAGTTGGTTCTTCGTGCTCACAAAAGATAGATCAATATCGCCTCGAGCAACATGGTCTCGAATAAAATGATTCCGAATCTCAATATGCTTAGTCCTTGTATGTTGTACCGGATTGTACGCAATTTTGATTGCACTTTCATTATCACATTAAAGAGGCACTTTGTCACAATTGACACCGTATTCCTTTAATGTTTACCTCATCCACAATAATTGAGTGCAAGCGCTGGCAGCAGCAACATATTCAGCTTCGGCGGTGGAGAGAGATATACAATTCTGCTTTTTATATGACCAACACACAGGCGATCTTCCCAAGAATTGACAAGCTCCAGAAGTGGATTTCCGATCATCCTTATCACCAGCCCAATCTGAATCAGTATAACCACATAGAGAGAAATTGGAGACCATGGGATACCAGAGACCAAAGTTAGGGGAATGAACCAAAGCTACTACAGCACTTACCTCAAAAAGCTCAATTCCCCAAAAAGGAACCAACAAGAAGCAAATGCAAATAATGGCAGAAATCTATCAAAACAGACCAGCAGGTAAAGACGAATTTTTTAGAAGACCTTCTGTTGCTCAAATCAAAAAGTGTTGAACTAACGAAAGTTAGATAACAACCTGGGGCAGAAGCACAAAAATTCACGCCTCAAAAAGACTTTCAGAGATTTTACACGAATTTTTACGGTGAAGCACAGAAATCTGTTTCGGGACAACAACTTTCCCAATTATTACTTCTCTCTCATTAGAGGTTATTCTTGGCACAAAAAGCAAATAAAAAGGATAAGGAGCGGTTATTACTGAAGTAATAACTTCCAAGACTCATCTAAAACTTTTGGGGTTATCTCCCAATAAGTACTTTTCTTTAACGCCTTTAAGTTAGGCAAAAGCAAAAACTGAAAATGGATAAAATAGAAGCAAACGAAGATAATCATGGTGAAAACATTGTTTTGTTCAATGAAATCTTTTTGTTAACAAGGTTGATCAGGTCTTGTTACCAAAACAATTTCATATGATACAAAACTTTGTATTCCACTAATGATTATGTTACCTCAACCTTGATAGCAATGGTCCCAATCATAATAGTTTCAATTTTTTCTCTTGGTATGGGACAATATATTTCTCCAACTTGAATGTCCTCAACATGTTCAACTGAATTCAAACCATAAGTCCTTTCAATCTTCTTGGGGAAATAGACAATATGTTCCTTGTAATTAACATTGAGGGTCACCTTCCCTTGATTAATTAATAATAGCTCCTGCAGTATTTAAGAAAATGTCTCCCAAGAATAATAGACATATTATCATCTTCAGGCATGATAGTTTGAGAGGATGCTCACATAAGAAATATGAGTTGAAGTAAAAGAGAGCATCAAGAAGCAAATTCAAAACACATTTAAGTCTAACCCACTTCCTATGCATAGGAATCGTGTACGCAAATAAATTCACAAAGAACAAAGTGACAGGCATAGGGAGATAAAACAAGAGTAACTTCAAAACTTTCAGCGCATAGAGAGGTGTTTCAATACCATGAAAACTTCTACAACCATATTTTCCTCTCTCATAATAATTTTTCAGTAGCCTCATGAATAAACTCAATGATATAACTATCACATAAAGCATGCTTTTCATGATCTACAAGCACTAGAGCTTTATTATAAACATTTTCAAAAGAATCCTCAGGAACATAACATTCATCCTCCTTTAGTGAGCATGTAGGACAATCAAATAATGTAAGGGATAAAGAGTTACTCTCATTAGAAGGTAGGCATGGGTAGCTAATCCATTCTTCCTCCTTTTGTTCATCACTCTCCTCCTCTTTTTCATCTAATGAGATTTCAGGTTCATCAATTTCTTCTTCCATAGGATCCTGCAAGCCATTAGTCTCTTCCATTTGTGGAAAGCATCTATTAATATATTCAAGAATATAGCCATTTTCATCCTTGTAATTATCAAAGCAAAATTTAAGTATGCCATAAACCTCATATTTGTAAGGTGAATCATCAATATTTTCAAGCAAACTAGCAAGTTCAAAAGCACCCTTCCAAGCAATAAATTCTTCAATTTGTTCCACATCATAAAAGTCATAATTTCCTTTAACATAAGAAGATATGGTAACATTTTCATTATACTCACATTGAAAAGGGAGGTGTTTGTACCTCCTACAGCAACAAGATTTATCCAAGCAATAAGTAACATTATAAGTAGAGCACACGTTTCTAGCAAAGGTATACAATTTATCAATTTGTTCCCATAAGTGTTTCCCTTTTTGTGACAAGCGGTGTTCCTTATAATAATATTTTTCATCTTCCGTGAACCCACCTTGCCAATAAGATTCAGTTTCAAAGAAACAAACCATTGACAACAAGCATGATAAAGCAAGACAATAACAGACCAACGAAAATAATAACTAGAGTAGGAACTACTTTTTTTTGTATTTTTGATAAAGAAACAAGCAAACAAGGCGAAAATAAACTTAGCTTGAACAATAGTGATTCCATGTGGACTTGATAAATAAAGCTATGCTCCCCGGCAATGGCGCCAGAAAATAGTCTTGATGACCCACAAGTATAGGGGGTGTATCGCAGTATTTTCGAGGGAAGTGAAACCCAACTTATTGATTCGACTCAAGGGGAGCCAAAAAATATTTATAAGCCTTAACAACTGAGTTGTCAATTGAGCTGCACCCGGAAACAATCTTGCTCATGGTAGTTTATCAGTAGCAACAGTTTTGTAGTAGGAATAGTAAAGTAACAGCAGTAGTAAAGTAAAGACAGTAGTAACAATAGTAGTAAACAGTAGGATACAAGTGCGGTAGGCCTAGGGATGGATGGACGGGCGTTGCATGGACAAGAAAATTCACATAGCAATCAGAACATAGTGAAATTGCAGATAAATAAGATAAAACATCCAAGTACTAGACAATCCTAGGCATGTGTTCCATATATAGTCATACGTGCTCGCAATGAGAACTTGCACAACATCTTTTGTCCCGCCAGCCCGTTTGTAGCGGGGCCTCAAGGGAACTACTGGCAATTAAGGTGCTCATTTTAATAGAGCACCGGAGCAAACCATTAACACTCTGTGAACACATGTGATCCTCACATCAAAGCCATTCCCTCCGGTTATCCTGATTTCTGTCACTTCGGGGCCATTGGTTCCGGACAACAACGTGTGTATACAACTTGTAGAGAAGACCAAAAACAATACTATCATAATGAATCAATAACATGTTCAGATCTGAAATCATGGCACTCGGGCCCTAGTGACAAGCATTAAGCATAACAAGTCGCAACAAAGTCATAAAGCACTAATAAAAGATACTAGGCACCATGCCCTAACAATCTGATGCCATTACATGAACGATCTCATCCAATCCCTACCATCCCCATAGCCTACAGCGGGGGATTACTCACTCATAGATGGGGGAAACATGGATGGTCGATGGAGAAGCGATGGTGATGATGACGGCGATGATCTCCTCCAATTCCCCGTCCCGGCAGGGTGCCAGAACGGAGTTTCTGGTGCTGTTTCATGGAATCTGGTGGAGGCTGCGGAGCGGAACTCCTTCTGGAAAAACGTCAAACCCCCCAGAGTTTTTAAGTCAGAAGGCTTCTTATAGGCGAAGAGGGAGACCGAGGGGGTGCCTGGAGGGCCCACACCATGCCCTGGCGCGGCCAGGCCCGCGCCCGGGGGGGGGGGGGTGTGGCCAACCCCTAGCCCTCCTCCGTCTCGTATTCTGGATCCGTGAGTCTTCCGAAAAATAGGCACTTTGGCTTTTGTCCCGTCCAATTCTGAGAATATTCATTTTCTGACTTTCCTAGAACCAAAAATAGCAGAAAACAGGCAGCTGGCACTGTGGCTCTTGTTAATAGGTTAGTTCAAGAAATCATATGAAAAGTACTCCAAAGTGTGGACAAAACACAAGAAAGTGGATAACACCAAGCATGGAACATCAAAAATTATAGATACATTTGCAATGTATCAACATCCCCAAGCTTAACTCCCGCTCGTCCTCGAGTAGGTAAGTGATAAAAAGAAAGAATAATTTTTGAGGTGACATGCACCATCAAAGACTTGATGAAAGTATTTGTAAAACATTCAAAGCTGGGATCATAGTACTTCAATCATAACATGAAAGACAAGGTTCTAGCAATAAGACAAAGAAACTATGTTGCAACATGAAAGGGCACAAACAAAAGATTCATGAATAACAATGCTTTGCAAGACGTTTGTTTGTTTCACATAAAGAAAACATAGCATAATAGCATTCAGCTTGTCCCTCAAAGAGTAGCAAAGTATAAATGCATAGGACACCTTCAAAGTTCATAAGAGTGACTAGATACAAATAGTTTAAAACAAGCAATATCAAGTTATGCATCAATCAACTAGTCTTGGGACAATGCACATAGAACTAAGAATGGCCACTATGCTCTCAAAGTAGGTGCATAAAGGTAGAAGGTGGAGACTCAATATAATGGTGGAAGAAATGCCTTCATAGAAGGAAGTAGGGATTCAAGTCTCATAAAGAGCTTCCAAAAATTATGGTACTTATTAGCTTTCAGCTCTCATTGCCCCTATCATAAGCATCTTGAAGTGATTAAGGTTAAAGTAAACAAACTATGGTGTACATGCTTGATGAAGTATAAGTTAGAAATCTCATGTCCGTTGTATACGAGGGCCGCTCCTCATGCTACTCAAGTTTAATCACCGGTAAGTTCTTGTCATCATAAGTACATGTGTATCATAGAGAACCGCCAACGGGGTACCCCTTGCCCGATGATACAAAAGAATCCCCATATCAAAATGACAAGGCAAGCAGACAATGAGCATCTCAACAATCTTGTTATTTACCATGGGAATATGGTGATTTTTTCTCTCTTTCCTCTTTTCATAAACTCTTTTTTTTCTTTTTCTCTTTTTTTCCCTCAATATAGGACTCTTTTTTTATAAGAAGAATGCTTCATAGACAGCTCATTATGGTTACGCTGCAGGTTTCCACCATGTCAGCATGGATTAGACCAGCGGCCCAGGTGTTTCTCTAACACATATACATAACTCTATGGACTTACAAGCTCATCTTTCATTTCACACCGACGACACCCATATACAAAAGAGCATGATATCAACTAGGTACAAGTACCAAGTGCAATGTTGAAAGCGTTCCCCATGAAAGCATGGTTCTGCTAATCCCCAACAAATAAGTGCAAGCATATACAACATAAACGACACAATGGTTCAGGTTTATTAAGGGCAAGAAAAGTAAAGTGTGCCATCAAGTTCGTGAGAGCTTTAATCCCTAGTTTTCTCATAACAAGTTTAATTCGGAAGGTAAACAAAAGCATGAATATACTTGGAATAGCAGAAGCTAGTAGATAGGTATGGTGGACTCTTTGGAATAACTTGGTTTAGGGAGTTGGATGCATGAGTGGAACTCATACTTGGTTGTGGAGGCTAGCAAAAGACTGGGAGCGACAAACTAGGAGAGCAATAATGGTCATAATCATGTAGAGCGACAAAACATCATTGATCAAAGCATAAAGTGATACTACAAGTTGAAAACTAAAGGATCATAAAGGCTATGGTGACTTGAGATAGTCATAACATGGTGTGAGCATGCGCCAAGTCAACCCAAATAAAACATCAAAGGAGAATACCACTATACTATGCTTTAATATGCTAAAACAACGCATGATTCATCCAAGGCACATTAAGCAATCTCAATTGTTTATAACAATTCATGCTACAACAAAGAATACTAAGCATAAAGCCAAAACAATATCAAGCATGGCATGACAAAGCATAGGCCACAGTCAAAAACAAACTCTCTTTACCACTTAAGCATGAGCTTTCCTACTCTTTTCCAAACCAAACCAAACTATTTGAACACTAATGTATGAAAGAGGGGGTCCAACCAATTTATTCATAAAACTAAGCAAACCAAGCAAACTAAAACCAAAAATGAAAACGAAAAGAGAAGACGCTCCAAGAACAACACAACTATGCATGAAACAATAAAAATGAAGCGTTTGGAAGAAACCTGGGATTTTTATTGATGAAGAAGGGGATGCCTTGGGCATCCCCAAGCTTTGACACTTGTACTTCTTGGATATTTTTTAGGGTGACACGCGTGGCATCCCAAGCTTGAGCTTTAGTCCATCCTTCATCTCATTACTCATTCCTTCCATACACCTGAAATTTTTCCTTCATACAAAACTTCACACAATCTTTATTAGCAACATTAGTGCACTGAAGATAATAGGTCTTTAGGGTCAGTTCCAACACCAATAAAACTTCCATTAAAACACAAGCTACTGCAGCACTTCCCTAAAAAATCTCAATTCCCCAAAAGAACTAAAAAAGGAACCAACAAGAAGCAAATGCAAATAATGGCAGAAATCTGTCAAAACAGACCAGCAGGTAAAGACGAATTTTTTAGAAGACCTTCTGTTGCTCAAATCAAAAAGTGTTGAACTAACGAAAGTTAGATAACAACCTGGGGCAGAAGCACAAAAATTCACGCCTCAAAAAGACTTTCAGAGATTTTACACAAATTTTTACGGTGAAGCACAGAAATCTGTTTCGGGACAACAACTTTCCCAATTATTACTTCTCTCTCATTAGAGGTTATTCTTGGCACAAAAAGCAAATAAAAAGGATAAGGAGCGGTTATTACTGAAGTAATAACTTCCAAGACTCATCTAAAACTTTTGGGTTATCTCCCAATAAGTACTTTTCTTTAACGCCTTTAAGTTAGGCAAAAGCAAAAACTGAAAATGGATAAAATAGAAGCAAACGGAGATAATCATGGTGAAAACATTGTTTTGTTCAATGAAATCTTTTTGTTAACAAGGTTGATCAGGTCTTGTTACCAAAACAATTTCATATTATACAAAACTTTGTATTCCACTAATGATTATGTTACCTCAACCTTGATAGCAATGGTCCCAATCATAATAGTTTCAAATTTTTCTCTTGGTATGGGACAATATATTTCTCCAACTTGAATGTCCTCAACATGTTCAATTGAATTCAAACCATAAGTCCTTTCAATCTTCTTGGGGAAATAGACAATATGTTCCTTGTAATTAACATTGAGGGTCACCTTCCCTTGATTAATTAATAATAGCTCCTGCAGTATTTAAGAAAATGTCTCCCAAGAATAATAGACATATTATCATCTTCAGGCATGATAGTTTGAGAGGATGCTCACATAAGAAATATGAGTTGAAGTAAAAGAGAGCATCAAGAAGAAAATTCAAAACACATTTAAGTCTAACCCACTTCCTATGCATAGGAATCGTGTACGCAAATAAATTCACAAAGAACAAAGTGACAGGCATAGGGAGATAAAACAAGAGTAACTTCAAAACTTTCAGCGCATAGAGAGGTGTTTCAATACCATGAAAACTTCTACAACCATATTTTCCTCTCTCATAATAATTTTTCAGTAGCCTCATGAATAAACTCAATGATATAACTATCACATAAAGCATGCTTTTCATGATCTACAAGCACTAGAGCTTTATTATAAACATTTTCAAAAGAATCCTCAGGAACATAACATTCATCCTCCTTTAGTGAGCATGTAGGACAATCAAATAATGTAAGGGATAAAGAGTTACTCTCATTAGAAGGTAGGCATGGGTAGCTAATCCATTCTTCCTCCTTTTGTTCATCACTCTCCTCCTCTTTTTCATCTAATGAGATTTCAGGTTCATCAATTTCTTCTTCCATAGGATCCTGCAAGCCATTAGTCTCTTCCATTTGTGGAAAGCATCTATTAATATATTCAAGAATATAGCCATTTTCATCCTTGTAATTATCAAAGCAAAATTTAAGTATGCCATAAACCTCATATTTGTAAGGTGAATCATCAATATTTTCAAGCAAACTAGCAAGTTCAAAAGCACCCTTCCAAGCAATAAATTCTTCAATTTGTTCCACATCATAAAAGTCATAATTTCCTTTAACATAAGAAGATATGGTAACATTTTCATTATACTCACATTGAAAAGGGAGGTGTTTGTACCTCCTACAGCAACAAGATTTATCCAAGCAATAAGTAACATTATAAGTAGAGCACACGTTTCTAGCAAAGGTATACAATTTATCAATTTGTTCCCATAAGTGTTTCCCTTTTTGTGACAAGCGGTGTTCCTTATAATAATATTTTTCATCTTCCGTGAACCCACCTTGCCAATAAGATTCAGTTTCAAAGAAACAAACCATTGACAACAAGCATGATAAAGCAAGACAATAACAGACCAACGAAAATAATAACTAGAGTAGGAACTACTTTTTTTTGTATTTTTGATAAAGAAACAAGCAAACAAGGCGAAAATAAACTTAGCTTGAACAATAGTGATTCCATGTGGACTTGATAAATAAAGCTATGCTCCCCGGCAATGGCGCCAGAAAATAGTCTTGATGACCCACAAGTATAGGGGGTGTATCGCAGTATTTTCGAGGGAAGTGAAACCCAACTTATTGATTCGACTCAAGGGGAGCCAAAAAATATTTATAAGCCTTAACAACTGAGTTGTCAATTGAGCTGCACCCGGAAACAATCTTGCTCATGGTAGTTTATCAGTAGCAACAGTTTTGTAGTAGGAATAGTAAAGTAACAGCAGTAGTAAAGTAAAGACAGTAGTAACAATAGTAGTAAACAGTAGGATACAAGTGCGGTAGGCCTAGGGATGGATGGACGGGCGTTGCATGGACAAGAAAATTCACATAGCAATCAGAACATAGTGAAATTGCAGATAAATAAGATAAAACATCCAAGTACTAGACAATCCTAGGCATGTGTTCCATATATAGTCATACGTGCTCGCAATGAGAACTTGCACAACATCTTTTGTCCCGCCAGCCCGTTTGTAGCGGGGCCTCAAGGGAACTACTGGCAATTAAGGTGCTCATTTTAATAGAGCACCGGAGCAAACCATTAACACTCTGTGAACACATGTGATCCTCACATCAAAGCCATTCCCTCCGGTTATCCTGATTTCTGTCACTTCGGGGCCATTGGTTCCGGACAACAACGTGTGTATACAACTTGTAGAGAAGACCAAAAACAATACTATCATAATGAATCAATAACATGTTCAGATCTGAAATCATGGCACTCGGGCCCTAGTGACAAGCATTAAGCATAACAAGTCGCAACAAAGTCATAAAGCACTAATAAAAGATACTAGGCACCATGCCCTAACAATCTGATGCCATTACATGAACGATCTCATCCAATCCCTACCATCCCCATAGCCTACAGCGGGGGATTACTCACTCATAGATGGGGGAAACATGGATGGTCGATGGAGAAGCGATGGTGATGATGACGGCGATGATCTCCTCCAATTCCCCGTCCCGGCAGGGTGCCAGAACGGAGTTTCTGGTGCTGTTTCATGGAATCTGGTGGAGGCGGCGGAGCGGAACTCCTTCTGGAAAAACGTCAAACCCCCCAGAGTTTTTAAGTCAGAAGGCTTCTTATAGGCGAAGAGGGAGACCGAGGGGGTGCCTGGAGGGCCCACACCATGCCCTGGCACGGCCAGGCCCGCGCCCGGGGGGGGGGGGGGTGTGGCCAACCCCTAGCCCTCCTCCGTCTCGTATTCTGGATCCGTGAGTCTTCCGAAAAATAGGCACTTTGGCTTTTGTCCCGTCCAATTCTGAGAATATTCATTTTCTGACTTTCCTAGAACCAAAAATAGCAGAAAACAGGCAGCTGGCACTGTGGCTCTTGTTAATAGGTTAGTTCAAGAAATCATATGAAAAGTACTCCAAAGTGTGGACAAAACACAAGAAAGTGGATAACACCAAGCATGGAACATCAAAAATTATAGATACATTTGCAATGTATCAACATCCCCAAGCTTAACTCCCGCTCGTCCTCGAGTAGGTAAGTGATAAAAAGAAAGAATAATTTTTGAGGTGACATGCACCATCAAAGACTTGATGAAAGTATTTGTAAAACATTCAAAGCTGGGATCATAGTACTTCAATCATAACATGAAAGACAAGGTTCTAGCAATAAGACAAAGAAACTATGTTGCAACATGAAAGGGCACAAACAAAAGATTCATGAATAACAATGCTTTGCAAGACGTTTGTTTGTTTCACATAAAGAAAACATAGCATAATAGCATTCAGCTTGTCCCTCAAAGAGTAGCAAAGTATAAATGCATAGGACACCTTCAAAGTTCATAAGAGTGACTAGATACAAATAGTTTAAAACAAGCAATATCAAGTTATGCATCAATCAACTAGTCTTGGGACAATGCACATAGAACTAAGAATGGCCACTATGCTCTCAAAGTAGGTGCATAAAGGTAGAAGGTGGAGACTCAATATAATGGTGGAAGAAATGCCTTCATAGAAGGAAGTAGGGATTCAAGTCTCATAAAGAGCTTCCAAAAATTATGGTACTTATTAGCTTTCAGCTCTCATTGCCCCTATCATAAGCATCTTGAAGTGATTAAGGTTAAAGTAAACAAACTATGGTGTACATGCTTGACGAAGTATAAGTTAGAAATCTCATGTCCGTTGTATACGAGGGCCGCTCCTCATGCTACTCAAGTTTAATCACCGGTAAGTTCTTGTCATCATAAGTACATGTGTATCATAGAGAACCGCCAACGGGGTACCCCTTGCCCGATGATATAGAAGAATCCCCATATCAAAATGACAAGGCAAGTAGACAATGAGCATCTCAACAATCTTGTTATTTACCATGGGAATATGGTGATTTTTTCTCTCTTTCCTCTTTTCATAAACTCTTTTTTTCCTTTTTCTCTTTTTTTCCTCAATATAGGACTCTTTTTTTATAAGAAGAATGCTTCATAGACAGCTCATTATGGTTACGCTGCAGGTTTCCACCATGTCAGCATGGATTAGACCAGCGGCCCAGGTGTTTCTCTAACACATATACATAACTCTATGGACTTACAAGCTCATCTTTCATTTCACACCGACGACACCCATATACAAAAGAGCATGATATCAACTAGGTACAAGTACCAAGTGCAATGTTGAAAGCGTTCCCCATGAAAGCATGGTTCTGCTAATCCCCAACAAATAAGTGCAAGCATATACAACATAGACGACACAATGGTTCTGGTTTATTAAGGGCAAGAAAAGTAAAGTGTGCCATCAAGTTCGTGAGAGCTTTAATCCCTAGTTTTCTCATAACAAGTTTAATTCGGAAGGTAAACAAAAGCATGAATATACTTGGAATAGCAGAAGCTAGTAGATAGGTATGGTGGACTCTTTGGAATAACTTGGTTTAGGGAGTTGGATGCATGAGTGGAACTCATACTTGGTTGTGGAGGCTAGCAAAAGACTGGGAGCGACAAACTAGGAGAGCAATAATGGTCATAATCATGTAGAGCGACAAAACATCATTGATCAAAGCATAAAGTGATACTACAAGTTGAAAACTAAAGGATCATAAAGGCTATGGTGACTTGAGATAGTCATAACATGGTGTGAGCATGCGCCAAGTCAACCCAAATAAAACATCAAAGGAGAATACCACTATACTATGCTTTAATATGCTAAAACAACGCATGATTCATCCAAGGCACATTAAGCAATCTCAATTGTTTATAACAATTCATGCTACAACAAAGAATACTAAGCATGAAGCCAAAACAATATCAAGCATGGCATGACAAAGCATAGGCCACAGTCAAAAACAAACTCTCTTTACCACTTAAGCATGAGCTTTCCTACTCTTTTCCAAACCAAACCAAACTATTTGAACACTAATGTATGAAAGAGGGGGTCCAACCAATTTATTCATAAAACTAAGCAAACCAAGCAAACTAAAACCAAAAATGAAAACGAAAAGAGAAGACGCTCCAAGAACAACACAACTATGCATGAAACAATAAAAATGAAGCGTTTGGAAGAAACCTGGGATTTTTATTGATGAAGAAGGGGATGCCTTGGGCATCCCCAAGCTTTGAAACTTGTACTTCTTGGATATTTTTTAGGGTGACACGCGTGGCATCCCAAGCTTGAGCTTTAGTCCATCCTTCATCTCATTACTCATTCCTTCCATACACCTGAAATTTTTCCTTCATACAAAACTTCACACAATCTTTATTAGCAACATTAGTGCACTGAAGATAATAGGTCTTTAGGGTCAGTTCCAACACCAATAAAACTTCCATTAAAACACAAGCTACTGCAGCACTTCCCTCAAAAATCTCAATTCCCCAAAAGAACTAAAAAAGGAACCAACAAGAAGCAAATGCAAATAATGGCAGAAATCTGTCAAAACAGACCAGCAGGTAAAGACGAATTTTTTCGAAGACCTCTGTTGCTCAAATCAAAAAGTATTGAACTAATGAAAGTTAGATAACAACCTGGGGTAGAAGCACAAAAATGCACGTCTCAAAAAGACGTACAGAGATTTTACACGAATTTGTACGGTGAAGCACAGAAATCTGTTTCGGGACAGCAACTTTCCCAATCATTACTTCTCTCTCATTAGAGGTTATTCTTGGCACAAAAAGCAAATAAAAAGGATAAGGAGCGGTTATTACTGAAGTAATAACTTCCAAGACTCATCTAAAACTTTTGGGTTATCTCCTAATAAGTACTTTTCTTTAACGCCTTTAAGTTAGGCAAAAGCAAAAACTGAAAATGGAAAAAATAGAAGTAAACGGAGATAATCATGGTGAAAACATTGTTTTGTTCAATGAAATCTTTTTGTTAACAAGGTTGATCAGGTCTTGTTACCAAACAATTTAATATGATACAAAACTTTATATTGCACTAATGATTATGTTACCTCAACCTTGATAGCAATGGTCCCAATCATAATAGTTTCAAATTTTTCACTTGGTATGGGACAATATATTTCTCCAACTTGAATGCCCTCAACATGTTCAATTGAATTCAATTCATAAGTCCTTTTAATCTTCTTGGGGAAATAGACAATATGTTCCTTGTCATTAACATTGAAGGTCACCTTCCCTTGATTATAATTAATAACAGCTCCTGCAGTATTTAAGAAAAGGTCTCCCAAGAATAATAGACATATTATCATCTTCAGGCATGATAGTTTGAGAGGATGCTCACATAAGAAATATGAGTTGAAGTAAAAGAGAGCATCAAGAAGAAAATTCAAAACACATTTAAGTCTAACCCACTTCCTATGCATAGGAATCGTGTACGCAAATAAATTCACAAAGAACAAAGTGACAGGCATAGGGAGATAAAACAAGAGTAACTTCAAAACTTTCAGCGCATAGAGAGGTGTTTCAATACCATGAAAACTTCTACAACCATATTTTCCTCTCTCATAATAATTTTTCAGTAGCCTCATGAATAAACTCAATGATATAACTATCACATAAAGCATGCTTTTCATGATCTACAAGCACTAGAGCTTTGTTATAAACATTTTCAAAAGAATCCTCAGGAACATAACATTCATCCTCCTTTAGTGAGCATGTAGGACAATCAAATAATGTAAGGGATAAAGAGTTACTCTCATTAGAAGGTAGGCATGGGTAGCTAATCCATTCTTCCTCCTTTTGTTCATCACTCTCCTCCTCTTTTTCATCTAATGAGATTTCAGGTTCATCAATTTCTTCTTCCATAGGATCCTGCAAGCCATTAGTCTCTTCCATTTGTGGAAAGCATCTATTAATATATTCAAGAATATAGCCATTTTCATCCTTGTAATTATCAAAGCAAAATTTAAGTATGCCATAAACCTCATATTTGTAAGGTGAATCATCAATATTTTCAAGCAAACTAGCAAGTTCAAAAGCACCCTTCCAAGCAATAAATTCTTCAATTTGTTCCACATCATAAAAGTCATAATTTCCTTTAACATAAGAAGATATGGTAACATTTTCATTATACTCACATTGAAAAGGGAGGTGTTTGTACCTCCTACAGCAACAAGATTTATCCAAGCAACAAGTAACATTATAAGTAGAGCACACGTTTCTAGCAAAGGTATACAATTTATCAATTTGTTCCCATAAGTGTTTCCCTTTTTGTGACAAGCGGTGTTCCTTATAATAATATTTTTCATCTTCCGTGAACCCACCTTGCCAATAAGATTCAGTTTCAAAGAAACAAACCATTGACAACAAGCATGATAAAGCAAGACAATAACAGACCAACGAAAATAATAACTAGAGTAGGAACTACTTTTTTTTGTATTTTTGATAAAGAAACAAGCAAACAAGGCGAAAATAAACTTAGCTTGAACAATAGTGATTCCATGTGGACTTGATAAATAAAGCTATGCTCCCCGGCAACGGCGCCAGAAAATAGTCTTGATGACCCACAAGTATAGGGGGTGTATCACAGTATTTTCGAGGGAAGTGAAACCCAACTTATTGATTCGACACAAGGGGAGCCAAAAAATATTTATAAGCCTTAACAACTGAGTTGTCAATTGAGCTGCACCTGGAAACAATCTTGCTCATGGTAGTTTATCAGTAGCAACAGTTTTGTAGTAGGAATAGTAAAGTAACAGCAGTAGTAAAGTAAAGACAGTAGTAACAATAGTAGTAAACAGTAGGATACAAGTGCGGTAGGCCTAGGGATGGATGGACGGGCGTTGCATGGACAAGACAATTCACATAGCAATCAGAACATAGGGAAATTGCAGATAAATAAGATAAAGCATCCAAGTACTAGACAATCCTAGGCATGTGTTCCATATATAGTCATACGTGCTCGCAATGAGAACTTGCACAACATCTTTTGTCCCGCCAGCCCGTTTGCAGTGGGGCCTCAAGGGAACTACTGGCAATTAAGGTGCTCATTTTAATAGAGCACCGGAGCAAACCATTAACACTCCGTGAACACATGTGATCCTCACATCAAAGCCATTCCCTCCGGTTATCCTGATTTCTGTCACTTCGGGGCCATTGGTTCCGGACAACAACGTGTGTATACAACTTGTAGAGAAGACCAAAAACAATACTATCATAATGAATCAATAACATGTTCAGATCTAAAATCATGGCACTCGGGCCCTAGTGACAAGCATTAAGCATAACAAGTCGCAACAAAGTCATAAAGCACTAATAAAAGATACTAGGCACCATGCCCTAACAATCAGATGCCATTACATGAACGATCTCATCCAATCCCTACCATCCCCATAGCCTACAGCGGGGGATTACTCACTCATATTTGGGGGAAACATGGATAGTCGATGGAGAAGCGATGATGATGATGATGATGGCGATGATCTCGTCCAATTCCCTGTCCCGGCAGGGTCCCAGAACAAAGTTTCTGTTGCTGTTTCGTGGAATCTGGTGGTGGCGGCGGAGCAGAACTCCTTTTGGAAACATGTCGAACCCCCCGGAGTTTTTAGGTCAGAAGGCTTCTTATAGGAGAAGAGGGAGACCGAGGGGGTGCCTGGGGGGCCCACACCATGCCCTGGCGCGGCCAGGCCCAACCCGCGCCTGGGGGGGGGGGGTGTGGCCAGCCCCTAGCCCTCCTCCGTCTCGTATTCTGGCTTCGTGATTCTTCGGGAAAAATAGGCACTTTGGCTTTTGTCCCGTCCAATTCCGAGAATATTCATTTTCTGACTTTCCTGGAACCAAAAACATCAGAAAATAGGCAGCTAGCACTGTGGCTCTTGTTAATAGGTTATTCCAAGAAATCATATGAAAAGTACTCCAAAGTGTGGACAAAACACAAGAAAAGAGATAAAACCAAGCATGGAACATCAAAAATTATAGATACATTTGCAATGTATCAGACACCATCCGTCATCTTGAATCTCTTGAGCATGTCTTGGATGTACTTTGCTTGATTGATGAAGGTTCCTTCTCTAAGTTGCTTGATCTCAAATCCAAGAAAGAACCGTAATTCCCCCATCATAGACATCTCAAACCTGTCAGTCATAAGCTTTGAAAATTCATCATTAAAAGCTTTGTTAGTAGAACCAAAAATGATATCGTCTACATATAGTTGGCATACGAAGAGCTCAACCTTCTTAGTAAAAAGAGTGGGATCAATCTGCCCAACTTCGAAGCCACGGTCTAGCAAAAGCTCTTTAAGGTGCTCATATCACACACGTGGGGCTTGTTTAAGGCCATAGAGTGCCTTATTGAGTTTGTAGACATGGTTCGGAAAGTTAGGATCCTCAAAGCCCGGGGGTGAAATGGATCGTATGGGCACCTAGAGGGGGGGGGTGAATAGGTGCTACACCAATTTTTAATTTTTTTTCAATTTTAGGCTTAGCACAAAGGGTAAATTCACTAGATAAACTATTAGGTGAAATTTCCCTGCAACCCTATCTACTAGCGAGTAAAGAGCGAGTGGAAGAGGAACGGGTAAACCGAAGTGAAGCACACGGAGACACATGATTTGTTTGACCGCAGTTCCTTCCTTGTTAAGGGAAGTACGTCTGTGTTGGGGGGGTGGGCGGTACTAAGACCACCACGCCACAAAAGGCCTCACCCTGTTCTCCGATGGATCTCGCCACAAAAGGCCTGATCCACCTTTCCACTATAGGTACCCTTCGAGGCGGGCACCGGCGCCTTTACACAACTAGCGGGGCAACAACTCCACAACAACTTGGAGGCTCCCGGAATGACAAAAAGCTGCCACAAGAACAAACTTATCAAATACAATAAACAAGATCTAGGTATTGACAAGAATACTAGATCAGGGATTTCTCCAAGTGAATGGAGAGGAGTTGAAGCGCTTGATTCTTGATGATGATGATGAACTTCTCCTCCTTCAATTCCACCAAAGATCAAGACCTTTGGGTGGTTGAAGTGGGAGATCGAGAATGAGAGCTCTTGCACAATGTCTGGTCAATTTTGAATGAATCAAGAGTTCTGAACGTTGGGGAAGAAGGGGTATTTATACCCCCTTCAGAAACCAGCCGTTGCAACCTTTGGGGGCCGGATTATCTGGCCCAAGTGAGGGCCGGATTATCCGTTCTGGGGAAAACACCGCCCTAGACTTGGAAAATCCGGCAGATAATCTTCCCCCTCTTAGAGCGTCGCGCCGAGCTTGCCCTTGATCAACTTCTGGGGGCTGGATTATCCGGTCCTATGCGAGGGCCAGATTATTCGGCCTGGGGAAGAAAAACCGCCCTAGTTCGGATTTTCCGGGAGAAAATCCGATCGGATACCGAGCGACACGCCTTGGCTCCTTTTGCTCGAAAACTGGGGGCCAGATTATCTGGCCCGTGCGACACCTGGATTATCCGGCCTGGGGAGGAAAAACCGCCCCAGTTCGGATTTTCCGGGAGAAAATCCGACCGGGTACCGAGCGACGCGCCTTGGCTTCCTTTGAGCGATGAGGTAGGCCAAATTATCCGGCCCTTGGTAGGGCGGATTATCCGCCCCCCTCAAAACTTCCTGCACACTTAGCGCACATGAATAGTCTCCATAGTATTGTTATCTAACACACAAAACATAGGAAAACATGAAATGTTCTTTCAATATCCCCCTTTTGGTGTTAGATGACAATACCAGGATTTGCAGGAGAAAGACACAAGACAAACGGTGATAACTATGAAAGAGACTCCCCCCCAATGTGTCCATAATAGAGTTTTGCATTGGAATACAAATGCACACAAATAGGTGAATCTATTCCATAGACATACGAGCAATAAAAACATACCACCGAAGTAGAGAGTAGGCATCCTTGACATAAGTCATAATTAATACCTGATAACCATTATGAGCGCGCCTTCCGTGATAAGCCTCCAGCAATAGGATATGAATAGATAGATCCATAAGCATAATCCATGATACGAAATCCATAGGCATAATCCAGACAACCACATAAAGTCTCAACCAACCACAAATCACGAATTTAAAGTTCAACGCTAAATGGGCATAAGAAAACAAAACGAATAGAAAGTGCAAGTGCTTATGCCCGACCCATGAAAATCCACGGACAACCTAATAGAACTACTTCTCCCCCTTTGGCATCGAGACACCAAAAAGGGAGAAGAGCGATGCTAGCGCCCCATGGGATCACTCGTAGTCCTCGTCCTCATCCTCTTCTTCATTCTCTTCCTCATCCTCATCTTCAAGCTCCTCAGTGTCACCTTCCTCATCATCAGCATCAGCAGCAGGCGCAGAGGGGAACAAGTGACGCTCCAGCTCACCATAGTTCAACCCGGAGGAAGAGTTCCACCGAGCATACAGAGTGGGAGGTGTAGGAGCTGGAGGAGCACCCGAAGCGCCGGACACATGGTGGAGAATGAGCTGCTGGGAGTGAGCCAACTCATGGCGCTGCTTGTAAGCCTCGTACTGACCCTTGCGTGTGGCCACGCCCATGCAGAGAATGTGACACTGGAACCAGTTCAGCTGCTTGATCTCATGGGCAACGGGAGGTACAGAGGGCCTGCGAGCATCCCTCATGAGGCCCTCATGAGTAGAGGAGGGGTGAGAGGTATTCCGAACCTTGGTGTAGATCTTCTTGGCCTTGTGCACCGAGTCGATGTGGAATTCCTCAGTAGTCAGCAGGTGACGAATGAGCATCATAATGTAGGGTGCATAGGGAATGGACAGACGGTTGAACATAGCATCACACAACTCATGGTAAATGAAGTCCATGACATCCAGCCTGTACTGCACTGACTCGTCCTCGCAGGAGGCAACCTCATGAGAAAATTGAAGTAGCTGAACAAGGTGACCACGGATGCTGTCATTGTTGCCCCCACTCGGTGTAATGGAGTCACGGAAGAGACCCACTAATGCAGCATAGATGGGAGCAAGACCAGCCACAGTACCCACAATGCCATTGTCCACAGTGCAAGGGGAGAGAGCTGCATCCTTGTTGGGCTTCAACTGAGTGATGATGCGGTGACCACTGGCTCTATCCCTGCTGCGGAAGGAGTATCCCAGAACCTCACCAAACATGTGAAAATCAGCAGTCATAGGCCTGTCACGAGTCATCCACTTCATAGTGCGACGCTCATCCCCACAAATCACCAAAGTGGAGAAGAACTGCTTCACCACCTCAAAGTCAAAGGAGCACTGGAGAGACATGAGATGGTGCAGCCCCATCCTCTCAGCCACATACATCGTATCCACAAGATGCGCCTTCTCCTAAGCATTAGCAAGTACCAGTGGGTGCATAGGCCTAATGTTCAGCCTGGCATAAATGTCTTCATAGATTCCCTTCTGTTCTACACACCAAAAACGTCTATCCCCCAGCTCATCATCACGAGGCAGCTTAGCAAACAAGTCACGGTGACGGATGGCGGAATAGGAGACCGCATCCAAATCCCTGTAGTTGATCTTGGGCTCCTTGCCCTTCCTCTTGGACACCCCCTTCCTAGTCCTCTTTGCTTGTTCAGCCATGCACTTCTCTTTGTTCTTCCTTCTCCTCAACTCAACTTCATCCACTAAGTTACCATGTCCATCGTCCCGAAAGTATTTGGTGTGAGGACGGCGCTTGTAGGTCTTGGAAACACCGGAACCACCTGTGAGGAGAATAAGGGTGATGGCAAGGGGATAAGCATACACACAAGTCCAGGAGAGAGCATGGAAAAAGTAGTCAAAAAGTTCATAGGACAAAACTACTGAATGCATATTCCATGGTGAAACTGAACCAGAAACGAATCTGTCAGGCCGGATTATCCGGCCTGGCCAGGGGCGGATAATCCGGCCCTGGTAAAAAATTTCGATTGAATGCAAAAAAGTAGATCGGGCCTAGAAACTGTAAGACTACGATTTCTATGCGAAAACACAACCTTCTAGACAACGTTCCACCCAACAAGTTACACATCTAGCCAAAGATGGGGAGAGAGGGAGTTACCCTCACTCATTCGAGGAAGAACGCAGAGGAGAAGGTACCCGGAGGCGCGAAGAAGAAGATCCGGGGAGGCCCGGAAAATCCGGTGGCCAGAGAGGCTCCGGGGAGGGTGAGGGGCGGCAGGCGGCGGCTGGGGAGGAGGAGAGGGCTGGGGGAGAAGTGCTACTCGTTATGAGCCCTCCCCCCCCGAGCCCTGCCCTTTAAGATGAAATCCGCCAGGGCCGGATTATCCGGCCTACACTTGGGCCGGATTATCCGGCCTAAAATCTGGGATTCTGTTATACACAGAACCAGGCCCGCGCGTCCCCAAAAAACACCCCCACAAGGTGTATAAGGGACTTGTGTGCTAGAATAGATGGCTTAGGGGTAGGGAAAGGCTTAGGATTAAGAGAGCCAAACTGAGATGGTACTAGACACTCAAAATTGCAAAATCCAAATCAAATAAAAGCCAAGATTGAGTGTAATTCCCATAAGAACATGAGAGAGAAAATAACAGCCAAAAAGATCCAATTCTCCTCAAGGGAGAGGGCGGTGGCCGAAGCCACCTTGTTGGAGTGTATGGTGTGACACCGCGAAGATATATCTTGGGTTCACGACAAATACTCATCAATAAGCTCACATATCACAACATGATATTAAGAGAAATGATTTATCTTGCTATTGGCATTATGGGGGGAGGGTTAGCCCAATGAGTTAGGACCACACTCCCCCTATATCCGTGCCCACACCTAGACCAAAGAAGGATTGAGATGTACGAGTGAGTGCATGGGTAATCAAGACAAGCTCCTGGAATCAATGATATTTAGCTCATTCCTCAAGTGGCAGAATCTTGCTTCATCAAGTGGCTTGGTAAACATATCTGCAAGTTGGTTCTTCGTGCTCACAAAGGATAGATCAATATTGCCGCGAGCAACATGGTCTCGAATAAAATGATTCCGAATCTCAATATGCTTCGTCCTTGTGTGCTGAACATGATAGTACGCAATTTTGATTGCACTTTCATTATCACATAAAAGAGGCACTTTGTCACAATTGACACCGCATTCCTTTAAAGTTTGCCTCATCCACAATAATTGAGTACAAGCGCTGGCAGCAGCAACATATTCAGCTTCGGTGGTGGAGAGAGATATACAATTCTGCTTTTTAGAGGACCAACATACAAGAGATCTTCCCAAGAATTGACAAGCTCCAAAAGTGGATTTCCGATCGTCCTTATCACCAGCCCAATCTAAGTCAGTATCGCCACATAAAGAGAAATTGGAGCCTTTGGGATAGCAGAGACCAAATTTAGGGGAATGAACCAAATATCGAAAGATCCTCTTGACCGCCACTAAGTGGCTTTCTTTAGGAGCTGCTTGATACCTTGCACACACTCCCACACTCAACACAATACCGGGTCTAGATGCGTAGAGGTACAGAAGAGATCCGATCATGGACCGGTATACCTTTTGGTCCACATCTTTACCATGAGGATTAAGTTCAAGATGACATTTTGTTTGCATCGGAGTGGCGACACCATTGAGATCCGTCATCTTGAATCTCTTGAGCATGTCTTGGATGTACTTTGCTTGATTAATAAAGGTTCCTTCTCTAAGTTGCTTGATCTCGAATCCAAGAAAGAACCGTAATTCCCCCATCATAGACATCTCAAACCTGTCAGTCATAAGCTTTGAAAATTCATCATTAAAAGCTTTATTAGTAGAACCAAAAATGATATCGTCTACATATAGTTGGCATACGAAGAGCTCCCCCTTAACCTTCTTAGTAAAAAGAGTGGGATCGATTTGCCCAACTTCGAAGCCACGATCTAACAAAAGCTCTTTAAGGTGCTCATACCACGCACGTGGGGCTTGTTTAATGCCATAGAGTGCCTTATCGAGTTTGTAGACATGGTTCGGAAAGTTAGGATCCTCAAACCCCGGGGGTTGCTTTACGTATACCAAATCATGTAGAGGACCGTTAAGGAAGGCACTCTTGACGTCCATTTGCTGTAACTTAAAATTGTTATGTGCAGCATAAGCAAGAAGGATACAGATGGACTCAAGGCAAGCCACTGGAGCATAGGTCTCGCCGAAGTCGATGCACTCAACTTGGGAGTAACCTTGTGCCACAAGTCTTTCCTTGTTCCTCACAACAATGCCATTCTCATCTTGCTTGTTCTTGAAAATCCACTTGGTGCCGATAACATTGCGTCACTCTTTGGGTTTCTCCACGAGTTTCCAGACTTTGTTGCACTCGAAATTATTCAATTCTTCATGCATAGCAACAACCTAGTATGGATCTTCAAGAGCTTCAAGGATCTTCTTAGGTTCCACCATGGAGACATGAGCTTGATGCTCACCAAAACTGGCCAATTCTCTTCTTGTAGAGACCCATCGTCGAAGATCACCAACAACCTTGTCGAGAGTGTGACCCCTCAACTCAAGGTTTCGATCAGCCCGAGCCTTGCGACGAAGTTTAATAAGTTTGTTGTCTCTTGGAGAAGGAGATTCATCACTTGAGTCTTCATTGGAAGCATTTTCTCGACCTTGATCAGTAACTGGAACATCAGTAGCAGGTGGTGGAGACGCGTGCCCTTGAGGTGAGTCCGTAGCCTTAACAGGAGGCTGCAGAACTAGAGAGTCAGGGCCGGATAATCCGGCCGATGGAGAGGCCGGATAATCCGTCCTGGGAGTACTTGCAGCAGCTTCATCAGGAAGCCTGGGACTTGCTTGAACCGGCGAGGGGCCGGATAATCCGGGGCTAGCCGGAAAATCCGGCCTGGAGCTTGCGTTGAAATTTTCACCACCTGGAGCAACATGGTCAGCTAGAGTAGGGTGGCCGGATAATCCGGTGTCGACCGGAAAATCCGGCCTGGAGGTTTCTGGAACATCTTGACCTTCAGCAGTTGATGGAGATGGTGTAGAAGTTGTCCCCGTGGTTGGAACATGTTGAGTATGTGTAGATGAGGGCTCTATATGAGTAGAGCATTGTCCATCCCGGTCCGCCATAAGGGGATCCTCAATGGGGCGGAAAAATCCCACACCCATTCTTCTTATGGCATCTTGGGGTATTTCAACATCTGCATCACAAACACCAACTTGCTCCGCACGGGAACCGTCATTTTCCTCGAACACCACACTACAAGATTCTACAACAGTTCCGGAGAGCTTATTGTAGACTCTATAAGTGTGGGATTCGGCACCATAAACCAACAAAAATACCTTCTAAAGCCTTAGATTCAAACTTAGATAAATGAGCTCCTTTAATAAGAAAGAAACACTTACACCCGAATACCCAAAAGTATGAGATGTTTGGCTTGTTACCGGTAAGTATTTCATACGGAGTCTTGTCCAAGATCTTACGGAGGTATAAACGGTTGGATGAATGACAAGCAGTAGAGATTGCTTCAGCCCAGAAGTTATATGGAGATTTAAATTCGGCTAACATTGATCTTGCCATATCCATTAGAGTTCGATTCTTCCTCTCGGCTACACCATTTTGTTGAGGGGTGTACGTAGCGGAATATTGATGTCTTATCCCCTCTTCACTTAGGAACTCATTTAAGGTGTAGTTCTTGAACTCAGAGCCATTATCACTCCTTATAGCCAGAATGGGGACGTTGTGTTGACGTTGAACCTAGTTTGTTGAGTTTCACTCTTCAGCTTGAAGAAATAAACCCAAGTGTATCTTGAGTAATCATCAACAATCACTAGGCAATACTTCTTTCCACCGAGGCTTGCATGAGATGGAGGTCCGAAGAGATCCACATGAAGGAGCTCCAAAATCCTTTTTTAAGAGATAATGGTTTTCCTTCGATGAGGTGACTCATGCATTTTCCCTTCAACACACGCCCTGCAAACACGATCTTTGGCAAAAGAGACATTTTCTTTTAGTCCAAGAATGTGGCCACCCTTGTGGAGACTTTGCAAAGTTCTCATATTGACGTGGGCTAGTCGGCGATGCCATAGCCAACCCGCGCCAGCCTTTCTGAAAAGACACATCGGGCCTGTAGTGGTTTTCCCTGAAAAGTCCACCACGTACAGGTCGTTTTCGACTTATCCCACGAAAGAGACATTTAGAGACTTGCTCCACAAGAGTACCACCAAATCAGCATCAATATAAACTGCAAAGCCCATCTTACCAAGGGCATGAACTGAAAGTAAGTTGTACCCGAGGGTCTCAACAAGCATGACGTCCACGAGAGAGATATCGTGAGCCACCACAACTTTGCCGAGACCCAATACCCCAGATTTTGACTTGTCACCATAGGAGACGGTAATGTGATCAAGGTTTGGCCGCATCTCCGTGATGATCTCCTTACTTCCGGTCATATGACTCGTGCACCCGCTATCGAGTACCCATTTAGAACCACCGGAAGCATAACCCTGCAAGAAAGTTACTTCTTGGTTTTAGGTACCCATTTTCAATGGGTCCTCTCATGTTAGTAACAAGGGTCTTGGGAACCCAAATAGACCAAGGAATGTAACAATCATAAGGGCCTACATAACTAGCATAAACATCACCATAATAATCACAATATAGTGAAAAGTTAGGATTGTTGATCCCTCCAAAACCATCATAATTAGTCTTGTCATTGGTAATGTTGCTAGTCTTTGGTTGAGCAGTCTTGCTCTTCTTGGTTTTCTTGCTCTTTGTCTTGGGTATGTAACCAAGACCTTCTTTACTATTGTTTGTCCTTTTCCTGCCCAGTATCTCATCAATAACCCCTTTACCTTTGTGTTGAGAACTTCTTGCAAGGTCTTCTTTTCCAGAGGATGAAGTGGAGGTACTTGGCACATCATACCGTTTCAATTGAGTTTGGAGCTGGTCATGAGACTCATTTAAAGTAGAATGATCACTCTTCAATGCCTTGTGAGCACTTTCAAGATTATCAAACTTCTCCAAAAGTCTAGCATGAATAGCCCCAAAGTCAATCTTTTCTTTCTTTAGTTTCTTTACCTTGGCAAGAGCATGGTCACGTTCTTTAATGAGCTGAGCTACAACTTCTTCTTGTGACTCCTCAAGGGATTCGAGTCTTTCTTCCAAAGATACTCGAGCTTCCTCTTCCTCTTCCAAGGCACTCTTCAAAGAAGCTATCTCCAAGGCATCTTCTCTTTCAATTATGCCCTTTTCTTTAAGGAGATCTTCGGCTTGAGCAAGTTGACTCATAAGAGCATCAAAATGGAGTTTGTGCTCACCTTGTAGGTTAGTGAAAAAAGTATCCAAGGCAATCACTTCTTCTTTCATTTCAAGACTGTCATGATCATGCATATCCAAAATTATGTTAGTCTTAGGAAATGAAGAGCTAGAAGTTGATACCTCGGACCCTCTTGCCATTAGGCAAGTGGCGTTGCTGTTGATGGCGTTCTCGTTTGGCGAGTCAAAAAGAGATGAGGGAGTCGATGTGGTGGCTATAGCAGCCACCTCACGGGAACTATCATCATCCTCTTCATCTTCACTTGCGGAGGAGTATTCCTCTTGAGCTACCAGGACAATCTTGGGTTGCTTCTTGAAAGGGCCATTCTTCTTAATAAACGGCTTCTTCTTAGATGCTTTAGATTTCTCTTTAAGAATGAACCTGCCACCATTGTCTTCTCTATTTTGATATGGACACTCGGCTACAAAGTCCATTCTATCTCTAGAGTTGAAGCAAGTTCTCAATCTTGGGCCACTTTCTCTTCTTCCATTTGACCCGTTCTTGCGCTCAAGTTCAGACTTGGCTTTGGCAAGGTCCTTCCAAAAGTTCCTTGTATAGAATGCCATGTACTCACCATGAGCACGTTTGACCTCATCGGGGCAGTCCATGGATACCCCCTCAAAAGCTCCTTCATCTTCCTCTTGTTCAACAACATTGGCTTTGAGAGCCACATTGACACCCTTTTGCATTCCAATGGCCCATGCACGGGCATCTTCAACATTCTTTGCTGCCACTTTGAATGACGCCATTTCTTGCATGACTTTGTTGGATGTCATTTGATGATAGTTATGTCTACCTTGCAGGCTCTTCAAGTCCGTTGCTCGAAAGGCATTAAGGCACTCACATATTTCCTTTTTATCCATGCATCATCAATGTGAGTGGCCCCATGCTTTCGAAATGTTGTTGCGATGCCCTTGAGTCTCCTATGTATGTCCTCATGGTTTTCACCATCCAACATGTAGAATCCCTCAGCTTCATTACTAAGGGCATCGTACCTGTTTCTTCTCATGCTTTCATTTCCAACGAAGAGATCCGTAAGAGCATCCCAAGCCTCTTTAGCTGTGTTGAGATGTTCAATGTGTGGCATGTCCTTGAGACCCACACCCAGCTGTATCATGTGGAGAGCAGTGGCATTCAACTGGCTCTCCACAACTTCTCTTCTCGTTAGATTGGTTTGATCTCCAATATGAAGACCCTCTTCAATAATCCTCCATAATTCGATAGAAGAGCTGCAAACATGAGATTTCATTAGGAATTGCCATTGATTAAAAGAGGATGCAGTGAGCTTGGGTGGATCACCCCTATTGTATATATGAGGATGAGGGATAGGTGGGTCGGGGAATATACGTGGCGAACCTCACTATATTCCTCCTTACCACTTCCCTTCTTGGAGGTGGAACCATTCAGTTTTTCACCTTCCACATCATCATCCTTGGATCCGGTGTTAAACTTTTCCTTAGATGATGGTGTGGCAGCCTCAGAGGAGGATGGAGATGGGGCTATGGATGATGTAAGGCGAGCAATCATTTGATTCATCTCCTCCATCTTGGCCTCAAAGGATTTCAACGAGGTTGTTTCCAACGACTTGAGATCATCCATTGTGACCTTATCCACAACCTCATTTCCATCATCCTTGGTACCCATACTACTCTTAGGCGGTTAAGCCCGAATTAAGAGCCGGGGCTCTGATACCAATTGAAATGGATCGTATGGGCACCTAGAGGGGGGCGGGGTGAATAGGTGCTACACCAATTTTTAATTCTTTTTCAATTTTAGGCTTAGCACAAAGGGTAAATTCACTAGATAAACTATTAGGTGGAATTTCCCTATATGCAACCCTATCTACTAGCGAGTAAAGAGCGAGTGGAAGAGGAACGGGTAAACCGAAGTGAAGCACACAGAGACACATGATTTGTTTGACCGCAGTTCCTTCCTTGTTAAGGGAAGTACGTCTGTGTTGGGGGGGTGGGCGGTACTAAGACCACCACGCCACAAAAGGCCTCACCCTGTTCTCCGATGGATCTCGCCACAAAAGGCCTGATCCACCTTTCCACTATAGGTACCCTTCGAGGCGGGCACCGGCGCCTTTACACAACTAGCGGGGCAACAACTCCACAACAACTTGGAGGCTCCCGGAATGACAAAAAGCTGCCACAAGAACAAACTTATCAAATACAATAAACAAGATCTAGGTATTGACAAGAATACTAGATCAGGGATTTCTCCAAGTGAATGGAGAGGAGTTGAAGCGCTTGATTCTTGATGATGATGATGAACTTCTCCTCCTTCAATTCCACCAAAGATCAAGACCTTTGGGTGGTTGAAGTGGGAGATCGAGAATGAGAGCTCTTGCACAATGTCTAGTCAATTTCGAATGAATCAAGAGTTCTGAACGTTGGGGAAGAAGGGGTATTTATACCCCCTTCAGAAACCAGCCGTTGCAACCTTTGGGGGCCGGATTATCTGGCCCAAGTGAGGGCCGGATTATCCGTTCTGGGGAAAACACCGCCCCAGACTTGGGAAAATCCGGCAGATAATCTTCCCCCTCTCAGAGCGTCGCGCCGAGCTTGCCCTTGATCAACTTCTGGGGGCTGGATTATCCGGTCCTATGCGAGGGCCAGATTATTCGGCCTAGGGAAGAAAAACCGCCCTAGTTCGGATTTTCCGGGAGAAAATCCGACCGGATACCGAGCGACGCGCCTTGGCTCCTTTTGCTCGAAAACTAGGGGCCGGATTATCCGGCCTGTGCGACACCCGGATTATCCGGCCTGGGGAGGAAAAACCGCCCAGTTCGGATTTTGCTCGAAAACTAGGGGCCGGATTATCCGGCCTGTGCGACACCCGGATTATCCGGCCTGGGATCATCATCATCTTCTAGCATCCCGAGTCTTCTGGAAAATAGAATTTTCCGTATATTTTCCCGGATTTTCTGATCTTCACGAATTTTGCCTCCAAACAGCACCTTTTCCATCAGAATCCTGACTGCAGTGGTCCATGCTCCAAAAGTCATCAACCATGCAAAAACAGATGAAATAACATAAGTATCACCTCTCAATACGAAATATATCAATGAATAATAGTGAATTGAGACATAGAATAGTGATGCAAAATGGACGTATCAACTCCCCCCCAAGCTTAGACTTCGCTTGTCCCCAAGCAAAACTGAGCTCAATAAACATGACCTCAGGTTTATGGAGTGAAGAGTCGATAAAAGAATACGGACAAGAAGCATCACATTCATCAGAAGCATAAATCATAATAGAAGACAACTCACTATTATATAACTCAACTTGCAATGAGTAAAGGAAACACAATAAAGATACATAGTGTGAATCATAATTGGTAATGGCAAACTTAGCTCTTGGTCGAAGAATAGTTGATAATTTGCTGGAGTTCACAAATAGCTGGTTTTCAAAGAAAGCTTTCAAAGTAGTAAACTTCAAGGTAAGAGCAATGTGCAAAACAAGGAACATACGAAAATGATTGAATAAATCACCATATGAATGAATGAAACACATCAACTCAAAATACTTGCTGAGATAGAAGGGAGTAGATTTACTGACTCAACTTCAAGGTAAAAGAAAGGCCCTTCGCAGAGGGAAGCAGGGATTGCAAGTCTTATAAAGAGCTCCCAAAAATTATGATACTTACTAGCTTTCAGCTCTCATTGCCCCTATCATAGGCATCTTTTGGTGATTAAGGTTAAAGTGACACAACTAAGAGGATATGCTTGACAAGTTATAAGTTGAAATCGCATGCCCCTTACTTATGAGTACCTATCCTCATGCTACTCAACTTCAGTCACGAGCAAGATCTTGTCATTGTAAATACATGCGTATCATTGAGAACCGCCAACGGGGTACCCCTTGCACATGACACAAGAGCTATCCCATAATCAAAATGACAAGGCAAGAAGACAGTTAGCATCTCAGCGATCTTGTTATTTGCTATTTTCATAGGTTTTTATTGAGGATGCTTCATAGAATGCTCACTATAGTTATGCTGCAAGTTTCCACCATGATTAGGCATGGCTTAGGCTAGCGGCCCAGGCGTTTCTCTAACACACATATAAACTCCATGATCTTACAAGTTCCACTTTTATTTCACACCGCCGGGATCCATAAGCAAAAGAACATGATATCAACTAGGTACACGTACCAATGAAGTGTTGAAAGCGGTCCCCATGATACATGGTTCGGCTAACTTCAACTCATAAAGCGCAAGCATATACGCAACAAGGAAGGACCCAATGGTTCAAGTTTATTAAATGCAAGAAAGTAAAGTGTGCCATCAAGTTCGTGAGAGCTTTAATCACTAATTTTCGCATAACAAGTTTAATTTGGGAGGTAGACAAAACAAGAATTTACTTGGAATAGCAATAATGCTACTAGGTAGGTATGGTGGACACAAATGGAAAAGGTTTTGGTTTAAGGGAGATGGATGCACGAGAAGAATTCCCTCTCAGTACAGGTTTTTGGCTAGCAAGGCTGGGTAGCAAGTATAAGAGTTGAAGGAAACAAACAAACATACAAATGATAAATACAAACATGCAATCTTCCTTGGAAGCACAAAATAACTTAACTAGAGAATACTAAACTTATGAGCAAATCAAGAAAGAAAGATGATGAAATTATTTTTCTCTCGAGTACTTCTATCTTTTTTCTTTTCAACTCTCAAAAAGGGTGTTGCTACTGACCGAGCCAGGTTTGCCAAAACCAACTAAATTAACTCAATGATCCCAGAGTGCTACCAATACTAACAACAAGATCAATCATATAACCACGAATTGAAAACTAATATAAGCTATGCAAAAGAGTGAATGATAGAACTTCTCATTAATAATCCATAACGGCAACCCACACCAAGGGATACATATCTAACAAGAGAGGGGACACTTCCATAATGCAAACCATACTACATAATAACTCCTCTATTCATGATATGACTCTACTAAAAAGGTAAAAAGATAGAAGATAGTGATATGATACCACGGCACTCCCCCAAGCTTGGAACAAACCAAGGGAATGCCAAACCTGATGACGAATTGGTATCTAGTAGATTCTTCCGGAGTCATCACTTGAATAATATCAATATCTTCATCTTCATACTTATTACTTGAGTCATAAAACCCTTCTCTTCCTTATTACACCATTGTCTCCACTTCCTGGAAATTTCTTTCACACAAAACTTCACACAGTTCTCATTAGCAACATTAATATAAATGAAGTGATAAAACCTTTTGAGTCTAACTTCAACTGAAAACCATCAAAACATAAGTTACTGTAGCAACTCCTTCCGAAAACCCAAAAAGAATTCAAAAAGGAAATCGAATAAAGAAGCAAATGCAAGATTGGCAGAATCTGTCAAAACAGACCAGCAGGTAAAGATCAATTTTTTTGAAAATCGTCTGTTGCTCAAATCAAAAAGTGCAAAACTAACGAAAGTTAAATAACAATTTGGGGCAGAAGCACAAATATTTACAGCTCAATCCGATATACAGAGATATCTCACGAATTTTTACGGTGAAGCACAAAAATCTATTTCGGGATAGTAACTTCCCCAAATCTTACTTCTCTCTCATTAGAGGTTGATCTTGACACAAAAACCAAACAAAACGGATAAGGAGCGGTTATTACCGAAGTAATAACTTCCAAAACTCAAAGAAACAAAAACAAACTAAAAGCAAAAACAAATTAGGTTGTCTCCCATAAAGCTCTTTCTTTATAGCCATTAAGATGGGCATGATAATTTTGAAGAAACTCTCATAGGGATATGAATTGAAGTGAAAGAGAGCATTAAGAAGCAAAAACACAAACTCATTTAAGTCTAACCCACTTCCTATGCAAGGGGATTTTGTAAACAAACAAGTTATTGAAACCGGAGACAACTTGCATAAGAAGGCAAAAGAAGTGCAACATAAAAGCTTTCAGCATAAAGCGGGGAAACTTGATATTATTGAGATGCATAAGAACACTTTTCCCCCTCTCATAGTAGCTTTCAGCATCATGCATAAACTTAACAATATATTTATCACAAGGATTATCATAGCAATGATCACTTATTTAACAGAAAACACATGAATACTAGCTCTCATATCACTACTATGTGAAACAATATTAGAGGTATCCTTACAAAGGATAGTGTGTCCCTCCTTTTCATATTTAGCAACAAAGTCTTTCACATTTGCTACAATAGGTTCATCAACCATTTGTTTATCAGGTTCAACAGCTTTATTCATACTTTCATCCACCATACTAGCCATCATAGAATGTTCCTTTACCTTAGCTGGAAAAGGCATTTTCTCAATATAAGGTTCAGGTAAAACATGATTAGCAGTATAAACTTCAGTATTTCTTGCAGGAACACTCTTAGCAATATCTTTATAAGGTTCATGATACTTATTCCACTTCTTTTTAGGCACTTCTATGTAGGAAGCAAAGGCCTTAAAATAAGAAGCAATAGCTTGAGAGTCTAGACCATAAGCATTTTTAATATTTTGAAAGTCATCAGTTCCCATAAAAGATTCAATGCATTCATAATCATAATTTATACCTGACTTTCTACCTTTTTCATTCTCCCAAGATTCAGCATTGTCTTGAATACGGTCCAGAAGATCCCATTTAGCTTCTTCTTCCATGCGAGTGAATGATCCAGCACAAGAAGCATCCAATAAATCCTTGTCATGAAGAGAAAGCCTTGCATAAAAGTTATTGATAATAATATTGTTGGGGATCTCATGAATGGGACATTTGAGCATTAGTAACTTCAATCTCCCCCAAGCTTGGGCTGTACTCTCTCCATCAAGATGCCAAAAGTTGTATATTTGATTCCGATCTTTATGAATCTCACTAGGAGGATAAAACTTTGAATAAAAGAGAGGCACTATTTCCTCCCATTCCAGAGCTTGACCATTCTTCAGCAGCTTATACCATTCCTCAGCTCTTCCTTTTAGTGATAATGAGAATAACTTCTTCTTAACTTGATCTATAGTAATACCCGCACACTTGAACAACCCGCATAATTCGTGTATAAAGAGTAAATGATCACCGGGATGGTCAGTTCCATCCCCAACATAGTAGTTATCCATAACACGATCAATAATTCTTGTAGGTATTTTGAAAACATCTTTCTCAGCAGGTGGTGGCTTATCTACTACCTTAGCAGTGGTAGTAGCATTACCAAATAAGAAACTCAGTGAATTATCCATAACGAAAATAAAGCAACTAGCAGAAGTAAACAATACTCACAGTAGAAGTTTCCTTTACCAGTTCCACTATCCAATAGCGCTTCACTCCCCGGCAAGGTGCCAAAAAATAGTCTTGATGACCCACAAGTATAGGGGGTGTATCGCAGTATTTTCGATAAGTAAGAGTGTCGAACCCAACAAGGAGCAGAAGGTGCTGGCTAGTGGTATGGATCAGGAATTCTCTGCAAATACTTAGCAAATAGATTTTTAGGGGTTTTCAATAAAGCAAGTAAACAAAGTACGAGTAAATAAAAGACAGTAAGAATGAATGCAGCAAGTGGCCTAATCCTTTATGCAGCAAAGGACAAGCCGATTGTATTTCTATAGATGACCAAACGTTCTCGAGGACACATGGGAAGACTGTCAAGTGCTTTCGCTTCATATAGTCGATTAATCTTCTCTAGCTTGCTAAGTGTTGTGTGGGTGAACCTGTGCTAATGTACCGCCCCATCCAAGACTAAATACATACTTGTGATTAAACCCCCTTGCAAACATCCGTAAGTACAAGAAAGTAATTAAGGTAGAAACCTAACCACAGCTTTAAACTCTAAGACCCTTATGTCCCTTGTGCAATGGTTTCCTAACGGGGGTTCAGGTTTCTGTCACTCCGGCAACCCCTACGATTAGTAGCCAAATACACAATGCATTCCCCTAGGCCCATATAGGTGAAGTGTCATGTAGTCGACGTTCACATGACACCACTAGAAGAAGTACACCACAACTTAAATAACAATCTATTGAATCTTTCTCAACACAACTCCACTACTAACAACAAGACTTCTCCCATGTCCTCAAGAACAAAACGAACTACTCACAAGACATCATATGGATCATGATCAGAGATGGAATAATGATGTATAACAATCTGAACATAAACAATAATTCAATGGTTCACTCAATAGCATCAACTACAAAGAGTAATCAACACCGGGAAAGTTTCCCCCTATGAACTATGCAAGATTCAACGCAATTGTTACAGCAATATGGAGATGGTGATGAGGGTGCTGATGGTGGTGATGATGATGATGATCCCAATGAAGTCCAGCTTGATGGTGGTGTTGATGGCGACGATCTCCCCTCTCCCGGAAGGAATTCCCCCGGCAGAAATCTGTCTGCCGGAGAGATCTTTCTCTCTTGGTGTTTTTCCGCCCCACAGAGGCGGCGGAATCTTTCTGTGGTCGCTCCCCGAGTCTTAGGGTTTCGGGAGGTTGATATACGCCAGAGGGGAGAGGCTGGAGTGGGCCAGGGCGGCCACACCACTCCCTGGCGCGGCCCAGGCTTGCCCGCGCCATGGGGTGGTGTGGGCCCCCTGTGGCCCACCTCCACTCCATCTTCTGGCATCCCGAGTCTTCTGGAAAAATAGAATTTTCCGTATATTTTCCTGGATTTTCTGATCTTCGTGAATTTTGCCTCCAAACAACACCTTTTCCATAAGAATCCTGACTGCAGCGGTCCATGCTCCAAAAGTCATCAACCATGCAAAAACAGATGAAATAACATAAGTATCACCTCTTAATATGAAATATATCAATGAATAATAGTGAATTAAGACATAGAGTAGTGATGCAAAATGGACGTATCACTCGACCTTGATTAGAAACTGGGATAACAACAATAGGTTGTGATGAAGCATGCCCTTGAGATGACTCAGTAGCCGTAATAGGAGGCTTCTGAACAATAGGTGAGTCAGGGCCGGATAATCAGGCCGATGGACAGGCCGGATAATCTGGACTGGGAGTACTTGTAGCGGCTTCATCAGGATGCCTGGGGCTTGCTTGAACTGGCGAGGGGTTGAATAATCCAGGGCTGGCCGGAAAATCTGGCCTGGAGCTTGCATCGATATCTTCAGCACCAGGAGCAATATGGTCAGCGGGAGCAGGGTGGCCGGATAATCCGGTGTCCACCAAATAATCCGTCCTGGAGCTTTCTGGAACATCTTGACCATCAGCAGTTGATGGAGATGGTGCAGAAGTTGCTCCCGTGGTGGGAACATGTTGGGTATGTGTAGATGAGGGCTCTTCATGAGTAGAGCATTGTCCTTCCGATCCTCCACAAGGGGTTCCTCAATGGGGTGGAAAAATCCCACACCCATTCTTCTTATGGCATCTTGGGGTATTTCAATATCTGCATCACAAACACCAACTTGCTCCGCACGGGAACCATCATTTTCCTCGAACACCACACTACAACATTCTACAATAGTTCCGGAGAGCTTATTGTAGATTCTATAAGTGTGGGATTCGGCACCATAACCAACAAAAATACCTTCTAGAGCCTTAGATTCAAACTTAGATAAACGAACTCCCTTGATGAGAAAGAAACACTTACACCCGAATACCCGAAAGTATGAGATGTTTGGCTTGTTACCAGTAAGTATTTCATACGAAGTCTTGTCCAAGATCTTATAGAGGTATAATCGGTTGGATGAGTAACAAGCGGTAGAGATTGCTTCAGCCCAGAAGTTATATGGAGATTTGAATTCGGCTAGCATTGATCTTGCCATATCCATTAGAGTCCCATTCTTCCTCTCGGCTACACCATTTTGTTGAGGGGTGTACGCAGCGGAATATTGATGTCTTATCCCCTCTTCACTTAGGAACTCATTTAAGGTGTAGTTCTTGAACTCAGAGCCGTTATCACTTCTTATAGCCAGTATAGGGACATTGTGTTGACATTGAACCTCGTTGGCGAAGTGGATGACCGTTTGTTGAGTTTCACTCTTCAACTTGAAGAAATAAACCCAAGTGTATCTTGAGTAATCATCAACAATCACTAGACAATACTTCTTCCCACCGAGGCTTGCATGAGATGGAGGTCCGAAGAGGTCCAAATGAAGGAGCTCTAAGATCCTTTTTGACGAGATAATAGTCTTCCTTCGATGAGAAGAGTCATGCATTTTCCCTTCAACACACGCCCTGCAAACACGATCTTTGGCAAAGGAGACATTTTCTTTTAGTCTAAGGATGTGGCCACCCTTGTGGAGACTTTGCAAAGTTCTCATATTGACGTGGGCTAGTCGGCGATGCCATAGCCAACCCGCGTCAGCCTTTTTGAAAAGACACATCGGGCCTGTAGTGGTTTTCCCTGAAAAGTCCACCACGTACAGGTCGTTTTCGACATATCCCACGAAAGCGACATTTAGAGACTTGCTCCACAAGAGTACCACCAAATCAGCATCAATATAAACTGCAAAGCCCATCTTACCAAGGGCACGAACTGAAAGTAAGTTGTACCCGAGGGTCTCAACAAGCATGACGTCCACGAGAGAGATATCGTGAGCCACCACAACTTTGTCGAGACCCAATACCTCAGATTTTGACTTGTCACCATAGGAGACGGTAATGTGATCAAGGTTTGGCCGCATCTCCGTGATGATCTCCTTGCTTCTGGTCATATGACTCGTGCACCCGCTATCGAGTACCCATTTAGAACCACCGGAAGCATAGCCCTGCAAGAAAGTTACTTCTTGGTTTTAGGTACCCATTTTTCAATGGGTCCTCTCATGTTAGTGACAAGGGTCTTGGGGACCCAAATAGACCAAGGAATGTAACAATCATAAGGGCCTACATAACTAGCATAAACATCACCATAATAATCGCAATATAATTCGAAGTTAGGATTGTTAGCCCCTGCAAAACCATTATAATTAGTCTTGTCATTGGTAATATTGCTAGTCTTTGGTTGAGCAGTCTTGCTCTTCTTCTTCTTCTTATTCTTCTTCTTCTTCTTGTTTTTCTTGCTCTTTGTCTTGGGAATGTAACCAAGACCTTCTTTTCTATTGTTTGTCCTTTTGCTTTCTCAGTATCTCATCAATAACCTCTTTACCTTTATGTTGAGAACCTCTTGCAAGATCTTCTTTTCCATAAGATAATGTGGAGGTACTTGGCACATCATACCGTTTCAATTGAGTTTGGAGCTGGTCATGAGACTCATTTAAAGTAGAATGATCACTCTTCAATGCCTTGTGAGCACTTTCAAGATTATCAAACTTCTCCAAAATTCTAGCATGAATAGCCCCAAATTCAATCTTTTCTTTATTTAGTTTCTTCACCTTGACAAGAGCATGGTCACGTTCTTTGATGAGCTGAGCCACAACTTCTTCATGTGACTCCTCAATGGATTCGAGTCTCTCTTCCAAAGATACTCGAGCTTCCTCTTCTTCTTCCAAGGCATTCTTCAAAGAAGCTATCTCCAAGGCATCTTCTCTTTCGATTCTACCCTTTTCTTCAAGAAGATCTTTGGCTTGAGCAAGTTGACTCATAAGAGCATCAAAATGGAGTTTGTGCTCACCTTGCAGGTTAGTGAAAAAGGTGTCCAAAGCAATAACTTCTTCTTTCATTTTAAGACTGTCATGATCATCCATATCCAAAATTATGTTAGTCTTAGGAAATGAAGAGCTAGAACTTGATACCTCGGACCCTCTTGCCATTAGGCAAGTAGCGTTGTTGTTGATGACGTTCTCGTTTGGCGAGTCGAAGAGAGATGATGGAGTCGATGTGGTGGCTATAGCAGCCACCTCGCGAGCACTATCTTCATCCTCTTCATCTTCACTTGTAGAGGAGTATTCTTCTTGTGCCACTAAGACGTTCTTGGGTTGCTTCTTGTAGGGGCCATTCTTCTTAATAAATGGCTTCTTCTTAGGTGCTTTGGATTTTTCTTTAAGAATGAGCCTGCCACCATTGTCTTCTCTATTTTGATACGGACACTCGGGTACAAAGTGCATCCTATCTCCACAGTTGTAGCAAGTTCTCAGTTTTGGGCCACTTTATCTTCTTCCATTTGACCCGTTCTTGCGCTCGAGTTCCGACTTGGCCTTGGCAGGATCCTTCCAAAAGTTCCTTGCATAAAACGCCATGTACTCACCATGAGCACGTTTGACTTCATCGGGGCAGTCCATGGAGGCCCCATCAAACGCTCTTTCATCCTCCTGTTGCTCAACAACATTGGATTTTAGAGCAACATTGACACCCTTTTGCATTCCAATGGCCCGAGCACGGGCATCTTCAGCATTCTTTGCCGCCACTTTGAATGACGCCATTTCTTGCATGACCTCATTGGATGTGATTTGATGGTAGTTATGTCTACCTTGCAGGCTCTTCAAGTCCGTCGGATCGAAAGGCATTAAGGCACTCACATATTTCCTTTTTATCCACGCATCATCAATGTGAGTGGCTCCATGCTTTCTAAATGTTGTTGCAATGCCCTTAAGTCTTCTATACATGTCTTTATGGTTTTCACCATCCAACATGTAGAATCCATCAGCTTCATTACTAAGGGCATCATACCTATTCCTTCTCATGCTTTCATTCCCAACAAAGAGATCAGTAAGGGCATCCCAAGCTTCTTTAGCTGTGTTGAGATGTTCAATGTGTGGCATGTCCTTGGGACCCACACCGAGCTATATCATGTGGAGAGCAGTGGCATTCAATTGGCTATCCACGACTTCTCTTCTTGTTAGGTTGGTTTGATCTCCAATATGAAGACCCTCTTCAATAATCCTCCAAAGTTCAATAGAGGAGCTGCAAACATGAGACTTCATTAAGAATTGCCATTGATTGAAAGAGGATGCAGTGAGCTTGGGTGGATCACCCCTATTGTTTATATGAGGATGAGGGATAGGTGGGTCGGGGGAATATATGTGACGAACCTCACTATATTCCTCCTTACCACTTCCCTTCTTGGAGGTGGAACCATTAAGTTTTTCACCCTCCGCATCATCCTTGGATCCGGTGTTAGCCTTTTCCTTAGATGATGGTGTGGCTACCTCAGAGGAGGATGGATATGGGGCTATGGATGATGTGAGGCAAGCAATCATTTGATTCATCTCCTCCATCTTGGACTCAAAGGATTTCAACAAGGTTGTTTCCAACGTCTTGAGGTCATCCATTGTGACCTTATCCACAGCCTCATTCTCATCACCCTTGGTACCCATACTACTCTTAGGCGGTTAAGCCTGAATTAAGAGCCGGGGCTCTGATACCAATATAAATGGATCGTATGGGCACCTAGAGGGGGGGGGGGTGAATAGGTGCTACTTCAAATTTTAATGCTTTTTCAATTTTAGGCTTAGCACAAAGGGTAAATTCACTAGATAAACTATTAGGTAGAATTTCCCTATATGCAACCCTATCTACTAGCGAGTAAAGAGCGAGTGGAAGAGGAACGGGTAAACCGAAGTGAAGCACACGGAGACACATGATTTGTTTGACCGCAGTTCCTTCCTTGTTAAGGGAAGTACGTCTGTGTTGGGGGGGTGGGCGGTACTAAGACCACCACGCCACAAAAGGCCTCACCCTGTTCTCCGATGGATCCCGCCACCAAAGGCATGATCCACCTTTCCACTATAGGGACCCTTCGAGGCGGGTACCGGCGCCTTTACACAACTAGTGGGGCACAACTCCACAATCAAGTTGGAGGCTCCCGAAATGACAACAAGCTGCCACAAGAACAATGTTATCAAATACAACGAACAAGATCTAGATATTGACAAGAATACTAGATCAGGGATTTCTCCAAGTGAATGGAGAGGAGTTGATGCGCTTGATTCGTGATGACGATGATGATCCTCTCCTCCTTCAATTCCCCCAAAGATCAAAGCCTTCGGGTGGTTGAAGTGGGAGATCGAGAATGGGAGCTCTTGCACAATGTCTGGACAATTTCGAATGAATCAAGCAGTCTGAACGTTGGGGAAGAAGGGGTACTTATACCCCCTTCCAAAACCAGCCGTTGGAGACTTTGGGGCCAGATTATCTGGCCCAAGTGAGGGCCGGATTATCCGGCCTGGGGAAAACTCCGCCCCAGACTCGGAGTATCCGGCAGATAGTCCGCCCCCTCTCTGAGTGTAGCGTAGAGCTTGCACTTGATCATCTTCATAATCCGGCCCCATGTGAAGGCTGGATTATCTGGCCTGGGGAGGAAAAACCGCCCCAGTTCGGATTTTCCGGGGGAAAATCCGACCGGACTCCGAGCGAAGCGCCTTGGCATGCTTTGCTCAAAATCTGGGGGCCGGATTATCCGGCCCATGCGACAGCTGGATTATCCGGCCTGGGGAAGAAAAACCGCCCCAGTTCGGATTTTCCGGGAGAAAATCCGACCAGACTCCGAGCGACGCGCCTTGGCTTCCTTTGAGCAATGAGGTAGGCCGGATTATCCGGCCCTTGGTGGGGCGGATAATCCGGCCCCCCTCAAAGCTTCCTGCACACTTAGCGCACATGAATAATCTCCATAGTATTGTTATCTAACACGCAAAACACAGGAAAACATGAAATGTTCTTTCACCCACACACCGCTTCCCATTCTCAGCTGAGTTTTCTCACTCTCACGTTCTCTGCCCAGACTGTGCCGCCTCTATCCTCTCCGATGCCTCCCCTCCACAGGCGCGAGGACCCTCCCCCTCCCCTGCTGCGTGCTGCTCCGGCGAGGATCGACCCCTGCCCTGCGTCCTAGTTGATGCCGCAACGAACTCCCCCTCCCCTGCCTCCCCGCTGCTGCCATGAGCCCGTGACGGCCGTCTAGCCCCTGCATCTCCGTTGACGCAGGCGGAGGCACAAATTTTGCCTCAAACCATATCCTTGGCCAAGGCCACCGCGCGCGCTTGCTAGGGCTCTGCAGCTCTTACCTCCTCCCATGGGACAATAGGAAGATCGGAGCGAGCGCCGAGGACGCCCTGATCCGGTGGGTTGGGGCGTGTCGCGGGCCTCACTGAGCGTCCCAAGTAAGGCATGCTCCTGAGTGGATGGTCGACGGCCCTCGCCACCGCGCCCACGACTGGTATTTCCTCGTTCCTCCCTCTGCTCGGTTCCACGGCCCTGTTAACATAATTTTTTTTTGACAGTTTCAGTATGATATTTGCTTGATTAGCCAGTCGTACTTTAATCTACATTCGTGCTCTTAGAATATATGTTAATATGTGGCATACATTTGAAATTGATAGATTTACATTTCTAACTGTTTGGGTGATATATAAGCAATAAACACATTCGTGCCATATATTTGAGCATACTTAATTTTTCATTGTTCAGGATGATGGTGTCCTGACAATATTATGAGAATATGGCTATATGGGCAGCTTATTTATCCCTTTTTATTCTTGCACTACTGTTATTTGTAGCCACTAACCGAAATAAAGCTTGATCCTATAACTGAACATTTTAACTCCCGATCAGTAGTGGCAATGTATGATATTAGTAAGTAGAACTCAAAAACAGTGCTGAAGTGTGGCAATATATATGGTAATAGTAAGTAGTTTTAGCTCTTGTAGCTGGTGGTATCCATTTAGTGCATTAGGCCATGGGCCATGGCTAAAAGCTTAAGGGTCCAAAGTACAAAGTGATATCCGTTGATAATTTTTAATATGTAGGTAGGAGCATAAACTGATATTTTTTCAATATGTATGTAGTTCTTGTAGCTTGTGATTTTTACTTCGCATGCATTATGATTAGAGATCCCTCCACGACAAGCTCTCAATTCAAACTCTTACATGATTATTTACATCCTGTCATATTAAATCCATTAAACTACTTTAGTTTGAAAATGTTTGTTCTTGAAATTGCAGGGCTATTATATGTGGGATTCCTTTGATGCGGGTGTGGCGTTCTCTACCAGCTAGAGTATATGAACATGGTGATCACTTCCGGCGCACCGTACGGCGTGTGCGGCGGCTCAAACCCATTTTTCGACGGCCGGATGATACCTAAGTTTGGTTTGAAGGAGGGTGCAAAGCCAAACATAGATAACAGTACCCCACTTGACAGGGAATTTTTCAAGAGCTTCCTAGAGGTAAGAACTAAGCAGTGAATGAAGGTTACTTGCTTGTTTATTATTGTTGTCACATCTAGAAATTCACAATGTTGAGCTATTTTACAGCAGTTTTTTAATAATAATATAACATTCAAATTGAAAGGTTCGAACATGCATCTATTCTTTAAAAGGATTTTCATCCAGTAATTTTTCATTTGTGCAGGAACCAGAACAGAGAGGCAGATTCTAATGGCTCAGTATGGTGTGTTCCATATATATAAAGCAAGTTTAAGCAGCATAACTGGAAGCCAATATAGGTAAACTGTTATCTTTAGAAAAAAATGCAACATTATACTGAAGATACAAGGTCAACAATACAATGTTTGATAATTTTTTCTTAAAAAGGCTTACATTGGGATTAAATGAAAATATGTTACATCGGTACTGAGACATGCCTTTTGTTAGAACTGATTGAGACTGGCTACAGGTTTCTTATTTATTATCAGGCATGTGCCTTAGTTCTTATTGTTCCGCTGAGATTTCACTAGAAAAATAATGCTCATGTGTGGGAGAAAACATGTTTTAAGCTTTGCCTGTTTATTTTCACGGGCTCGACGATGTCATTTCAGAATATCATCTTTATTTCAGGCATAATATTCTCAGTTCCTTTGCCTTTTCAACTCTTTAGGGTCTATTACATACCGCAAGTTAGCACATCATCAAAATACTATCAATAGTTAAAAAAAGTCAGGTTGATCATACTTACCCAAGGAGTGAGTGTTGCTTATATCTTGAAATGGTGTGCGGGAATCACCGTGATCGGGAGATGACATACCGTCACCCTCCTGTGAATCTACACATCATTAATTAAATCAAAAATCATTGAAATGTGGAATATAATCTGCACACCATATTTAGACTTAGTTAATCATTGGTAGTATTTTGGTGCAGACTGAGCAGAGCTACATTCTTACTCCATAATGTATATGATTAACTGTTCAAATTAGTCAGTACTTGATACTTTGGATTACCTTTTTCTTATCGATAACTTGTGTTTATCTACACATATCCAGTTATTGATGTACATGTTATTATGTCAAAAAATTTCCAGGAGTATGCTGCCAATAGAATATTAGCAAGAACTGGTTGACAAATCGGCAATTTCTTGTTTTTTCTAAGCATTTGTATATGATTCTGATATTTTGGTTTATCTATTTCTCAAATATTAGCCATGGTCTATGTGCACATGCTGCCAATAGAACGTTAGCCAAGAACTGGCTGATAGGTGAGAAAATATGGAGTGTTAAAAAAATGAGGAAGATCTAATCAATGAAGATATGAAGAAATGCAGAAACAAGGGAAAGACTAAAATCGCTTTACCGAGGTATTTTTGCTGTCGTGCCTACACCCAATCTTCTCAATTATTCCCATATAGAGGTATTTTTGATGTAGCATGGGAGTAGTACAGTTAACTGATTAAAACCGTGTCTTCAATTGAATCCAATTTTGTAGGAGGAAGGTAGAGTATAGTTAAATGTATAGTTAAATGAATACCATGTTTTACAGCACGGTGCAGTGTAGGATGTTGACGTCGCCGTGCAGGGAGGCGACAAGATTCCAGTAGTCTGGGTCAAGGGAGGTGAAGGAGAAGCGGCCACCTACTCGACGGTGGAGTGCAGGATGTCGAGTTCCCCTTGTAGGGAGGCGATGGTGTGGTGCCTTGCAAGGTCGTCGTGCAGGGAGGCAACGGTGTGGTGCAGGGCTGCAAGGTCGTCGTGCAGGGAGTCGACTAGGCGTCGTTTGGCGCGGTGGTGAATTGAGACGATTGTATAGGGTGAAATTGCTTTCAGTTTCCATTTTTGATAGCATACTTGCGTGATTGTAGGGATTGTAGGCAGCCACCATTACTTTTTGTTGTCGGTTTCCTTTTTAGATAGCAGACTTGCGTGATTGTAGGGTGTGCGGGAATTGTAATTTCCTCTGCGGTGAAGTATGGTCAGGCAACGACGGAAATTGCTAAGTGCACACCGGCCCTGCTAAAAGTAACGGTGGCTGTTAGATTGGGACTGACTGGACTCATCGTGTGGTTCTGATTGGTATGTGTATATAAGTGGGGTGTATATAGGAAAGATATTGTTTGACTGTTTAATAGTAGTAGAGATGTGAAAAGAGTTTCCAAATTGTATGGGGTGTCCATGTAGGGTTTATTTTTCAGTTTGTGGCATTTCTGGTTCCTTCGGTTATTGGCTTACTGCAATTTGATCCATGGTTGTATAGTCAAATTGACGAGGCATTGATGACGGTCTCAGTTGGTTGTTGTCTTTTCTCTCAGCGTTTGGGTATGCATATAATCTGTCCCACTCCCAAGGGAAAAATGATACGGTATACTATTTAGAGCAACTCTAACGTATCCCGTATATCCTGCCCCTTACAAACAAATATAAAGGACGCTAAAAATCTCGTTTACAGTCCCGCACGAGGATCCTGTAAATGGGACCGTGAAATGAATTCCTAATTTGTGGTTCCCGTTTGCGGGATCCGTTCTACGCCAGCTCGTAGCCCGACAACGTAAATTGTCCCATTTTCAGCCCAGTTTCATAAATTAGACAATACCAAATAGACAGGGGCGGATCTAAAATTTGACCATATGGGGGCGAGATGATTGTGATGATAAAATAGGTATACAACAACACTATATCGAATCTTAAATATATATAGTTTTGTTATCTGAACTTGTTCTATAATTAAGGCTTTATTTTATTTTCTAATATATGAGCATGTGTGTATACTATGTATATCAAAGTGTAACATTATATGCTCTGCAATTAAAAAAAGCAAGCTAGATTCTACTAGTTTGAGTGTAGGTCTATGCCCAGACCTATCGAATAAATCGGCAACTCAATAATTAGTTAATCACTAAATAGTTCATAAAAATTGCTGGTGTAAATAATCCGCAATTGATCTGACAAAACAATTTCTATTAGATGGGTAATCAAACTAGCAATTCTAGTGGCCAACATGCAATATATATGAGATCATACATTATGGCGATCAATTAACGAATTGGGCATGATGTGCGGCGATGACATGCCATAGTTGATAGTTCCCAGATGCACGGGAGTTGTGATTTCTATCTTCGCTAACTGGTAATCACGAACACGACAACGCCTGAAAACAAAATCCTGATCCCTGCGGCGACGCTTAACCAATGAGACCCTAACCCTAGGTAGGCGCCACCACGACAGAGATGGAGAATGGAGAAATAAATCGACTAGATCGTCGTGGGAAACCAAGTAGAGAAGAAATTGAGATGTGTCCCATGGATCAGACGATGATTGAACTGTGGTCTTGCCGATGCTTCAACAATACATATTATCCCTTGATGGTAATGTTCTGGACTTGTCCCATAAAGTTTCACCAATTAGCACGTTGTAGACATTGGTCTGAGCTAATAGACATAGTATTGCGATTAGCAGTTTAGCATCAAAACCAGTGCTAGCCCCCACTGCATATGGGGACAAACCATAGGGGGTCTGGTAGGACGGAGCACAAGAGGAGGACGTGGCGTGGGCACTGGCTTGGCCATGGCGGCGGGATGCATGATGCGGCCGTTGACTCCCATGTGCTTCCGCTTTTGCCCGGCCGCGCCGGTTGACAGCGGGAGCCGCTCGAGATCCCGTGGATGCGCGAGCCGCCGGAGTAGGGAGAGGTAGCACAACGGTGGCCGACTTCGCCGATATCTTCTTCGTCGGTGCGGGAGTGAGGGGGCAGCTCGATTGCGACTGCCCCCACCTGCAGATCTACTAGCTAGGTGTCAAAATAGCGCTCCGCGGGATGAATCTACAGTGCACCGAACTCTTTTTTATGGTTTCGTGATTTTTAGAGATCCGTTTGGATCAGTTTTTGACACAGAAACCCTAAAAAAACAGTTGTTTTGCTGTTTCTGCGTTTTTACGGGATCTCTTGGAGTTGCTCTTAGTTGTGCTAGGCACAAACCAAGCGCCCACCAAGCATGACGTGCATCGCAGTGAAGCTCGATCGGCATGGTACAGCGGAGCCGGGCTGCAGCATAGGAAGATCGAGCAATGCTCCGAACAGAGATAATTGTGACATGGCATCAACCGTAGAATTAATGATATGTATTTTGCTCCACGGGTGACAATTTCATCAAATAAAGTATAGCATTACACCATATGGTACTGTACAAATAATCGAATTGGATTTCCACGGGAGGATTGTGTGTGTGCATCGTCACTCAGCTCCATTCGGGCCAAGAAAGAGACTAAACAGAACGAAAGAACGAACAAATAACTCGAACCAAATTCATGAGGCCACACTTCACGAGCTGCTCCTCTCCATGAAGGCGAGGAACTCCTGGAAGTCGATCCGGCCGTCCTTGTCCCCATCGTAGGCGTCGATCATGCTCTGGCAGTCCTCGGCTGCCACGCCGGCGGCGAACCCGAGCGACCTGAGCACGCTCCTGAGCTCGCCGGCGTCGATGAACCCGTCGCCGTTGCTGTCGAAGACGCGGAACGCCGCCGCGGCCTCCTCCACCGTCGCTTCCTCCTCCTCGAACAGCGCAGCCGCCTCCTCGAACCCGACCGACGCGGCGCCTTGGCCCGCGCCCATCAATCCGAGCACCACATCCAGGTCGACCTCGGAATCGGAGGAGTCTTTGGCCGATGCGGGCGCTGACTCCGGCTCAGGGGCGGCCGAGCGGCTGGTGGCGGAGGAGGAGGAGGAGGATTTGAGGACGGCGGAGAGCCAGACGAGGATGACGTTGACGGAGATGGTCACCACGGCCTGCGCCACGGAGAAATTGAAGTAGCACGCGCCGGGCGCCGAGGAAGACATCTCCGTGTCCATGGCCTCTGTGGGTCTGTGTCTGCTTGATTCCTCTGCTGTTGCTGCTGCCCTGGTGCTTCTTGCTTGCTTTGCCTCTGCGACTCGTTGCGTTCTGGTCTGGATGCTATTGCTGAGACCGAACGCCTGCTTGGCATATATAGCACCCCGAGAGAGAGGGCGCGCGCGCGCGAACGAAGTCAGCACTCGCAAGGGAACCGGCGGTGGGGTGGGGTGGTGGGAACAAAGAAAGCAGGGACCGGACGACGGTTCCCGGAAGCAGGGAGGCGTCGTGGATACGCGGGGTTGTGCGGTGCCTTGCTTGCGGGGAAAGTGATGGATGGGGTTGTCGTGCGCGCGGTTGTTTTTGCCGCGGGGTTCGCGGGAGCTTCGCGGCGTGGAAACGTAGGGAGGGCGCGTCGACGTCGTCAGTCCGTCGCACGCACCGCACCGGCGACCCTGACCGTCTCGGTGGGAGTTGTTCGTTGGAATGGAATTCCACGCAGCGCAGCCCCCTCTTTCGCTTCCTTTTCCTAGTACTGGTCGTCGTCTCGTCTGGTACTCTTCTTTCTTTCGCATTGGTGTTGTCGGGTTCCTCCTGGTGGAACTTTGATTTGATTTTTTTGATGCGGTGCTGGGGGTGGACTGGACGCACGGACCTGGTGGCATAGGCGACCGGCGTGAACTACCAAGGTTGGTGAGCCAGCGCTTGATCGGATTTTTCCGTGGACCGGAAGACATAATTATTAAGGATATTATAACTGAGCCAACTAGAAGCTCTCTCACGCCGTCTATATTCTAGACCGTCCGATCATCCTCACCGAGTAATTCCTGGCCGTTAGATCTGCAGCAATCTCCGGAGTGGGCCGAATGTCCTTAGGGAAGCTACTCTGGAGGGAAAATCGGCCTTTCCTGGTTAAGTGGGCCTCAAAATGCCCAGTAAAGCCCACTTTGATTTGGAAATAGTAATACAAGGTTGAGAGTTTCGGTCTTAGTAAAAAAAGAGCCGGGTGATCTCTCACAGTGCCTCCTCTTCTCCCCGGTCTCAGTAATGCGAGGTTGAGAATTTCGGTCGTAGGAAAAAAAAAAGCCGGGAGATCTCTCACAGTGCCTCCTCTCCTCCCCGATTTCACCTAGGTGAACTCCAGTGCGCCGCCCGCATCAGGATCTCGAGCGGCGGAGTCCACTTCAATCTACCAGTTTGCCTGACGGCGGCGTAGCATAACTATTTACGTCCACAAGCGTGCCGGTCAGAGGCGTGGGGTACACACTCCCTCGACACCGACCTACGTCGAGCGACCAGGGGATGAACAGGGTACCACCGTTGTGGGGAAGGGGCCGTCCAACTCGTTGTCAGCAGTGGACGAATGGTTGGTTGATTTGACGGAGGCGCCGCATGTCAGGTATTCTGTACAATAGCTGGATGTTATTTCGGTCGTTATCCTTATCCACAGGTCAGATCTGTCGTGAAATTCAATTATTGGACGGCTCTTTTCAATTTTCTGTTGGTACTACTATAGAGTACAAACAAAGCTATTTATAATAATGAGGCAACATCGACTCTTGAAGTTTCTATTACCATGTAGCTTCTTTGATTTAATTTGCTTGCTACTCTAAATGCTAACCTTGCCGTAGATAGCCATCTTTCCATTCTGACGGCATGCATGATTTACTAATTCAAAGTAATTTTATGTGCTCCTGGACGACGTACCTTCCCTACGCCAAGACACTTTTGAGGAATGAAGCCATTAAATACAACCCACAACTGGTCATCGCAGGTCTCTTGAAAAATTATTATTGAACCAGAGCAGGTTTAGTTGAAAGGCATAATAAATCAAGATCAGCGCAACAATATTTGTTAGTTAACATATTGAATTAGTCATTGCTAAATCTTTTCAGGAATGAAGCCATTAAATACAACCCACAACTGGTCATCGCAGGTCTCTTCAAAAAATATTATTGAACCAGAGTAGGTTTAGTTGAAAGGCATAATAAATCAAGATCATCGCAACAATATTTGTTAGTTAACATATTGAATTAGTCATTGCTACTGCAGGTGTTGTTTCCATTGCCATCTACACGGGTAGAGAGGATGAAAAGGATCACGGGCCAAAGGCTTTGTTTACCTTGTAAGTACTAGTAAGCTTGCACGTGTAACGCACGACCCAACATGACCAAGATAATTGAAATTCAAAGAAGCATTTTTTAGTTGCAAAAACATACAATTCAAACTCCAAGTGAAGCAACTAAACTTTTTAACCACGTAATGCATTAATGTTGCAATGTGAAATAGAGACCATGTTACGATGAAACATACGTTGTGTGCAATAAAAAATTATTGTATTCATCTGAATGGTAACATTTTGAAACACAACCTCAAAAAATTATTCTATGCATCTGAATGATAACATTCTGAAACACTACCTCAAGTGCAGCAATAGTAAATGAAACTCCTACAGGAATAGAGAAGTTCTACAAAAGCAAGATCATCTTGCATGAACGTGTCATTGAAATTCGGCGTGTGATTGTCGGCGTATGGTTTCAAACCTCCAGTTCTTATAGCTGGTTGCAACATATACACAAAACCAAGTATAGATAAATACACTTACCTATTCATGGTAAGATAAGTAGACAAATGACACCGTAAAATCACATACCATTTCTTAACCTGTAATATGAAACCATACAAACCTACAGCTACCCCACCTATACAGCAAAAGATAAGAATATTTTTCTCATAGTTTACGTAGCTAAAAGAAAATAAAAGAATTTAATAATCATCTGAACTACATAAGAGAAGTAAAAAAGAAGAAGCAGGGATAAAGAAGTGGTTAAGAAAGAATTACAAAAGATAACCTCCTATACATCAAAGGATGGTGAACTTTTAGATACCGCCTTGGAATTTCAAATGAATAAAAGTTCAACAACTAAAATATATCTTGCTCCATTTGCACGTGTCACATCATAAGAAAACAAACTAAAATAGAATTATGTTCCATGACAATCGTTGGCAAACAAAAGGGGTATTTATGATGCAACACATGTTTGAAGGTGAGTCGTATTATTCATTATCCCAATTCAGATATTTCCTGACAGCAATTCAAAACATAATTTAAATTATGTTCAAAACTTTGTGAAACTTTGTTCCCTTGGTGGAGTTGGGAGTCCAATCTCCAATTTGATACACCACTCTGAAGGTTTACATTCTTATTAGAGATAATAAGTAGTATTCACAATCTAATACCAAAAGTTACATGAAAAGTTGAACAAAAAAATTGTCAAACATGTATTACGATGAAGATGACACCACCTTATTGCTTTTGTGCTGGAAGGAAGATGCCTAACAATACTCTTATTTCATTTCTATATTTAATATGGGCAATAAAGATGCATAAAGTAACTTATGTGAGCTTGGTAGAAAGGTTTACCTTATCATTAAGATCACTTATATGAGCCTGGTCAAAAGGTTTACATTCACTCTGGAGTCAAATAATAGAATAAGATTTGTACAACTTTCCAATGGAATAAAAGAGAAACAACATGCAAGGCAAAGATTGAAGGAGCCCCAATGATCAAAGATACTCGTGTGGGGCCTTGCTCCACTAACTTGGTTTTTCTTCTTATGTAGGTCTGCAACTAAAAACATAGAATAAGTCAAGTAACATTCTTCAAAATAGTTGTTTTGCAGGACATGTAGCTAAGTTCAGCGTAGGTGTTATCTTGGGACAACATTTTAACTCATGCCTAGAATTTGTTGGTTAGCTCTGTCCAGAAATATCACTACACGTGTTGTCGAAACATGAATACTCGTAAGTAAGAAGTATAAATGACTATCAAAATGTTCCACACATTACCTTTGCCTAGAATTTAGTATAACTCATATCTTAGATTGGCGTTTTTGTTGGCAATGACTCAAACATAATGCATACATATCTTTGCACCATCAGTTTATAAAACGTAGCAGACAAAATGGTCAATTAGTTTTAGGCTAAGAAGAAATTTGAATATTTCTGAAATCACAATAAATATAATGAGAGACAAGGCAATTAGATAATACAGATCTAAAAGCACATGCACTAACGCTATTCCTTAAATAGTATAAGGATCTAAGTATAAAATTTTATGACATGGTCCAGATTTTTTCTATCACGGTCTAGAGTAGCAAAATTTATGTGGTGTGGCTATTCTAAGGAACGCCTTGTGTGCACTATTCTCATCGGCTATTGTGCTAATTCTGAAGTTTGAGAAGAGTCAAACTTCTCTATTGGAAGCACAAAATCAGCTAACCTTGGATTCTCATGTCACCGTGAAGCCACATGTCTTCACATGGATCACTAAGACTGAAATTATACACCCGTGTAATCAAAATCTGCACCACAAGAACTGAGATTGGAGATTGAATATAGTGGCCTTCCACAAAGTATGCATTTATCGGTGCCCAAATCAGATCTGAGACTTTAAGCACCGGTGCCCTCCACTGCACAGCAGGTGCCGCAATTTTTTTTAGGGAAACTGGAGCACCTAGATGCTCGGATGCCCAAACTCAGATGTCAATAAAAAATTCGTTTTGTTGAACCGTCAACTGCATCGTACGCTCCATCTCAACTAGAAACTCCCGGGAAGAAGGTGGATGTTGGCTTTGCGTTAATATTCTATCCCAATGTGGGTCCTGCATCTTTTTTTGGGCATCGCATACACTGTGAGACCGGAGCCTAAACTATTTCTCAGGGCACCGCTGACAAGCTGACAACCTTTTCATACTTTGGGCATTGGGAACGTTGTGGAAGGCTTAAAAGGGCTTTTGCAGCCAGCTCTTACTCTCTATACCACCACAGCGTTCAGTGTTGGAAGGAGCGTCGCCAGAATTGAGGAGGGGAGGCCTCGATGCACGCGGGGTGGACGTCAAGCGCGGCCGCAGTGGACGTGGACGTACTCGGCGAGTTGGCACGTACTCCCTTCGTTTAGAAATATAAGATGTTTGAGCTTTGTGAAAGGAGTGTATCTAGACCCCTTTTATTTTATAGGTTCACTCCGAACCTATACACTAAAAGACATCTAGATACATTCGATTCACAAAGCTAAAACATCTTATATTTTTAAACGGAGGGAGTACCTTCTGCTGGCAGGATCATCGCGGGCCGATGCCTCGGAGGGGAACAGGCGGCGACACGAGCTTGGACAGGCGGCACCAGCTTAGGCCAGCAGTGGCCAGAGGCGGAGGAGCGTCGCTGGAATCGACGTGAACAGCCTCCTCGGACACCAAGGCATTGGCAGAGAGGCACATGTTTTTTTAGGGCGATGACGGCGGGCAGTAACGCAACGCAATTAAAGGGGAGAGGAATTAGCGGGGTCATTAATGAGCCATTAAGATGAAAATAATACTCCTACGGAGTTTATGTGATCTATTAACGGGGTAGTGGAGCGATTTATGTTTGGCTGAACGTCCTCTTCCTGGCGGAACAAATCAATCTCAACCGTAGTTGAGGATCAGCGCGACTCTGGCGGTCAGATTTCATCAAGGGAGAATGATCTGATGGTGTTGATTGTTCTGTGTACACACAGATGGGTGGATGTAGGATAATTCAAGTTTGCTCTTTTATAAGTAGTTTAGATAAGTATCCTAAATTTGTTTTCCCAAGACATGACAATTACTAACATTTTAATCCCATGGCCACATTACTTAGGTAAATATTTCAATGTAGACAGGGCCCGCGCAAACATAAGCCATTGTTGTATTTGTTATTGTTTGTTTCAGGAGAAACATCTAGCAGCCTTTACCTCCATTCGATGGCGACCATCGGTCGATCGTGACACCATACTTACAACACATAGGGATGGCGGCGGCGAGCAGTCAGGCATCCATGAGACTGCTTCCCTTCGATCTCAGTGGCCCATGATGCTCTAGAAGGTACTGCTGGTAAGCATTTCTCTGCTATTAAGCATTTGTGTAATGCCCTTTTGCGACACTGCACCTCCACTTCCCTACATATATCCCTTCTGCTTGCGTTGCTAGATGTGTTTTAATATCACTCAAGCGATCTTCTGCATTCTGGATCCTAACACAATGTTTACCGGCTGATTTTCCAGTTCTAGAATTCCTCCTTGCCTATTTCTAGTGAATTAAACACAGCTTTATTATTGATCTGTTGCGGTTCAAATTTTCGTCAATGAAAAAATACTTACAACTGTTGTAAAGCGATGATTGTACCAAGCAGGAAAGCTCTTCCACATGGTGATTTATTGATGTGCCTTTACCATGTAGTTGATCAATTGTCACCAAGATTTATGCTCATATGTCATAAATCTACATCTGTAAGTCATCTTCTAATAAATTCTCAAAATTCTTTGTCCAACTAATTTCCATATAGCCTTCTATGAGAGTACCAGCCATCTAAGCTTGTTAGCAATGGTTCAGAAAATATTCTAGGACTATGTTGGCCTAGCTCAGGTTTGTTCAGATCTTACTATAGATCATTATTTCTGTGCTTCCAATAAATTCTGGAATAATAATGTTTGATTATAAAAGGTGAGTTAATTGTTAATTTTTTTAGCATGGTTGATATCATATTGAAACCACTAAGAGATCAAATCTGATGTATGGGTATCTAGCGTTTATTAATATAGCATACACTATTGATGCGTTTGGTGAAAACTTTGGCAATTTGAAAGAGGTAGTTGTGTCATGCTCTCCCATTATCTGATATCGAAAACTCGTTTCCCTTGTGACGGGAGATTATGTCTTTGAAGGGCCCAAAGGTTTTGATATTACAAATAAATAAATAAAAATTGACATTGTAAAACCTACCATCCTATCGCAAAAATTGACAGGCTCGGCAACACGCGCCATCATGATCTAGTAGTTCTGATAGGCCGTCTTCATCTCGTCTAGTCCGCCGTTCAATGAGGCCTTGGTATCTGCTTCAGCCAATTCATATTTCAAATCGACATGACAATTGACTTGAGTTGGTTTTTTTTCTTCGCAGGGCTATTTCATACTCAACTAAAGAGCAGGCACCTTCCTGGGGCTTGCTCAGGTTTACCCCCATGATATTCCCAAACATATTTGTTATGTTTGCCAGCGGGGGGAGATTATAAGTAAAATTTACAATGCGCCACAAAAGACGAGCAAAAACACATGATATAAACTAATGTTCTTCTGTTTCGTGTGATCCACATAAACAACATTTGGCACACCTAACCCAGTTCCTCTTAGCTAAACTATCTTTTGTGAGCAATACTTTGTTATTAAGAAACCACATAAAAATCTTAAACTTAAGTGGAATTTTCAGTTTCGAAAGATATTTTCAAAGAAAAACTGTATGATAATTCATAAGATCCTCATACACGGACTTCACGGAAAAAACACCCGAGGAAGTTAAGTTCCACACAAACCTATCTTGATCCTCGGACAGATGTACCATCATAAGTCTTTGGCACAAGTGTAACCACTCAGTCCACTTATTACTAGCAAGAACCCTCTTGAAACCAATATCTAGAGGCACCCCGACCCAAAACATGTCCAACAGTGATATTTTTCCCTTTGCACAATGTTATATAGAGATTTATATTGTTGTGTGGTGTATCTCCTAACCATGTATCTTCCCAGAACCTAGTTTTTCAACCATCCCCAATTTTTAAATGTCTTGCAGCCAAGAACTCTCTCTTTACAATCATAAGTCCCTTCTAGAATGGGGAGTCAGTCAGTTTTGCTTAGACTTTAGAGAGCGTTTTTTGGCCTAGGTACTTGTTGTGTAACAACTCTTTCCATACCCCTTCTTCATCAATAAGTTTAAAATCCATTTGCTTAGTAAATATTTATTTTTCAGTTCAAGTACCTGAATACCAGAACCACCTTGGTCTTTGGTCTACATATTATATTCCACTTTGTTAATCTGGATTTTATTTTGTTCTAATCACTTTGCCAAAAAAGTGAGACCTATAGAAATCTAATCGCTTCCTGAAACCATTAGGTATTTTTAGAAACGATAATATAAACATAAGTAAACTTGTTAATACATAATTGATTAGAACCAAGTGATCGCCATAGGATAAAAGCTTGTCGTTCCAGCAAACTAACTTCCCTTGGAATCGAGTTTCCACAAGATACCTATCTGACTTTTTTAGTTTCCTATAATGGATAGGCAGTCCTAAATAGCGAACAAACAAGGAACAAGCCTCACATCCAAAAAATTGTATTGTTATACCTCATCTTTTGCCTTGACAAAACAAAAAAGCTTGCTCTCGTGGAAATTAATTTTTAACCCTGGCAATTGTTCAAAGATGTATAGTATTATTTTAATGTTCACGGCTTTCTATAAGTCATGTTCCATAAACAAAATTTTATCATCTGCATATTGTGGAATTGATACCCCGCGATCAACAAGATGTGGTCAACATATCTACAACAATATTAAACAACATCGGGCATAGCGGATCTCCTTGTCTCAATCCTTTCTTAGTTTGTAAGTAGTGTCCGGTATCATTATTGACTTTATTCAAGCTTGATTTCAATGTGGAGAAAATCATGGTGTTTACCATGACACTACTACTGGTCGAATAAGTTAGTGGGCAAGTAGCCATTGCTGAGGTAGATCAAGTCTGTAATCCGCCTTCCCTCTGACACTGATGTCAGCCATGCAGGGTCATTGACTGGAGTAGTAGGAAAATATTTTTTTTGACATGCCGTAAGAAAATAATACTCCCTCCGACCCATATTAGTTGACTTGAATTTGTCTAGATTCGGATGTATCTAGACATGTTTTAGTACTAGATACATCCGAATCTTGAAAAATCCAAGTCAACTAATATGGGTCGGAGGGAGTATTTTTTTGATATGCCGTAGGAAAACAATGTTGGGAAACGAGAATTAGGGGATGCGGCGTGGACAACCAAGAAGATGAGGATGATGCCCTATACTTGAGTTAGTTTTACTGTTAGAGAATATTATTGTTGAGTTTGATTAGTTAGAAGTGGATCAATCGCCAGACGAGAATTTTTCTTCTGATCTGGCCAAATGAGAATTGGAAGATGACTCGGAAACTAAGTGATCGATCAACATGCAGAAGGTGCCATATTCTCGCTCCATAACAAACAATAATTTTTGTGCACGTTGTTCAACGTTCTGTAACGGAGCAACATATGAGACTCGACCACGACAGAGCTCGATTGTCTCACCTGCGGGTACGTTTAATTATGCTCATATCAAATTTTCTGCCCATAAATATGGTTTACATGATTATGACTATGTGTCACATTGTGCTATGTCCAATCCAGCTTTCATGAATTCTTTTATAGGAACATCGCATGCGTCCTCAACTAAAGAAACTCAAAGTGGGAGTAACAAGTTTTCTAACCATACGCATGTTTCACCAAGCTATGTGGGTTATCACCAAGCAGGTTCGACTATTTCTGAACATTCGATGTCAAAAGATGTGGGTTTTGAGAAGTCTGAGACGAATAGTCACCAATCTGATATGTTGTCTATCTCTCAAACGGTAGGGATGCCTGTAATGCGTTGCAGAATGTAGGTTGGTCGTTGAATCCTACATCACAATTATTTTTGAATACGGAGGAAACAAAATCTGGAAAATTTATGAATATGAATTTTGCTAAACCTTATTCTCTTTGGGATATTGACAATGTGTCATGTTTAGGAGCAGTTCTGCCTGAATCTTTGACTAAAGAAGGGAGAGGTGGCTCCTGGTCTGCAGAGCACGCTGTGCAGCGATGAGATCGGGAAGCCTGGTGATGCCCAGAACCGGATGATGAACACCTCTAGTGTTGACAGACAGGAGGTGGTCCGGCCAACGAAGGAAGAGGTTATCCATTTTGGTGGAGTGCAGCCACCAATTGGAGTGAGATCAAGTGGGCGTATTCAAGATCAACCTGATGCTGATGTTCCGCAAATGGAAAGAGCAATGTTATTGACTCAGCGCCGAAATGATGTCTATGGCCAAGGTACGAATCTTTTGAATAAATTTGCTGTTTCATCTTTTACTGAGAAGGAAGTTATTGGTAGGGCCAACTGTTTGGGGGTTTTGATGGGGAGTAGTATAAAAGAAAAAGAAAAGGCAACAAGGTTGATCATAGACACCGAACTAAATCGAAATTTAACAATGCTTAAAAACCAAGTTGGAGACACTTATACTTCTGGACAAAACCATTTAGTTGCTCATGCTTCTACCCTATGTGAAGACTTGTTAGATGATCATAGTCCTGTGAGTGAAAGTTTCTTGGATTTAGATGTTTCTTGTCCGAAAGTGATATGCTCAAGGATATGTAAGTCTTATGATAAGACCAACGTGAGAAGAAGCACACGTGTAAGAATTAAAACTACTAAATCCTGATGGAAGGATTGAGAGGAATGACATGGAATAGCGAGGGGTTTAAAGATCCGGCGAAACACCTTTTTGTTAATGAGGCAATTAGAGATTATCGGTTAGATTTTATTGCGTTATTGGAAACATGTAGATCTCATTTTATGGGACCCTTCTTAAAACACCTTGCTGCCGGTAGAGATTTTCTTTGGTTTTTTCTACCTCCACATGGAAGATCTGGAGGAATTTTGGTTGGGATTAATGCAGAAACACTACAAGTTAAAAAGGTAGAAACAGGTGATTATTGTGTTAAACTTCAAATGAGATCTAAGCATGATGGATTCAAATGGATCCTTATGCCGGTTTATGGGGCGACACAGGATTCACATAAACCACTGATTTTGTCTGATTGGTCCGAATGTGTGAGACAGAGTCTTTATCTATCTTGCTAGGGGGAGACTTTAATATCTTAGGCAAAAACAAGGAGAAAAGTAATCAGAATTTTTATCCTAGGTGGCCATTTATGTTTAATGCGATAATTGAAAGTCTTGATCTGTGAGAGATTGCTTTATCAGGAAGACAATTCACATGGGCGAATAGACGGGATAATCCAACATTTGAAAAATTGGACCGTATCCTGGCGAGTGTTGAATGGGAATATAAATTTCCTTTGGTAACGGTGCGAGCTCTGACATGGTCGGGCTCGGATCACAGACCTCTACTAATTGACTCCGGCCATCAAGCATATATAGGAAACAAAGCTAAATTTTCTTTCAAGTTATCTTGGCTGCGTCTAGATGGTTTTTTCAAATGATTAAAAGAGAATGGGAATCTGTTGTTGAGGGTAAGACTCCTATTCTTAGATGGCAGAATAAAATCAGACACCTACGACGTTTTTTGAGAGGATGGGCGAAAAACCTTAGCGGTAAATATAAGAAAGAAAAAGAGCACTTATTATCAATTATTGATGAATTGGATATTAAGGCTGAGACCATTCCTTTGTCTGTTCAAAAGAAGGACAAACTTAAAGAGGCGAATGAATGCATTAATAAAATTAGACGTGATGAGTGGACCAAATGGGCCCAACGTGCTAAGGTTAAACATGTTCAAGTAGGGGGAAATAATACTAAATATTTTCACTTAATTGCAAATGGCAAACATAGGAAAAAGAAAATTTTCCAACTTGAGCAAGACGAAGGAACTATTGTGGGGGAGAATAATTTAAAAGTATATATTACGGAATATTATAAAAAGCTATTTGGGGAGCCGAACCATAATGATGTCACCTTAGTGGAAGATAGGACAGATGATATCCCTCAACTATCAGCGGAAGGAAATGTCATTCTTTCTGCTGAGTTTACTGAGAAAGAAGTTTTTGAGGCTATATCTCATATAGAACATAATAAAGCTCCAGGACCGGATGGATTACCTGCAGAGTTTTATCAAACGTTTTGGGATGTCATAAAGAAAGATATCATGGATCTTTTTGTTCAATTGAAAAAGGGAGACTTGCCTCTGTTTAAATTGAACTTTGGGACCATCACTCTTCTACCTAAAAAAGAGAACGCCACACAAATACAACAGTACCGACCTATTTGTTTACTTAATGTTAGCTTCAAATATTTACCAAAGTGGCTACTAATAGAATCACTGAAGTGGCAAGTAAAGTAATTAAACCCACACAAACCGCTTTCATGCCTGGACGACACATTCTTGAGGGTGTGGTCATTTTGCATGAGACTATCCACGAGTTGCATCGTAAAAAATTAGATGGCGTGCTTTTCAAAATTGATTTCGAAAAGGCATATGACAAAGTGAAGTGGCCTTTTTTGCAACAAGTTCTACGCATGAAAGGTTTTGATCCACAATGGTGTGAGTGGATCAAACAATTTGTGCAAGGTGGGAGTGTGGGAATAAGAGTAAATGGTGATATTGGACACTATTTTCAAACTAGAAAAGGGTTGCGACAAGGGGATCCTCTGTCTCCAATTCTTTTCAATATTTTAGCAGATATGCTAGCTATGCTAACTGGCCGTGCAAAAGAGGATGGCCAAGTAGGAACCTTATTCCACATTAGGTGGATGGTGGGGTCTCTATCCTTCAATATGCTGATGATACCATAATCTTTATGGAGCATCATTTGGAAAAAGCGGTCAATATGAAACTAATTCTTTCTATTTTCGAATAGTTGTCGGGTTTAAAGATTAATTTCCACAAGAGTGACATTTTTTGTTTTGGTAAAGCAAAAGACGTGGAACTAGATTACAAGCATCTTTTGGGTTGCGAATCTGGTTCACTACCTTTCAGGTATCTGGGTGTACCCATTCACCACAGAAAATTAAAGAATTTAGAATGGAATCCTGTAGAGAGCCGCTTCCTTTCCAAACTTGGTTGTTGGCAAGGGAACTTGTTATCCTATGGGGATAGGTTGATTCTTATAAACTCAGCTTTAACTAGCCTACCCATGTTCATGCTTTCTTTCTTGGAAATTTCTAAGGGAGTAAGAAAATGTTTAGACTTCTATAGATCCAGATTTGTTTGGCAAAGTACAGATACTAAGAAGAAGTATAAACTTTCAAAATGGAGTATAGTCTGTCGTCCGAAGGATCGGGGGGGCTTAGGCATAGAAGTGCTTGAGATGAAGAACAAGTGCTTACTTAGCAAATGGCTATTCAAACTTTTAACTGAAGAGGGTATGTGGCAGCAACTTCTACAAAACAAATATCTTGGTGATAAAACATTATCTCAAGTAGAAATAAAACCAACAGATTCCCCATTTTGGAAAGGATTGATGCGAGTAAAAGATTTGTTTTTTACTCATGGTTCCTTTACAATAGGTAAAGGTGAAAGTGTTCGTTTCTTGGAAGATGTCTGGTTAGGGGACACATCATTGGCTAAACAATATCCATCGTTATACAATATTGTTAATATGAAAAATGTTCTGGTATCAAATGTCCTTGCACACACACCTCTTAACATTGGTTTTAGAAGGGGTTTGACTCGTAATAAGTGGACACAATGTCTACACTTATGCCAGAGGCTAATGATGGTTCAATTAAACGATACTCCGGATAAATTTATGTGGAAATTAACTACCACAGGTGTTTTTATTGTTAAATCTATGTACTTAGATCAGATGAATGGTCAGACAAGATTCTTACAAAAATACCTATGGAAATTAAAAATACCACTTAAAGTCAAAATATTTATGTGGTTTCTCAAACATAAAGTCCTTTTGACTAAGGATAATCTTGCTAAGCGTAAATGGATGGGATGTCAGAAATGTTGTTTTTGTGATTCATTGGAATCTATAGATAATTTATTTCTTTCATGCCCTTTTGCTCGCATTATTTGGAGAATTGTTTATTTTACTTATAATATTCCTCCACCATCCAATATTATGAACATGTTTGGTAATTGGCTAAATGCAGTTGATAAAAAAGATAAGGCTAGACTACACATTGGAGTGTCTGCTTTATGTTGGTCCATTTGGACAACTTGAAATAACATTGTTTTTAACAAACAAACGAGCACAATTTTTTTGTAGGGTATTCGACTAGCGGTGCACTGGATACAACTATGGTCCCACCTACTCCCGGCGGATCAGCGGGAACCTATGGATGCTGGACGCCGCCGTCTGCTTATGGTTGCACATGACTTTTATTTCCAGGCTACTGGGTGGTGGCACGTTAGTAGAATTCAAAATGGATAGCGTCTTGTTGCTTTTCATTTTTAAATGGTTGATACATGTTTCAACCCTTTATGATCCATGAATATAATAACTTGAATACTGTTTGGAATGATGCAATAAATCAGGCTGTGTGCATCACTTGATACAGAGGCCGGGGCTATGCTCCCCATTTCGAAAAAAATGAGACTCGACCTAGAAAAAATCACATATGATTCTTAATGGGCTAGCCAAGAATTAGTCGGTCAAACTTTTTGTCCCCATGAGACACCAGACACTCATCTTGATTAATAGTAAGAAGATTTCGGTATATATGTGGAATTCTCTAAATCCTAGGTCAACAAAGATTGCAGCTAAAGTATGGAACTTAGTTATTGTTGGCTAGAAAAGCACGGTATAGGCATACATCACGCAACAATTGCTCAATTAACCCCGACGATCTCTTACTACAACAACCCTAGGCTGAAGGAGACGAGATTGCACCTGGAACTGTCCGGCGAGTTCTCGTCGAGCACCTCGATCTTCCTTATATATGTTATGCGTGCCATATAGAGCCATGGCGCGTAATGACAAGCAGGTATGTAGTGCCACCCTTGATTTTACCTTGTCTCTCACAATCTTGGCGAAGCTGAGTCCATAGTGTGTCACCTTATTTTTTTATCGTCCACCGCACACTTGCCTAGCCCTTGGACATGAAGGTCAGTGATGTTATTTATCGAATGAGTTGTGGCTGGCCTCGCAACGTTTCCCTGAGAGTGAATGGTTTTGCCGATTACCTTCTTAAAAAGGTTCGGGGAATCCTTAAGACGGTGATTTCACTTTTCAGACATCATTAATAGCTTCACCATGGGAAAGTGGATATTGCTAGGCTTAACTTTGGGATTTCCCGCTCATTCGAAAGTCTAAGGGTGTGCAAGAATCCCAAAATTGTATCAACATGTAATGGTTATGTAGTTAACCAATTAAAGGTGGTCAAGTATTTGACCCATTACTAAGGGCAATGAGAGATATTCTAGAGGCTTATGCTTTGGCGACCAATTCTAGCTTCTTGACTAACGTGCCAATTAAATCTTGTATATTTCTGTTGAACAAGTTTATGTTAAATAGGTCTTACATCCTTACTGTGGGCAGGGGGCATTGCCCCCATGGCCCTAATTAAATGATTTTATATGTCTTTGACTTTTCCATCCCAATTTCTGACCATTCACCCAAGACGTAAACATAGAGTAATAGTCAGTTTCTTCGGCCACCCTGATCCTCCTTGAGGCTCTCGACATTGTCCCAATGATGACGTGGGCGCCGTTCAACGGAATACGACACGTGCCTGGGCGATTTATACAGTGTGTCATAGATGGAGGATAACGATGTCCACAACATCCACACTGAGTCTCCAAAGCATCAATACCACGTTGTCAAGGATCGCACGTCGACACATGACACATACAACCTTGTCCCCGATGTGATGAAGTACGACGACCTTGGCCTGAACGACCAAATCCTCTACTTGTTCATGGGAAATAATTCTGCCAACGACAACATCAGCTTTGTTGCCAAATCCTTATCCTCTTTGAGGGGTGGTGCTATGGTAAACCAGCCTGACGCCAACCTCCTCCACTTCTGGCACAAGTACCGAAGATTAGAAGAGGGGTAGGCAAGGAAAGGAAAGGAGATGAGGTAGTTGGTGGACGTGATGGAACGAAAATATCACGTCGATAACAACATGGAGTTGATCGGCAACCTCATCTTCGGCTCTAGGGAATGTCCCAAGTTCCTCAATTCCATCTAGTTGGCATCTCTGGACGATTTGTAACATCCCATTTTCAGTAATCTTGTTTAGTTGTCAAGAAGGCAAAAATCTGAGGGAACAAAAAAATCTTTCCTTGTGGTGTGATGTTTGCTTGCTTGTGATACACATGTTTGCACTCGGTGTTGTGGTTAGGATTACTTCCTCCTCTTCTGATCAATTACAAAATCTATTTAATAAATTTTTCTTGGCTTATTTTACATATTATCAAATGTGCTGGTATTTCAAAACATGAGCCAAGATGCCTTTGCAACCCCAACTATTTTAGTAACTTCTATTGACAAACCTATGGATATATATATATATATGATATCATCTTCTTATGTTTTGAAGATAGAACTTCCAAATGGTCATACCTCTAGGTTCTCCAAAACCTTTTATAAAACTTTTGAAATTCCACTGTACCAAGGGAGTCTTAACTTCTTCAAAACTCCAACCTTTCAAAATACTCCTCTATACCTCAAGCTAGGTTTGATGGTATCCATAGTGGTAGTAGTTGAGATGCTTGTTAAGATGAATTGCCTTGATATGCTTCCTTACACCAGATTGTCTGGACTTGTTTGCTTAGGAAGTAGTATGATCTACCCTAGGAGCTCATCCTCTAGTACCAAGCTAACTTAAGAATACAACCTATAATCCTGAAGATAAAATGACCAAACCCTAATATGAAGACCATCGCCCTCCCTGTTATTAGGATCAACTCTTGGAAAAATACTTAAAACCCTTAACCCTAAATCTAAGGCCATGTGCCTCTTCTACACTCATCCTTCTGATGTGTTCTACCATCCCCATACTATCACTTGACCAATAAACACACTAACCAAGTTTTCCAAGCTTGTCTTGATCTCTAGTTATTAAAGTGACCATCTAATTCCTTAACCAGATCACTTTTGAGTTAAATATTTCTAGTAGCTTACAAAGCAATGAAGACCAACTCTAATCATGAATCCATTCTACTCAATATACACTTTAACCTTATTCCCTTGGTCATGAGTTGGAACCTTGCATTCCATCAAAACGACTAGATCTTGAACCCTAGTCAAAAAACCTAAAACTGCCAAAAATATGACTAAGTCTGGAACTGTTATCATGAAACCCTCATCGAGTCTCTGCCTATATCAACCCTTGTGCATTTTTTGAAATGTACTTGAACTATATTGTAAACCATCATTATTAGTTACAAATACCACTCTTTCCCTTGACTAAATCATCCTTTGACCCACTTGTTCTTGATGGTTTTCCAGGAAAGAAAATAATCTTTTCGGTAAACCTTATCAACATTGATAGGGCAAAGATGTCCAATCTTTTGATGAGATGGCGGATAATCAATTTGGGTGGAGTTCGGGCTTGACGATCCGACTACATGTGCGAGCACGAGCGCCAATACAATCGCTAGGCCAATCTCTTGGAGGTTACTGATCTTGCAGAAGCACGATCAGCCTGACCATCGAGGGTCTTAATTCCTATCTGAAATCAAGAACAAGTAAGAACTAATATTGCAATCAAGATATTGCTGATATAGATGAAAGCTTTATTGAATAAGGTGGGATCCTGAATAGGTGCGAAGTACATGAGGTCTCTTCGACACTCAAGCCTTGGTGAAGTTGCAACGATAGCTAACTTTTAGTCTAAAGAAAATCCGAGTTCTAATGATGAATGGGAGGTGGTTTATATGGAGGAAGAGACAGGATTTTCGTCCAACCCTAATGGGCCATCCGAAAACACCTCTAGATGGGCCTTCTTCCACTGAAACGGCCTTCGGAAAGTCCCTATATTTTCTAGCTCGAAAATACATGGGTCTGGCCCATAAAATAAGGTGACGCAACACCAAATAAAGCCTTGGACGAATAATATGAGTAGGTATCTTGTGAAATTCGTCCAAGCATCCTTTGTAGCATTATGGTGGCTTCAAAGTCCTGATATCTCCAGTCGCAGCGTCATCATCAATCGTTGGAGTAGCGAGTGTATCAGTAGTAGGAATGTCCTGATCATCCTTCCCTTCTTGAATTCAAGTCGCCCTCGATGCAATCTTATCTTCCTCTCCAAAATGTCTCTCCACGTAATTCATGTGTATTGTATAGCTCCATTGGTGGAGTAGTCTTCTCTTGCGTCTTAACGCGTGGTTTGTATAACTCCATAATTCTGCATGTAATAACAAGATGTGTTGTATCTCTGTATTTAATACTTAAATAATACATAAAATTATTAGTACTAGAATTCACCTGAAGAACATGGCCAGAAGTAATAGTATTGGTTATATCCAGGCTATTCATGTCCGCATCAAACATGCCTACTTTGGCATAAGATCCTATCTCCATCCCATTCTCTTTTGACCAACACTTGGAATGATTTTGACCTACTAAAGTTGGTCTATCAACCCACACTTCCCTTGTTTCAATTGGATCCCTAAGCTTCTTAAACCCACATGGTTTTGGGAGGCTAAATAATAACCCGCTTTGACACCCTTATTTTCAATAAAGTTTGGCATCAATCCTAGGAGCACAAAATCTTGATCAAAGTCATCTCTTTGTACCATGATAATCTACATAACTTGGTATATCTATCCATATATCCCACGATCCAAGGGGAGCTCTGAGCTCCTTAATCCAACAAGGGATTCGTGGTATAAAAATATTCTAGCCCAATATCCTCTTTCCCACTTTATTTCTTGTTTTCTTAAAACCAAGTCTTGATTTCCAAAACCCAAGGTGTGAAAATGATGGCTACACTATGAGGACAATATCTACCTTGGAGATAAAATTTAATAAAGACTTGTCCATTATTATTTCGGCCTTAAACAATTTACTTCTTCTCTTCTATAAAAACTTCAAACTCTTTCTATTGAATAAAGTTAGTTTTTCTACAAAACACTTTTCCAACTCTAGGTACATTTGAGGTCCATATTATGTTCCCTACCCTACCACTTAAAAATAAATATTTTTGAAGAGTTTTATTATTTATTTTTGCCCATTTTCTTAAATGGCAGAAATGAGAAAATAAATGTTTTAAATACCTATTTCTCCCATAAATATGCCCACTTCTTTGATCACTCCAGCACCCACCCCTTTGTCCTGGTCGAGCTACACTGTAGCAATGCACTATAGCACCACCCTACCACTTGTCCTTTGTTCTTGGAAGGGAAGTAGAGTGAGGTATAAGCATATCTTGCCATATATTTTAATCACAATAGTCATCTGATACGTCCATTTTGCATCACTATTCTATATCATAATTTACTGTTATTCATTGATATATTTCATATTAAGAGATGACACTTATGTTATGTCATCTATTTTTGCATGGTTGATGACTTTTGGAGCATGGACCGCTACAGTCAGAATTCTGATGGAAAATGTGTTCTTTGGAGGAAAAATTTGCGAAGATAAAAAAATCCGAGAAAATACATGGAAAATTCTATTTTTCCAGAAACGAAGATTGCCAGAAGGGGGAGTGGAGATTGGCCATAGGGGGGCCACACCACCCCCTGGCGTGACACCCCTGGGCCATGCCAACAGGTGGTGTGGCCGCCCCGACCCAGTCCAGGCTCTCCCCACTGGCGTATATTATCCCCTTGAAACCCTAACACCTGGAGAGCGACCACAGAAAGATTTCACCACCTCTATGGGGGCAGAAAACATCGACAGGGAAAGATCTCTCTGGCAGATAGAATTCTGCTGGGGGAATTCCTTCTCGGAGAGGGGAGATCGTCGCCATCAACACCACCATCAAGCTGGACTTCATCGGGATCATCATCATCACCATCATCATCTCCACCAGCACCATCATCACCACTTCATACCGCTGGAACAATTGTGTTGAATCTTGCATAGGTCTTAGAGGAAACTTTCCCGATGTTGATTACTCCTTGAAGTTGATGGTATTGAGTGAACCATTGAATTATCGTTTATGTTCAGATTATTACATATCATTATATCATCTCTGATCTTGATCCATATGATGTCTTGTGAGTAGTTCGTTTAGTTCTTGAGGACATGGAAGAAGTCATGTTGTTAGTAGTGGAATTGGGTTGAGAGAGATTCAATAGTTTGATATTTAAGTTGTGGTGTATTTCTTCTAGTGGTGTCATGTGAACGTCGACTACATGACACTTCACCCTTATGGGCCTAGGGGAATGCATTGTGTATTTGGCTACTAATCGTAGGGGTTGCCGGAGTGACAGAAACCTGAACCCCTATTAGGAAACCTTTGCACAAGGGATGTCAGGGTCTTAGAGTTTAAAGCTGTGGTTAGGTTTCTACCTTAATTACTTTCTTGTACTTGCAGATGCTTGCAAGGGGTATAATCACAAGTATGTATTAGTCCTAGGAAGGTCGGTACATTAGCACAGGTTCACCCACACAACACTTAGAAAACTAAAGAAGATTAATAAACTATATGAAGCGAAAGCACTTGACGATATTCTCGTGTGTCCTTGAGAACGTTTGGTCATCTTAAGTAATACAACCGACTTGTCCTTTGCTAAAGAAAGGATTGGGCCACTTGCTGCATTTATTATTATTGTCTTTTATTTACTCGTACTTTATTTATCTGCATTATCAAAAACCCCTAAAAATCCGTTTGCTAAGTATTTATAGAGAATTCTTGCTCTAAGCCATTCGCCAACACCTTCTGCTACTCGTTGGATTCGACACTCTTACTTATCGAAAATACTGCGATACACCCCCTATACTTGTGGGTCATCAATACTATTTTCTGGCGCTATTGCCGGGGAGTGAAGCGTTATTGGAGAGTGGAACTGGTAAAGGAAACTTCTACATTGAGTATTGTTTACTTCTGTTAGTTGCTTTATTTTCAATATGGATAATTCACTAAGTTTCTTATTTCGTAATGCTACTACCACTGTTAGGGTAGTAGATGAACCACCACCTGCTGAGAATGATACTTTTAAAATACCTACAGGAATTATTGATCGTGTTATGGATAACTACTATTTTGGAGATCGAAATGTCCATCCCGGTGATCATTTGCTCTGTATACACGAATTATGCGGGTTGTTTAAGTGTGTAGGTATTACAACAGATCAAGTCAAGAAGAAGTTATTCTCATTATCACTAAAAGGAAGAGCTGAAGAATGGTATAAGCTGCTGAAAAATGGTCAAGCTCTTGAATGGGAGGAAGTAGTGCCTCTCTTTTATTCCAAATTTTACCCTCCTAGTGAGATTCATAAAGATCAGAATCGAATATACAATTTTTGGCCTCTTGATGGAGAGAGTATAGATCAAGCTTGGGGGAGACTGAAGCTACTAATGATCAAATGTCCTATTCATGAGCTCCCTCACAATATTATTATCAATAACTTTTATGCAAGGCTTTCTCTTCATGATAAAGACCTATTGGATGCTTCTTGTGCTGGATCATTTACATGCATGGAAGAAGGAGCTAAATTGTATCTTCTAGGCCGTATTCAAGACAATATTGAAGCATGAGGAATGACAAAGGAAGAAAGTCAGGTATAAATTATGATTATGAATGCATTGAATCTTTTATGGGAACTGATGATTTTCGAAATATTAAAAATGCTTATGGTCTAGACTCTCAAGCTATTGCAACTTATTTTAAGGCTTTTGCTTCCTATATTGAAGTTCCTAAAAAGAAGTGGAATAAGTATCATGAACCATATAAAGATGTTGCTAAGTGTGTTCCTGCAAGAAATACTGAACTTTATACTGCTAACCATGTTTTACCTGAACCTTACATTGAGAAAATCCCTTTCCTAGTTATGATAAAGGAACATTCTATGATAGCTAGTATGGTTAATGAAAGTACAAATAAAGCTGTTTAACCTGATAAAAAAATGGATGATGAACCTATAATAGCAAATATGAAAGATTTTGTCACTAAATATGAAGAAGATGGACACACTATTCTCTGTAAGGATATCCCTAATATTGTTTCACAAAGTAGTGTTATGAGAGCTAGTGTCCCTGTGTTTTCTGTTAGGATAAGTGATCATTTCTACAACGGGTCTTGTGATAATTATATCATTAAATTTATGCATGATACCGAAGGTTATTATGAGAGAGGAAAGACTGTTCTAATGCATCTCAATAATATTAAGTTTCCTCGTTTTATGCTTAAAGTCTTTATGTTGCACTTGTTTTGCCTTCCTATGCTAGCAGTCCCTGGGTTCAACAACTTGTTTGCTTAAAAAATTCCCTTGCATAGGAAGTGGGTTAGACTTAAACATCTATAATTTTGCTTCTTAATGCTCTATTTCACTTCAATTCATATTCTTATGTGTGAGCATCATTGAAATTATCATGCCCATCTTAATGGCTATAAAGAAAGAGCTTTTTAGAAGACAACCCAATATATTTTTGCTTTCAGATTGTTTTTGTTTCTTTGAGTCTTGGAAGTTATTGTTTCGGCAATAACCTCTCCTTATCCTTTTTTTTGGTTTTTGTGTCAAGATCAACCTCTAATGAGAGAGAAGTAAGATTTGGAGAAGTTGCTGTCCTGAAACAGAATTTTGTGCTTGACCATAAAAATTCGTGAGGGATCTCTATATGTCAGATTGAGCTGTAATTTTTTGTGATTCTGCCCCAGGATATTATTTAACTTTCTTTAGTTTTGCACTTCTTGATTTGAGTAACAGAAGATTTTCGAAAAAATTGGTCTTTACCTGCTGGTCTGTTTTGACAGATTTTGCCACTCTTGCATTTGCTTCTTAAATCGTTTTCCTTTTTGAACTATTTTTGGGTTTTCAGAAGGAGTTGCTACAGTAGCTTATGTTTTTATGGATTTCAGTTGAAATTGGACTTAAAAGGTTTATTACCTCGCTTACACTAATGTTGCTAATGAGAATTGTGTGAAGTTTTGTGTGAAAGAAATTTCCAGGTTATTGGAGAAAATGTTTTAATAAGAAAGTGAAAGGTTTCATGACTCGAGAAATATGAGTATGAAGATGAAGATATTGATGTTATTCAAGTGGTGACTCCGGAAGAATCTACTAAATACCAAGTCCAAAGACCTGCAGAGTCCATTTTCGAATAGGTAACAGTACTGGTAAGAAAAGTTCCGTGAAAATTTTGTCAAGTTATATTTTTGTAGTTTTTATCCAACAAGGAAAGCAACGAAGCGAAAGAGGGACAGAAACGAAACCAGGCTAGATCACACCATCCCCTGGCGCAGGCCCCCTGGCCACGCCAGCAGGTGGTGTGGCCACCTCGGACTCCGCCTCCGACCCGTTTTCTCCCAGTACCTTCCTTTTGTTGTAAAAATTCGTAATATATAATCCCCCGGATCCCCCGAGGTTCGTACATCGTGTTCTCGTCGTGGTTTTTGTTTCGATATGTTTTGTTCAGATGTCGTTTAGGGGTTCATCTTCAAAGGATTAAGAGCTGTAACACCATCATGAACTCCATCGCAATCTTGAGAAGGAGATCCTCATGGGACGGGTGAAACAAGAAAGGAACACAACTAGGTGCGAAGGCATGGATAGGAACATCGGGGAGGAAGTAAAAGACATGACAGCGGGCATGAAGGGGCTGATACCTCCAACTCTAGATCTCAGTTCCTGCCCTGCAGCAGTGGAAGCTCTACGAGTAACCGACGAGTTCTGCGACAAGTACCGAGTCTTGAGGAGGAAGGTGGATATGCTTCAAGAGGAAAATAACAGGCTTCGCAAGATACTAGAAGATTTCCTTGCGCCAATCAAGAGAGCACCACCACCACCGAAGGAGTAATTCGTCATCAGGTTTTGGCATCCCCTTGGTTTGTTCCAAGCTAGGAGGAGTTCCGCGGTATCACATCACTATCTTCTATCTTTTTACCTTTTTAGTAGAGTCATATCATGAATTGAGAAGTTATCATGTAGGATGGTTTGCATAATGGAAGTGTCCCCCCTCTCGTTGGATATCTATGTATCCCTTGGAGTGAGTTGCCGTTATGGAATATTAATGAGAAGTTCTATCATTTACTCTTTTGCATATCTTATTTAGTTTTCAATTCATGGTTATATGATTGATCTTGTCGTTAGTATTGGTATCACTTTGGGATCGTTGAGTAAATTTAGTTGGTTTTGGCAAACCTGGCTTGGTCAGTAGCAACCCTATTTTGAGAATTGAATGAAAAAGATAAAAGTACTCTTAAAGAAATATAATTTCATCATCTTTCTTTCTTGATTTGCTCATAAGTTTAGTATTCTCTAGTTAAGATCTTTTGTGCTTCCAAGGAAGAATCCATGTTTGTTTTTATCACTTGTATGTTTGTTTGTTTCCTTCAACTCTTATGCTTTCTACCTAGCCTTGCTAGCCAAAAACCTGTACTGAGAGGGAAAGCTTCTCGTGCATCCAATCCTTAAACCAAAACCTATGCCATTTGTGTCCACCATACCTACCTACTAGCACTATTGCTATTCCAAGTAAATTCATGTTTTTATCTACCTTCCGAATTAAACTTGTTATGTGAAAATTAGTGATTAAAGCTCTCACGAACTTGATGGCACACTTTACTTTCTTGCACTTAATAAACTTGAACCATTGTGCCCATCTATGTTGAGTATATGCTTGCGCTTTGTAAGTTGTGAATTAGCAGAACCATGCTGTCATGGGGAACACTTTCAACATTGCACTTTATTTAGTTGATATCATGCTCTTTTGTTTATGGATGTCGTCGATGTGAAATGAAAGGGGAGCTTGTAAGTCCATGGAGTTATGTATGTGTGTTAGAGAAATGCCTAGGCCGCTGGTCTAATCCATGCCTAATAATGGTAGAAACCTGCAGCGTAACCATAATGAGCAATCTATGAAGCATCCTTCTTATAAAAAAAGAGATAGAGATTGAGAAAAAAGAAAAAAAAGAGATGAGAAAAGAGGAAAGAGAGAAAAAACCACCATTTTCCCATGGTAAATAAGAAGATTGCTGAGATGCTTGTTGTCTGCTTGCCTTGTAATTTTGATATGGGGATTCTTCCGTATCATCGGGAAAGGGGTACCCCGTTGGCGGTTCTCTATGCTACACATATACTTACTATGACAAGAACTTACCGGTAACTAAACTTGAGTAGAATGAGGAGCGGCCCTCGTATTCAAGGGACATGAGATTTTCAACTTACAACTTGTCAAGCATATCCTCATATTTGATCACTTTAGCCTTAATCACCTAAAGATGCCTATGATAGGGGGAATGAGAGCTGAAAGATAATAAGTACCATAATTTTTGGAAGCTCTTTATGAAACTTGAAATCCCTGCTTCCCTCTGCGAAGGGCCTTTCTTTTACTTTTTAGTTGAGTCAGTAACCTATTACCTTCTATCTCAAGCAAGTATTTTGAGTTGTTGTGTTTCATTCATTCATATGATGATTTATTCAATCATGCTTCTTATGTTCCTTGTTTTGCACATTCCTCTTATCTTAATGTTTACTACTTTGAAAGCTATCATTGAAAACCAGTTATGTGTGAACTCCAGCAAATTGTCAACTATTCTTCGACCAAGAGCAAGGTTTGCCATTACCAATTATGATTTACTTTATGTATCTATATTGTGTTTCCGTTACTTATTGCAAGTTAAGTTATATAATAGTGAGTTGTCTTCTATTATGATTTGTGTATTGATGAATGTGGTGCTTCTTGTCCGTATTCTTTTATCGACTCTTCACTCCATAAACATGAGGTCATGTTTATTGAGCTCAGTTTTCGCTTGAGGACAAGCGAAGTCTAAACTTGGGGGGAGTTGATACGTCCATTTTGCATCACTATTCTATATCATAATTTACTGTTATTCATTGACATATTTCATATTAAGAGATGATACTTATGTTATTTCATCTGTTTTTGTATGGTTGATGACTTTAGGAGCATGGACAGCTGCAGTCAGGATTCTGATGGAAAAGGTGTTGTTTGGAGGCAAAATTCGTGAAGATCAGAAAACCCGGGAAAATACATGGAAAATTCTATTTTTCCAGAAGACGAAGATTTCCAGAAGGGGGAGTGGAGATGGGCCACAGGGGGACCCACACCACCCCCTGGCGCGGGCAGCCCTAAACCGCGCCAACAGGTGGTGTGGCTGCCCTGGCCCACTCCAGGCTCTCCGCTCTAGCGTATATTATCCCCTCGAAACCCCAACACCTGGAGGGACCACAGAAAGATTCCGCCGCCTCTGCGGGGCGAAAAACACCGAGAGAGAAAGATCTCTCCAGCAGACAGAATTCTGCCGGGGGAATTCCTTCCCGGAGAGGGGAGATCATAGCCATCAACACCACCATCAAGCCGGACTTCATCGGGATCATCATCATCATCACCATCAGCATCTCCACCAGCACCATCATCACCACTTCATACCACTGTAACAATTGGGTTGAATCTTGCATAGTTCTTAGGGGAAACTTTCTTGGTGTCGATTACTCCTTGTAGTTGATGCTATTGAGTGAACCATTGAATTATAGTTTATGTTCAGATTGTTACATATCATTATATGATCTCTGATCTTGATCCATATGATGTCTTGTGAGTAGTTCGTTTAGTTCTTGAGGACATGGGAGAAGTCATGTTGTTAGTAGTGGAATTGTGTTGAGAGAGATTTAATAGTTTGATATTTAAGTTGTGGTGTATTTCTTCTAGTGGTGTCATGTGAACATCGACTACATGACACTTAACCTTTATGGGCCTAGCGGAATGCATTGTGTATTTGGCTACTAATCATAGGGGTTGCCGGAGTGACAGAAACCTGAACCCCTGTTAGAAAACCTTTGCACAAGGGATGTCAGGGTCTTAGAGTTTAAAGCTGTGGTTAGGTTTCTACCTTAATTACTTTCTTATACTTGCGGATGCTTGCAAGGGTTATAATCACAAGTATTATTAGTCCTAGGAAGGTCGGTACATTAGCACAGCTTCACCCACAGAACACTTAGCAAACTAAAGAAGATTAATCAACTATATGAAGCGAAAGCACTTGACGATATTCCCGTGTGTCCTCCAGAATGTTTGGTCACCTTAAGTAATACAACCGACTTGTCCTTTGATAAAGAAAGGATTGGGACACTTGCTGCATTTATTATTATTGTCTTTTATTTACTTGTACTTTATTCACCTACATTATCAAAAACCCCTAAAAATCCGTTTGCTAAGTATTTATAGAGAATTCCTGCTCCAAGCCATTCACCAACACCTTCTGCTCCTCGTTGGGTTCGACACTCTTACTTATGGAAAATACTGCGATACACCCCCTATACTTGTGGGTCATCACCATCCTCTCTCCTTTACTCGTCTGCACGACCCACAGTCCCACCTCAACCATCTCCACCACCTAGCTTGCCCAATGAGGAGGCCATGGGCTAGAAACTAATCTAGGGTGAACCATGTCCACCATGAACCCTACTTCTCAAATAAAAGGGCCAGATCCACCCTAGCTCCCTTATCTCCCCACATTTCACCCCAACCACATCACTCTTCCCTTCTAGAAGCTCCCTTCTCCCACTCCTGCTCCTCCTAGCCTAGATAGGGAGAAGCTAGCCCCCCAGATCTACGAGGGAGAATACCCCTCGAAGCTAGCCCATGTAGTTGAGCTACTGCTTCCCTCCCCCTCATTTTGTTGCTGGAGCATACCCTCCTCCTCCTCTAGCTAATCGTGCCTTTTCCTAGCCTAGGATCGTCCCAGGAATCCTTTCCGACGAGCTCCGTTTGGATGGTTTCAGTTGTAGTAGCATGATCCATATCCTACGTCAAACCCCACATTGCCGCCCATCTTCGGAGTCGCCGTCGACCTCCGCTTCCTCTCTGCCTCTCCCTATCACCGACGAGCCCTTAGGTGAGCTCCCCGTGCCTCGCCACCCTCACTAGGGTTTGTTCTCTATCTTGCCACGCGGGAGGAAGGAGACGACCGTGGACCATCGATTTCTGAGCTAGATCGAGAAGCCAACATCCCCCTATACCCCTTTGCCACCCTCTTTGGCTGATGGCTAGGCCCCGACCCGCGGGTTGAAACCGCACCGAACGTGTGCTCATGAGCGTAGATGGGCCAGCCAGCACAGTGCGGCCCAGATCTCCTCCAAATATGGCCCATTTGTGATTGGTTAAACAAACTCCCCCTTTTCTTTTTCCTAGACCCACTAAAATTGCTTCTAGGTTTTAATCCCAAATAAATTGTAAAATACCCGGAAACACTTCGATCAAATTTTGTGCATGATTCCAGGTGTTTTGTACAACATGCAGAACCATACTTCTTCCGAAATAGGAATTTGGTATTTACGGAGAATTAATCTACCATAAAGTGTCCTTTTCAAGCATAACTCAATTCCTGGAGATGTGCTACTCCAAATCCGATGATTCCAATTTCTAATGGAAGATATCATTGGTACCTTTCATGCACCTTTGGTCTCACCCCAAAGGGATGTGTACATATTCTGTAGTATAAATGTACCTTTCATGCACCTTTGGTTTCAGATGGACTCACCCTTGAAGACCGTAAAGCGGGATAACATTCCTGCAAAAAAACATGGATATTGTAGAGTGTACACGACTGTCCTCAAGGATGTGATGACTAACGCCACAAGTGTAGCGCCTCCGTAATTGGTCACACGTATGGTGTGCCGACGACTTTCGTCCCTCTCTCTAGCACGACAGAGGAAGTAGGGTATCCTCGGGAACTCCGCCAACACTATGACATAATGGTGATGGTGGTGGAGAAGATCTTGAGCAGGGCTTCGCCTAAGCTCCATGATCGTGGCAATGGACAAGGCTAGAAGGGGAAGGAAGATGACAACCAAAGGGCATATGAGAGGACAAGGATGAGTGTGTGAGAGAGAGGAGATCCACCCCACCTTTTATAGAGGGAGGAGGCATCCCCTTGCCATGGTCGGCGGCCAAGGTGGGTGCTCCCACCTCTCCCTCATTCATCTCAGTGGACTCTCCACTCACCAAAATTCAACTCCACTTTCTCATGTTTAATCTCCACTCAAAATCAAGAGTCGTGCAAATTAAACTCCTTTTTAATTCACTTAATTTAATGGCACTCATTTAATGAACACTTCATTTAATAAGTACTTCATTTAATGAACATTTCAATTAATGAACACATTGATAATACAATCCCCGATAATATTCTGATATACCAAAACTATTCCGGTAGATTTATCAGAACAATTCCTGTAATATCCAGTATTTTCCCCGGTGTTCCCTATCCACTCAAATGCATTGACTACCCTTAAGTGTGTCTCCCTACGGGTTCGTGAGCTGTGTGGACATGATCAAGATACTCTCTGATGAATAATCATTAGCGTGGCCTGTAGATCCATAATGACTCCCACCAGCTCAATAGATAAACTAGTGATCATGTGAACCTTTATTTGCAGTAACCAATTTCTTTTGTCTCGCAATATTTTACTTGTCCGAGATCCAATAATTTGGTATCATACATACCTAGTTCAATCCCGTTACTGACAAGTACTCTTCTCTCGTTCCCGTGATATAACATTTTTAATGATCGTTATCACTTGCTTGCAAGCTATGTTAATATGATATCAACGAGAGGGACCTGAGCATATCTCTCCATTATCATGATGGACAAATCGCACTCTTGATCCACGAGACTCAACTAACATTTTCGAAGTATCCATTGACACCTTTATAATCACCTGTTATGTTGTGATGTTTGATGTAATCAAAATACTCTTTTTGAGTTAGCGATTGATGTGATCTCATGGTCTAAGGGTTAGGGTTACTTTGAGTGACTTTATAGTAGTGTAAACATAATGGCATGATCGTATAACTATACTTTGGGATTTTTTTTCATCACATCATTCCACCAATATTGTGATCTCGTTATTAACAACATCCAATGTCGTGATCAGAACACCTTGATCATATGGTAATCAACAAGCTAGTGTAATGAGAGGCATCACTAGGAAACTTCTATTTTTATTAAACACACATGTATTAATGTTTCCTTTTAACACAATTATTGCATGAGAAATAATCATCTATTATAAACCTGGAATAACATAATAACCATTTATTATTGCCTCTCGGGGATATTCCTTTCATATCTAATACTAGCAAACAAACAAGATGCACACAAATACTTAACATCACATGTAATCTATATGTGATATGACATGGTTGTCTTCGTGCTCCTTGATGTCCATCAGGTGCTCCGACATGATCTCCATCTCGGCACCAGTTCAGCGCCAAGTCGACGACACCACTGATGAGTGCATATTTGAATCATGTTTTATATCATTATTTTGCACTGTAGTTGTAGGGTCTTGGTATTTACAGTGTTCACGCACACATTTTATGTCTATTTTCACCAGAATCAGGACAGATGATGGATACAATGGAGACAATTCTTGGAGTAGTTGTATTAGGGAGAAAAGGAGTAAAAAACAACGTAAATCTCTTACTTAGGAAATATCAATCACACCAGAAGAAAACCCAAAGCGATCGAGGCATCCAGAAGGCACGTGGATCAGAGAGATGACATACAGAACAGCCATAAATCGCCAAAACCTCACCTCCAGAAGGCACCTGGAGGGGGAACGCGTCCACCTGGGATCCATCTTCACCCTGCACAGATCCGGGAGGCTAAGGCATCGATCTTCATCATCAACCACTGCATCACCACCATTTCCATCCATCCCATATACATCTTGTTTAGATCTTGTTGTAATTTCCGTACTCGTTGTGGATTTATACATGTAATATTCATCTATGATAGATTCCATTGTTATTGCCATGATGTTGATTGCCTCCATGTCTGAGTAGATCATTAGTTCTTGGGGAGATGGAGAAACCCTAGTATGAGATTGAAATAAGATCAAGTTTATTATGATATTCATCGCTGTGACCATGTGTTATATTGTCTTCATCTTGATGTTGGGAGAAGTCGACCTCTCAATATTTGCCTCTTGTGGGGACTTGATGGAGGGAATTACTTGTTGGTAGACAGAGGTGTGTTAACACTTACAGTGACTATAAAGTTGTTGGCACCCCTTACGTATCAACTTGGGAACTGAGAAAACTCACAGCACACTATCCATGCCATGGGATACGTCCTACGGGATCAAGTCCCTTAATAGTGCAGTAATTTGATTGATGTCGACTGCTGTCTGCTGTGGTTGTGAGGATGATGTGAGCAGTGGTTGCTGCCTATTTGTCCAAATACGGAGTTCCCACATACATAATTGAGAATGTTCATGATAATAATCTTTGCTTAGCTGTTTATAATGCTAGAGGTGTGTCCACTACTCCCTGAGAACGCTTTTTCCCATTGTAGTTTCAAATCTCTTTTACATACACGATACTTAGTTTCTATGTCGAGTTGTTTTACTTTACTTATTTTTCTCTTATACCAAAACCCCAAAAACACCATTTTACACAATACTCGCATTTTATCTTGTTACTTAGAACTTTATTTAGCATTTCTATTTCAGTATTTAATTAAAGAGTTATTAGACTTAAGACTCCTGCTCCCTGTGGGATCGATATCTTTATTACGAAACTAGCTACGAATGATCTATGCACTTGTAGTCGTCAAGCTATTTTCTAGCGCCGTTGCCGGGGAGCTAAGCTTTGTAGGTCTTTTAGTTTTTGCTTATTTATTTTTGTCTTGCTAAGTTTTGTTTTGAGTTACAAGTTTCCACCAACATGATGAAGTTTGAGCATATGGCTAGTGCAAACCCACTCAACCACTTTGGGAAGCCCTATGATATTAATAAAAGAGATAACTCCAACAAGAAGACAATGGGGTTTGAAATAAATCCTCTACTACTTGGTATTGTACATAAGAAGCAATTTATTGGAGATGAAGAAGAACCTGATCCATATGAGCATATTGCATGTTTTAAAGATATATGTGGCACTTTCCAATTACCGGGATATACTTCTAATGAGGTAAGGGTTAAACTTTTTAGTCAGGCTTTGACTTGTAGAGCTTTCTCATGGTATAGATCTCTACCCCCAGAAGCCACTACTACTTGGGATAATTTAGTCTATGAGATTCTAACAAAATATTATCCATTATCAAAATCTTTTGGAATTAGGTGCCTTATAATGACTTGGAGGAACCGTCCTAATGAAGGACTAGTAAGAGCTTATATCAGATTTAAACATCTACTTCATCTATGTCCTCATCATGATTTGCCGGAATGGTATTTATTGCATATCTTTTATGGCGGTTTAATTGAACCTAATAAAATTGAGTTAGACTCTTTCGCGCAAGGACCTTTCATGAATTTGCCTATAACTAAAGCTTGGGATTTACTTAATAGAATTCATGATCATAAAGTTTCATGGAATTTTGGTCTAGGAAGCGAAGGAGGCATAGAAATAGATTATGATTGTATTCATGACTATAATAAAAAGGGCCATGTTAAAGAATTATTTAAAGAACTTTATCTGGATTCAGATCTTATGTTGCAAGTTGTTAAAGCTTTTACAGAACACATCAAAGCTCCAAAGAGGGTTTGGCCAAGTATGATCCACCACCTGAGCCTGAGAAGAAAAGAGAAGTTAAAGCAACATTGGCCTCCCTAGAACCAACATATGAGATACCTTTCCCTAACACTGTAAAGAAGCATATTTTTGAATATGAACAGGTCAAAGCAGTACAGGAAAAGAAGGAAAAGGAAAGTGTGCCAGAAGTTGAGGAACATCTAGAAGAAACTAAAGATGAAGAGGTAACCAAGGAAGCAATTATGTCTATGTATGCAAATTGTAACATAGTTGAACTTGATTAAGATACTTCCGTATTGGTTGAAGGTAAAATAAAGGTAAAAGATGTGTGTAAACCTATTCTTCCGTGCATATTTAAGGAAACCTTGCATTATGGTTTATGCGATCTTGGCACCGAAGTTAATGTTATATATTATGATTTTTATTTAGAAATAAAAGAAGAAATAGAACCATCTACAAATGAAAATACAGATATGACAATCATGTTAGCCAATAAAACTCTTAGAATTCCAATGGGAGTGGTTGAAGATGCAACTGTCACAATTGGCAATAAAAACTTTCCTATCAATTTTGTACTTGTTGATATGCCAGCTAACACTCTTTGCCCAATTATATTTGGAAGAAACTTTTTGAGTGATGTAGGTGCCAAAGTTGATTTCAAAAAGGAGACTGTCTCTCTTAAGCTTGGGGAAGCGGAAAAAGGAATCCACTTTTCCAAATTTAAAGACAAGCATCTACAAATACAAGAAGACGAGAAAGAGAAAACTATTGAGGAAATGGCAGCTCTTTTCTTTAGTAATCAAGAAGAAGAAATAAATGAAGACTCAAATTATGAAGAAATAGTTATGGAGGACAAGTCCCTATAACAACTAGAAGGTGAATTCGATTCACTTCCCATTAAGGGCCTCCAACTAATGAGGCTTTCGAAGAGGCAGGAAAGAGAGGGGATGAGGAATTACCATCCCTAGAATTGAAGACTCTACAAGATAATCTTAAATACAGATTTTTAGATGATACAAATAAATTTCCTGTTATTATTAGTGCAAAACCTTCAGGAGATGAAGAATAAGAACTCATGAAAATACTTAAGGAGCATCGCAAGGCCTTTGGGTACCTAATGGATGATTTGAAGGGCATTAGTCCCATGATAACCGTCCATCTAATATTAATGGAGGAAGGTGCTAAACCAGTTGCGGATTTTAATAGATGACTGAAGCCCGAAATGAAGGAAGTGGTAAGAAAATAAATAATACGCCTACTAGACGCATGTATAATCTATCATGTAAAAGAAAGTGAATGGGTAAGTCCTGTTCATTGTGTCCCTAAGAAGGGCGGTTTTACTATTGTTCCTAATGAAAACAATAAATTGATACCTACTAGAACTATTGTTGGACATAGGATGTGCATAGATTTCAGGAAATTGAATAAAGAAACAAGGAAAGATCACTATCCTTTACCGTTCATAGATGAAACTTTAGAGAGGTTAGCAAACCACACTCATTTTTGCTACTTGGACGGATACTCTGGTTTTTCTCAAATAGTTGTTCATCCTGATGACCAACTTAAAACAACTTTCATTAGTCCTTATGGTTTACATGCTTACCGTCGTATGCCTTTTTGTTTATGTAATGCTCTAGCTACTTTTCAAAGATGCATGACTGTTATTTTTTGGATTTTATAGAACTGACAATGGAAGTATTTATGGATGACTTTTCTGTCTATGGAATTTCATTTACTAGTTGCTTGGATAATCTCAAAAGAGTTTTGCAGCGTTGCGAAGAAACCAATCTTGTTCTAAACTGGGAGAAGTGCCATTTTATGGTCAAAGAAGGTATAGTCCTTGCACATAAGGTATCAGGTAAGGGAATTGAAGTCGATAGAGATAAGGTTGAGGCCATAGATAGAATGCCACAACCTAGGGATATAAAAGGTATAAGAAGTTTCCTTGGTCTTGTGGGTTTTTATAGAAGGTTCATTAGGAATTTCTCTGGAATATCTAAACCTTTGACTAACCTTCTGCAAAAGGGAGTAAGATTTAATTTTGATGATAAATGTCTTGTAGCCTTTGATAAACTTAAATATGCTTTATCCCATGCTCCTATCATTAAACCACCTATATGGGATATGACTTTTGACTTAATATGTGAAGCTAGTGATAATGTTGTAGGAGTAACTCTGGGACTACATATAGTTCACAGATTTAATATTATACATCATGCTAGTAGAACTCTTAATAGTGCTTAAAAGAATTATCCTAAGGAAGAAAGGGAACTTTTTGCTATATTTTTCTCTTGCGATAAATTCTGAAGTGCAAGGTAAGTGTTCTTACTCAAATAAGTGATTTGTTTTCACAAATTTTACTTCTGAAATTTTTGCCTTTGAATTCCTCGTGTTGTTCTGAAGTTTCTGAAGGTTTTGACCAACTATACAGTCGCAACTATATGGCCGGAGAAAAATCTCCCACTGTATAGTTGGTCGTTAAACCTTCTGTACCTTCTTCACGAAATTGTTTTCTATGTCAGGAAACTATACGGTCGCAACTATATGGCCGGAGAAAATCCTTGGTCGTTAAACTCTTAGAAATTTTTGATTCCTTTTTCGTTTTAGATAAAAAAGGTTTTTGTCGGTTCCGAGTCGGTAACTTAATCGACCTAGACTCGAGATATTTGGAAATATCTGCCTGGAACCAACTATACGGCTGGAACTATACAGTCTGCGCCTGTATAGTTGGTCGTTACACGACAGGATTTCTCCAAATCCATGTTTTCTTTCCCTGTTCCGTTAAGATTCTTTTCTTGGGCGTGAATTTGGTGTTTCGCGTGAGTTTTACCGACCTCTAATCCCCCTTATATACTGCCATTGTGTTTCTCTCTAAATCACAATCACCAGGAACCAATCCAGGCATGCTCTATCCTGTCCTAGGCCGTGGAAAACCCCTGGGTCTCATTGCTCCTTCCAGGGACCGCTCTCACAGCCCATCCATGGAGCATGACAATGAGGAGGTGGAGAGGTTTAGCCCGAGGTATAAGGAGTAGTCGAGCCAAGCATCTACAACAGCGATATCCCGATGAAGATTGGAGTGACATCTACATATGTCGTGATGTCTATGATCCCCCAAAGATCAACTGGGGGGCAATGAAGAGAGCTCAACAAGAGAGAGAAGGTCACAAGTGAAAGGGAAATGGACGTCGCCTAGAGGTGGGGGGTGAATAGGTGTTTTAAAATTGTTATGGATAAGGCTCTAATAAATGCGGAATAAAACTTAGCGTTTAATTTATCAAGACAAAACCTATATTCACTAGGTTCACTAAGTGCACCAACAACCTATGCAAAGCAAGACAACAACAAGGTGATAGCAAGATATAATACTTCAAGCACGAAGGCTATCACAAAGTAAATTGCATAAGTAAAGGGCTCGGTTGATAGATAACCAATGGACATGGAGACGATGATTTGTTTCCTAAAGTTCACTTCCAAAGAAGCTACGTAATCGTTGGAGAGGTGCGGGGCGCCATGTACATCGAACGCCACAAGTGGCCCACCTCGAGGTGTGGTGGCTCGATGCTCACCCAACGCCACACAAGGCCTCACCCCAAGATGCGAAGGCACGCAACCTACCGACGCAAAAAAAGAATCCACATGAAACCAATTTTGTTGGAAAGATAACGACATGTAGAATCCAGAGTTATCTTTCCAACAAAATTGGTTTCATCTCGTTTGGAGTTCACATGCAAAAGTTGTGGCAGTTCTTGTTCCGGAGTTTTTGCCTGGCCGGTAGTTCCGGCGGGCCACCGGTAGTACCGCTAGGGCAGTTTGCCGCCGGTAGTATAGGTATAAATTCTGGCCCAACTTCCGGATACCCCAATTTCCATTCAGTACCCTCTCTGTCTCGGTGTGCGCTATTTGACGGAACTTGGATCAGATTTTCTGATGGTAGTACCGTCCCCACCGGAAGTTCTGGTGGTCGGCGGTAGTACCGACGATGCTCGAGTTTTGGTTCTTTTCGCATTGTGTTTCTGACCGTTGGTTATGTGCCACCGGTAGTACCGGCCACCCGCCGGTACTACCGGCCATGCGCGAAACTGTGAGTAACAGGCAAATCAGGGAGCCCTTCAAAAGGAGATCCCCTTTTCCCTTTGGGCCAAACTTGCTCTTTCTTGGTTTTTGGCTTTCTATCTCCTCCATTGTTGACCTTGAAGAGCTTGCCTTCTCCCCTTCCCCCTCCTATGATTCTTGCATCTTTTTGAGGGATTTGAGAGAGGAGATCTAGATCTACAAACCCCACCAAACCAAATACCTTCTTTGTGAAGGAATCCTTGGGATCTAGATCTTGGCGAGTTTTGTGTTCTCCTCTTTTGTTCTTCCTCCCTTTTCCCCCAATAGCTTTTGTAGCTTTGTTGGAATTTGGGAGTGAAGGACTTGCCCTTGCATTTGTTGCATAGGTTTGAGTTCTCCTCGGAGATTCGGCGAGTACGAGCTTGTGGGCCTGTTACTCTTGGGTTCTTGGACCCTAGACGGTTGTGTGGTTGGTCTGTTGACCTTTTGTGGTCTTGTAGCCTTTTGTGGCCTTTTTTCCTTTTGTGGCTTTGTAACCTTTGTGGCGTTTCTTCAGATCCCTCCAATTGTTTTGGAGTTTGCCCCAAGCCTTGTACGGGTTCGGTGACCGCCCTCAAGTGTCCCATAGTGGAACATGAGTAGGCCTTTGTGGCGAGCTCACATGAGAATAGGGTGAGCCTTTTGTGGCGTCGGTAGGTTGATTGCCTTTGCATCTTGGGGTGAGACCTTGTGTGGCGTTGGGTGAGCATCGAGCCACCACACCCCGAGGTGAGCCACTTGTGGCATTCAAAGTACATCGCGCCCCCGCACCTCTCATACTAGGGTTTCTCCATCTCCCCAAGCACTAATGATCTACTCAGACATGGAGGCAATCAACATCATGGCAATAACAACGGAATCTATCATAGACGAATAGTACTTGTATAAATCCACAGTGATTACGAGAATTACAACAAGATCTAGACAATATGTAGATGGGATGGATGGAGATGGTGATGATGTAGTGCTCGATGATGAAGATCGATGCCTTAGCCTCCTAGATCTATGCCGGGCGAAGATGGATACCCGGTGGACGAGTTCCCCCTCTAGATGCCTTCTGGAGGTGAGGTTTTGGAGATTTCTGGTTGTTCTGTATGTCTTCTCTCCGATCCAATTGCACGGGGTGAAACTATTTGAGGAGGCGGTGGCGGCGCCAACTATACTGTGGGAACTATACGGCCGGAAAATTTATTCCCGCCGTATAGTTGGTCGTTAAACCATCTGTAAGCCTCGATCTCTTCGGTTTTTCTTCTAGTGTTATTGATATTTCCCAAATAAGGGATTTACGTTGTTTTTGTCTCCTTTTATCCCCAATACAACTACTCCAAGAATTGTGTCCATTGTATCCACCATCTTTCCTAATCCTGGTGCAAATAGACATAAAATGTGCACACGGACACCATAAAATACCAAGATCCTACATCTACAGTGCAAAATAATAATATAAAACATGATCCAAATATGCACTCATCAACTTCCCCAAGCTTAGACTCTTGCTCGTCCCGAGCAAGTTTAGCTTAATGGATGTGATCCTCATATTCACGAAGCTATGTCGATAAGATAAATGAGGCAGTTGCAGCATGTGTTTATTATAAATGATACATATGAATAAGTTCATGAATAGTACCTTACTCGAACCATCCGAATAATATTAGCAGGCTTCCACACCTTAGCATTTAACAGTTCACAAAAGATTAGTCTCAATATGATGTAAAAGTATTTGGTTTGACAGAACGAGTTAGCGAGGTAGTCCCAAGTTTTTTTGGGTTAACATATTCACTTGGGATTTAAAATCTCAAAAGCTTCTTTGTCATACTACAATATAGTGGTGTGTGCCTACTTGCTCTTTGCACATTCGCTCTTTTTCTTCTTTTCTTCTTTTATTTTATTTTATGTATATATGCTCACACTTTTGTTTAAGTGTTGTGCAAAGGAGCTAGTCATACATTCTACTTCATGTAGGAATTCAAAGCTTAACGATCTCAATTACCAAATTCCAATTGTATATGAAGCAATAGTTATATCTTGAATATTCTACCTCATCTTGTTCTCACTCTAATTTGATAGCACCTTTTTCCTTTGTTCAAGGTTTCTTTTCCAACTTAACTGATTGGATAATTTTCCTTTGTAAATCAAACCGTGAACTTACAACATATTGACCAAATTATCTTTGTATGTTCCATTAATACCAATGGTGTGGAAGACTCCTATTGATATCATCAAGTGCAAGTAAAATTATATTCAAGCCATTCATATATCCAATAAGACAAGCACAAACTCAATATTGCTCCATATATGATAATAAACTCGGAATTTCATAAAAGGAATCGACTATTCTTGAAGGGAATTCTAATGATGCAAACTTTATTTCTAACTTGAACTAATGCAAAACTGAAATAGTAATGTAAAACTTATAAGATAGATTACAAGGTCTTAAAGATCTCCCCAAGCTTGGAATCAAGCCAGGTAGGATCAAATAATCCCTTGCGATTATTTGATACCGTGATTATTGTAGATCACTATGGTGGCATGGCATGTAAAACCGTGGTGCGTTGCTTCGTGTTGGTATCCTCCGGAGTAGTGATGCGTCTATAGCAGTTGCGCAAATCAGATTACAAAGTATCCACTTTATCTGCGAGCTTAGTCACCAATGGGAGAAGATCATCCTTCTTCTCTATCTCCTTGAGACGGTGGCGGACTTCAACGCGATGGAGTAGCTCATGCTTCTGATATATCTCCAGTGCTTGCACGCGATCCTTGGTGCTGGGAACAACTTCTTCTTTCTCATCCATAATTGATGCATTAGGGAAGTGAAAACCTTTCCTCCACTCTTCTTGAGGCTTCACCCTCATACGAGCACCAACGGTAGGCTTCAAGAGTGGCACCTCCGCTCCCTTGCTAGCACTTGCACCAATATTAGACAATTCCTTACGCTTGTGCGACCTGGGGTCTATGGCGATGAACTTGACCGTCTCTACACGCCCTTTTCCATGCGGCTTGTGATCTTCTCTCTTGTTGAGCCCTCTTCATTGCTGCCCAGTTGATCTCCAGAGGATCATAGACATCACGGAAGATGTAGATGTCACTCACATCTTCATCGAAATCGTTGTTGTAGAAGCTTGGCTCGACGTACTCCTTGTACCCTGGGCTAAACCTCTCCACCTCCTCCTCATTGTCCTCCATGGATGGGCTGCTAGAGCGGTCCCTGGATGGAGCAATGAGACCTAGGGGTTTTCCACGGCCTGGAACGGGATAGAGCATGGCTGGATTGTTTCCTGGTGATTATGATTTAGAGTGGAAGGCAATGGCAGTATATAAGGGGGGTCAAAGGTCAGTAAGGCCGGCTTATTTTTAGCTTCTCAAACAGATTTGGGGTCCAGAATCACAGAAGCCCAAAAGAATGGGTCTGATTTTGGCCAGCTTATTTCCACCGAGAATCTGGTTTTGTACGTAAACTGAGAATCGGTTCGGACCTCCATTCTGAGGTGATTCTCGCGATTCCCACAAGTGAAACAAAACGTTGTCCATCTGTGGACATGTCATTGCTCAAATTTATAGAGAATTGCCACTGACCAGATTTAGGAGAAAAGAAAAGAAAAATCGCAGGCTCGTGAGCTGACTGCTTCCTCCCGCACGTGCACGTGCCCCCCATCGAGAAAACAAGGTGTTGCGCTTCCGCTGCCGCTGCCAACACCCGCCGCCGTTGCAGCTCCCCTCCCTCTCGCCAGTTCGCCACTGCCCCCTCTCCTCTCCTCTCCTCGCGAGTCAGCCATGGCCAGACCCTCTCTCCGCTAGCTGCTGCCGCCCCGACCCTCTTCTCGCTAGACGCCAGTGCTGCCTCGACCGTCTCCTCACCAGATTCCGCCGCCCTGACCCATCGACGCCCTGTGCTGCCGTCCGCCCTAGCCATGGCCTCCTCTCAGCCGCCGTCATCTACGTGATAACAATTTAGACTAATCTTTTTAGTAAAAGGCCTTTTCTGGTTCTTTTTCTTTCAGTGTTTGGTACTATGGTGTAATTGCAGTGTAACTAATTAGGCATGAGAAATATAATTCCAGCGTAGCTAAATTATAGTGTAATTCTAGATTTGTAATTGTTGAATCACAAAAAAAGAATTTTATTTGTACTTGTTGTAATTTCTGTGTTTTTAATCTCCAGTAATCATTTCTATCTCATATTTGTACCAAGAACTAGCATACAAATGAAATTCAGGGGCGTTATAGACATTTCACCATTCAATCCCTCAAACAAGCCAAATGTCTAGAAGCTAAAAAGAATAGAGGGCAGTAGATTCTGTCAGCTTCTCCCCACCACAGCTTATTCCCACAATCTCTCAAAATCCAGCTTCTCAAGAATCATAAGCTAAAACGATGTCGGCCTAAAACTTGCGAGAAACACCAAATTCTCTCCCAAGAAAAGAATCTTAATGAAATAGGGAAAGAAATCACGGATTTGGAGAAGTCCTGCCGCGTAATGACCAACTATATGGACGCGGCTCGTATAGCTTCGGCCGTATAGTTGGTTCCGGCCAGATATTTGCAAAAATCTCGAGTCCAGGTCAATTAATTTACGACTCGGAACCGACAATACCGTTTTTTCAGAAAAATGAAAAAGTAAACGAAAATTGCTGAGAGTTTAATGACCAACTATACGGTCAGAATATTTATTCCCGCAATATAGCTACATCTGTATAGATATAGACATCAAAAATCGAAACTGTCTAAGAGTTTAATGACCAACTATACGGCTAGAAAATTTATTTCCGCCGTATAGCTGCAACCGTATAGATCCAGACATCGAAAACAATTTCGCAAAGAAGATACAGAAGGTTTAATGACGAACTACATGATGGGAGATTTTTCTCCGGCCATATATTTGCGCCAGTGTAGTTGGTATAAACCCTCAGAAACTTCAGAAAAACACGAGGAATTCAAAGGCAAAAAATTTAGAAGTAAAATATGTGAAATCAAATCACTTATTTGAGTAAGAGCACTTACCTTGCGCTTACCATTTACTTATTCGAGGATGACAAGATCCTCGAACAACAAAGACTTCTTCTCTTTTGGAGGAATTGACCTTAGTTCATTTAATAATTCTGGGAAGCGAAAATCACCAGGACTAAAGTTCCTCTCAATAGGATTAGCGTCTTGCTGGTGAAATATGGACACTGCATCCAACATCTTTATTTCTTGCATCTGCATAATCTGCAACTCAAATTCTTGAAGTAAAAGGATCCAACAGATCAGTCTTGGCTTATGATTTTTCCTCTCAAGGAGTTCTTTTAAACCATCACGATCCGTATGAACTCTTACTTTTGCATCAACTATATAAGAATGGAATTTATCACAAGATAAAAATACAGCAAATAGTTCCCTTTCTTCCTTAGGATAATTCTTTTGAGCAATATTAAGAGTTCTACTAGCATGATGTATAATATTAAATCTGTGACCTATATGTTGTCCCAGAGTTACTCCTACAACATCATCACTAGCTTCACATATTAAGTCAAAAGTCATATCCCAGATAGGTGGTTTAATGATAGGAGCATGGGATAAAGCATATTTAAGTTTATCGAAGGCTACAAGACATTTATCATCAAAATTAAATCTTACTCCCTTTTGTAGAAGGTTAGTCAAAGGTTTAGATATTCCAAAGAAATTTCTAGTGAACCTTCTATAAAAACCCACATGACCAAGGAATCTTCTTATACCTTTTATATCCCTGGGTTGTAGTATTCTCTCTACGGCCTCAACCTTAGCTCTATCCACTTCAATTCCCTTACCTGATACCTGATGTCCAAGGACTATACCTTCTTTGACCATAAAATGGCACTTCTCCCAGTTTAGAACAAGATTGGTCTCTTCGCAATGCTGCAAAACTCTTTTGAGATTATCCAAACAACTTGTAAATGAAGTTCCATAGATAGAAAATTCATCCATAAATACTTCCATTATCAGTTCTATAAAATCTGCAAAAATAGCAGTCATCCATCTTTGAAAAGTAGCTAGAGCATTACATAAACCAAAAGGTATACGCTGGTAAGCATGTAAACCATAAGGACTAATGAAAGTTGTTTTAAGTTGGTCATCAGAATGAACAACTATTTGAGAAAAACCAGAGTATCCGTCCAAGTAGCAAAAATGAGTGTGGTTTGCTAACCTTTCTACATTTTTATCTATAAACGGTAAAGGATAGTGATCTTTCCTAGTTTCTTTATTCAATTTCCTGAAATCTATACACATCCTATGTCCAACAATAGTTCTAGTAGGTATCAATTCATTGTTTTCATTAGGAACAATGGTAAAACCACCCTTCTTAGGGACACAATGAACATGACTTACCCATTGAGTTTCTTATATAGGATAGATTATACCTGCGTCTAGTAGGCGTACTATTTCTTTTCTTACCACTTCCTTCATTTCGGGCTTTAGCCGCCTATTAAATTCCGCAACTGGTTTAGCACCTTCCTCCATGAATATTCGATGGACGGTTATCAGGGGACTAATTCCCTTCAAATCATCCATTGAGTACCCAAAGTCCTTGCGATACTCCTTAAGTATTTTCATGAGTTCTTGTTCTTCTCCTGAATGTTTAACACTAATAATAACAGGATATTTATTTATATCATCTAAAAATTTGTATTTACTATTATCTGGTAGAATCTTCAAATCTGGGGGTGGTAATTCCTCGTACCTTCTCTTTTCCGGCTCTTCGAAAGCCTCATTAGTTGGAGGCCCTATAATGGGAAGTGAATCGAGTTCATCTTCTAGTTCTTCTAGGGACTTGTCCTCCATAACTATTTCTTCATAATTCGAGTCTTCATTTATTTATTCTTCTTGATTACTAAAGAAGAGAGCTGCCATTTCCTCGATAGTTTTCTCTTTCTCTTCTTCTTGTATTTGTGGAGTCTGTCTTTAAATTTGGAGAAGTAGAATTCTTTTTCCGCTTTCCCAAGCTTAAGAGACACAATCTCCTTTTTGAAATCAACATTGCCACCTACATCACTCAAAAAGTTTCTTCCGAATATAATTGGGCAAAGAGTGTCAGCTGGCATATTAACAACTGCAAAATCGATAGAAAAGTTTCTATTGCCAATTGTGATAGTTGCATCTTCAACTACTCCCATTGGAATTATAAGAGTTTTATTGGCTAATATGATTGTCATATCAATATTTTCAATTGTAGCCGGTTCTATTTCTTCTTTTTTTCTTGAATAGAAATCATAAGATATAACATTAACTTTGGTGCCAAGGTGACATAGACCATAATGTGAGGTTTCCTTGAATATGCATGGAAGAATAGGCTTACCCACATCTTTTACCTTTATTTTTTCCTTCAACCAATACGGAAGTCTCTACATCAAGTTCAACTATGTTACAATGTGCATACATAGCCATAATTTCTTCCTTGGGTTACCTCTTCATCTTTAGTTTATTATAGATGTTCCTCAACTTCTGGCACACTTTCCTCTTCCTTCTTTTCCTGTACTGCGTTGACCTATTCATATTCAAAAATATGCTTGTTTGCAGTGTTAGGGAAAGGTATCTCATATGTTGGTTCTAGGGAGGCCAGTGTTGCTTTAACTTCTCTTTTCTTCTCAGAGTTGGGTGGTGGATCATACTTGACCAAACCCTATTTTGGAGCTTTCATGTGTCCTATAAAAGCTTTAACAACTTGCAACATAAGATCTGAATCCAGATAAAGTTCTTTAGATAATTCTTTAACATGGACCTTTTTATTATACTCATGAATACAATCATAATATATTTCTACGCCTCCTTCAATTCCTAGACCAAAATTCCATGAAACTCTATGATCGCGAATTCTATTAAGTAAAGCCCAAGCTTTAGTTATAGGCAAATTCATGAAAGCTCCTTGCACGAAAGAGTCTAGCTCAATTTTAAAGATATGCAATAAATACCATTCCGGCAAATCATGATGAGGACATAGATGAAGTAAATGTTTAAATCTGATATAAGATCTTACTAGTCCTTCGTTAGGATGGTTCCTCCAAGTCATTATAAGACGCCTGATTCCAAAAGATTTTGATAATGGATAATATTTAGCTAGAAACTCACATGCTAAATTATCCCAAGTAGTAGTAGCTTCTAGGGTAGAGATCTATACCATGAGAGAGCTATACTAGTCAAAGTATGACTAAAAAGTTTAACCCTTACCTCACTAGCAGAATACCCCATTAATTGGAAAGTGCCACATATATCTTTGAAACATGCAATATGCTCATATGGATCAGGATCTTCTTCATCTCCAGTAAATTGCTTCTTGTGTAGAATACCAAGTAGTAGAGGATTTATTTCAAACCCCCTTGTCTTCTCGTTGGAGTTGTCTCTTTTATTAATATCATAAGGCTTCCCAAAGTGGCTGAGTGGGTTATCACTAGCCATATGTTCAAACTCTTTCATGTTGGTGGAAACCTGTAACTCAAAACAAAACTTAGCAAGACAAAAATAAATAAGCAAAACCTAAAATACCTCCAACGCTTAGCTTCCAGACAATGGCGCCAGAAAATAACTTGATGACTGCAAGCGCATAGATCATTTATAGCTAGATTTGAAATAAAGATATCGATCCCACTGGGAGCAGGAGTCTATAGTCTAATAACTCTTGAATTAAATACTACAATAGGAATACTAAATAAAGTTCTAAGTAACAAGATAAAATGCGAGTATTGTGTAAAAAGGTGTTTTGGGGTTTTGGATATAAGAGAATAATAAGTAAAGTAAAATAACTAAACATAGAAACTAAGTATCGCGTATGTAAAAGAGATTTGGAACTGCAATAGGGAAAAGGCGTTCTCAGGGAGTAGTGGATACACCACTAACATTATAAAGAGCTAAGGTAAAGATTATTATCATGAACATTCTCAACTATGTATGGGTGGCTTATTATTTGGACAAATAGGCAGCAACCACTTCTCACATCATCCTCATAACCACAACAGTTAGCGATCGACATCAATCGAATTACTGTGCTATTAAGGGACTTAATCCCGTAGGACGTATCCCATGGCATGGATAGTGTTCCGTGAGTTTCCTCGGTTCCCAAGTTGTTATGTAAGGGGTCCCTATAGATTTATAGTCACTATAAGTGCTAACACACCTCCATCTACCAACAAGTAGTTACCTCCATCAAGTCCCCATAAGAGGCAAATATTGAGAGGTCAACTTCTCTCAACAGCAAGATGAAGACAATCTAACACGTGGTCACAGCGATGAATATCATAATAAACTTTATCTTATTTCAATCGCATACTAGGGTTTCTCCATCTCCCCCAAAACTAATGATCTACTCAGACATGGAGGCAATCAACATCATGACAATAACAATGGAATCTATTGATACATTGCAAATGTATCTATAATTTTTGATGTTCCATGCTTGGTTTTATCTACTTTCTTATGTTTTGTCCACACTTTGGAGTACTTTCTACACACTTTCTTGGACTAACCTATTAACAAGATGCCACAGTGCCATTTGCCTGTTTTCTGCTGTTTTTGATTCCAGAAAGTCAGAAAATGAATATTCTCGGAATTGGACAGGACAAAAGCCAAAGTTGATATTTTACCGGAAGACTCATGGAGCCAGAAGACAAAATGGAGAGGGGGCACAGGGCGGCCACACCATGTGGTGGCGCGGGCTAGCCCTGGCCATGCCCCCAGGTGGTGTGGGCCCCCTGGCCGGCCACCGACCTTGCCTCTTCGCCTATATATTCCTCCCGATGAAAAAACCCTAAATAATAAAGCCTCCAGCCCCGAAAAGTTTTGTAGCGCCGCCGCCACCGAAGGGGAGATTCGGGGAACAGAAAGTCTCTGTTCCGGCACCCTGCCGGGACGGGGGAAGTGCCCCCGGAGCCATCTCCATCGATCTCCACCACCATCTCCATCACCGTTGCTGATTCCCATGATGAGGAGGGAGTATTTCTCTCTCGAGGCTAAGGGTTCTACCGGTAGCTATGTGCTCATCTATCTCTATGCATGATCTTATTGAGATCATGAGCTTGTAATCAAGTAGATCTACCTTGCTACTCAGGTGCTCTAATAGATCTCTGCTCTCCCCATGTGTGTGAAAGTGACAACGTGAACACCATGGTGGCACTTAGGCTAGAGATCACAAATACTTGTTATGAGTTATATTTGGAGTTGGATGTTTCTATGAAATTGTGGTGTTTGTTGGAACCATCTAGAGCTCAAGGTGACAGTGTGGGCTTATCTAGATGGGGAAAGCGGACCTTCAGGAGTGTTGTTATAGCCCTACCATGGATTAGAGTGTCCAACCAGAGAGTAGTTAAGAGTAGTATCATAAAGAGAAGATATTTATATGAGAGTGTTCACTAGTGAAAATATGATCCCTAGGCCTTGTTTCTAAGCACCGAAACACCGTTTTCTATTAGATCTATTACATGTTTGCTTGCTTCCATCTTTATTTTAGTTTGCCTTTAGTCCTTTCCATGCCATCAAGCTATTTTCTAGCACCGTTATCTTATATCTATACCACTTGTATTTCACTATCTCTTCACCAAAGTAGTGCACCTATACACCTGACAAGTGTATTGGGTGTGTTGGGGACACAAGATATTTCTTGTATCTTGATTGCAGGGTTGCTTGAGAGGGGATACCTTTGACCACTTCCTCCCTGAGTTCGATAAACCTTGGGTGATCCACTTAAGGGAAAACTTGCTGCTGTTCTAGAAACCTCTGCACTTGGAGGCCCAACAACTGTCTACAAGAATAGAAGTGCGTAGACATCATCTATCATAGACGGATAGTACTTGTATAAATCCACAAAGAGTATGGGAATTACAACAAGATCTAGACAAGATGTAGATGGGATGGATGGAGATGGTGATGATGCGGTGATTGATGATGAAGATCAATGCCTTAGCCTGCCGTATCTGCGTAGGGCGAAGATGGATCCTGGTGGAAGAGTTCCCGCTCCAAATGCCTTCCGGAGGTGAGGTTTCGGCGATTTCTGGTTGTTATGTATGTTGTCTCTTCGATCCAGTTGCATAGGGTGAAAATATTTGAGGAGGCGGTGGCTGCGCCAACTATACAGCAGGAACTATACGACCGGAAAATTTATTCTTGCCATATAGTTGGTCGTTAAACCGTTTGTAAGCCTCGATCGCTTCGAGTTGTCTTCTGGTGTTATTGATATTTCCTAAATAAGCGATTTACATTGTTTTTGGCTCCTTTTCTCCCTAATACAACTGCTCCAAGAATTATGTCCATTGTATCCATCATCTGTTCTGATCCTGGTGAAAATAGACATAAAATGTGCGGGTGAATGCCGTAAAATACCAAGATCCTACATCTACCATGCAAAATAATTATATAAAACATGATGCAAATATGCACTCATCATCTTGTTACTTAGAATTTTATTTAGCATTTCAATTTTAGTATTTAATTCAAGAGTTATTAGACTTCAGAAGATTGCTCCATGTGGGATCGATATCGTTATTTCGAAACTAGCTACAAATGATCTGTGCACTTGTAGTCATCAGCCACTAGTCTTGTCGTTCATCATTCCAATGACTACTACTATACAACTTAGTAATAGGAAAGTAAAATATCTTACCTTTACCATGACTATAACCATATCACATCATCCTCCTGCAACATAAACTTAGATGCCTCTACTTTATCTATTATAAGTTTTACGTGGTTATTAGTCTTTCGCAATAGAATTGTATCTACCTATGAACTTCCAACCACAATATGGATCCAATGGTTGTCTATACTACACCCCTTTCGGGGCCCTTCGTTGTAGATGTTATATAAACTACTGTGAGAGAGACAGAAGCCCGCTAGCCACTTATACAGTACAAGTCGTATGTCGAGCGTGTAACCAATCTCGCGTAAGGTTGGTCCGGGATGCTTCATAAAACAGTGTTGCGAAATAAACAAATACACGTGGGAGGGTAACAACTATATGATCAATTACCACATTCAACATATGTTCTATCCGTACAAGCATACTACGCATAGGTTGTCTCTGATATCACTGAAGGGCTTCGGTGGCAGAAAACAAAAAATCCTACGTTGGAACATACCTAGCTAGGTTCTATCTAGGAAGGCAGTAACGGAGAGAGACATCGGTAACATACCCTTGCAGACCGTAAGCGGTTAACGCTCATGCAGGAGCGTGGATGGTGTATTCGTACTTGTCCGACCTCGAGGTCGCGAACCTCCTCGCAAGTCACCCCTTGTCAAGATCCTTGTACGATGGTCCTGTGCCACAAGTGGCAGCACCCTCGAGGTATCGCACACGTGCGTTGCAAGACAATGACTACCAAATCCCTGATACCTGCCAAGATTGCGAAAGTAGATCTCCTGGCCAGAATGACTTGAGGACAAAGTCTTGCCACAACATTGTTGTCTCTTGTGTGTACAGTCCTTCCAGGGACCATGCCAGCACAAAGAGCAACGAGAGAGAGAGAGAGAGTTTTCTTCTCTAAGGAAAATTGACTTAGAAAATTATTGGTATGTTTATTTCCACCCCTTTTCTAAGTCAAATTTCCTTTTTCTAAGTCAATTTTCCTTAGAGAAGAAAACTCTCTCTCTCTCATTGCCCTTTGCGCTAGCACGGTCCCTAGAAGGACTATATACGCAAGAGACAACAATGTTGTGGCACGCTGTTGTGCTGAAGTGATTCCGACCAGGAGTCTTGTTTAGTCCCACATGGGAGAACCTATGAGAAAAGAACACCCCAACACCCCTTTAAATAGGCGGAGGGTGTGTGCTTTTCTCAAAGGCTCTCCCATGTGGGACTAAAAAAGGGAGAGGGGAGAGGAGGGGACGCGTTCGGCTGGGTGGGCCCCTAGGCGTGCACGACCCGAGGTGGGCGCAGCAGTCGGGTGATCCCCACCCCACCCGCGTGGCCCATGGATGGTGGTGGTGGTGGCGGCTTCCCTTTGGCCCGCTCGGGTGGATTCCCTCTTGGACCCTAGATCCCTCGGGAACTTTGGCCCATTAGTGGAAGTTGCCGCAAATATTTAATAATAACTATTTCTTTAAAATTAATTCCAACAAATTAATATATAAACATATATTATTGATTCCTTTTGACCTGAAATACCATTTGGTTCACTCCGAACAACTTCGGATTCTCCCAGAAAGATTTCGTTTCTCTCACAGAACACTTTTGGTTTCTCTCTTCTCTTTCTTCTATGATTTTACCAATTATAGAATGATCATCGTAATGCCCTTAAGTGTGTTACCCTACAATTCGGAAATGGCACATACATGATCGATACAATCTTGGATCAATGATCAATAGCGGGACAAGGATGCCCATAATGACCCTGTACATTCCATGAAACAACGTTGTGTCGAACCATAAACTCCGAATCCAATTCCCTTGTTACTTCGATACGTGTCTTGTTCGAGATCTGATCATCAGTATCATGATACCTTATTCAATCTCGTTTCCAACACATATTGCTTTATTCATTCACGTGATATTCCATCCCCGTGACTTAGTCATATGGTGCGCAACTTATGGATGTAATTCACGGAGTGGACCCAATGTATCTTCCCGTCACATAGGAGAAGAAATCCCGATCTTGATACATATGACTCAACATGCCCTTCTCGAATACCCAATATACACCTTTATGGTCACCCAGTTATGGTCATGATGGTTGATGCAGTCAAAGCAGCCTCGGGTGACAATGATTAAATATGATCTTACGGTCTAAGAATTAGGATACTTCATTTCTAACTATTGCAACTGTGAACTTGTGACTTGATCATGTTGCAACAATCGTTGTTGGTCATTCTCCATCACATCATTTCCAGATGATATGATTGCATTGTTAGTCGGCATTAATGTACCATGATCAACAAACCTTAATCATCAGTTGTCCAATGAATTAGTTGAATAGAAGCTACTAAGGATCTTCGGTTTGTTTATATACCACACATGTGTCACTGTTTCCGATTGATACAATTATAGCATGATATAAATACGTTATGAACTAATGAGCTATGATAATAAACACATTTACTATTTGTCCTAGTGCATATCTCCTTCATTTAAAATATCACTTGATCGGACTTACACTAGTTAATGATGAACGGAGATGTGAACATGGGCACAATCTTTACGGTTGAGATGCACCTACTAAATCGCCACCCTGATCTCCGGCATGATATTTCACTGATTCTTTCTTTTTGCCCCTAAACATGCCCATTCTTGTTTATTTCTTCACCAGATTCTTTGGCCTCGTGAGTTTCAAACTTTTGAGGACAAGTCCAGTGCCATCAATGAAAATACTGGTGTTAACGAAAGACTTCCTGAGATGATCAGGAAGTGGCACTACCCTGGGCAGAGAATGGCTATTGGAAAGCCTGAATATAAAAAATCATTGAAGAAAGATTGGTGAGTATAAGCTGCTCGTTTCCCTGTGTCATTTGAATAACTTTGTTCGCCATTTCTTTTCTGACTTGCTTCAGGATATAACCTGCCTGGATGGTTCAAGTTTTTTCACAAAAACACAAAAGCCTTGTGTTTCGATTCATTGAAAGAAAAGAAGAATATTGTACAAAGCATACATAGGCGCCAAAAGGCACACACCCGACACACTCAAGATGGTATGTGGCCGAGGACGCTAGGCGTACATTAGATGCCACCAAACAAGCCCTAGTCTAGATGCGCACACTGAACATGTGCCCCACCGCAGGAGGGAGAATCCAATCCGCAAAGAAGGGCAGAGTTAGGCCACTCTAGTTTTGAAAGAAGATGCTCAGGAAGCAGCACCACCGCCCACCGCCACGAACTTTGTTGTTGCAACCTAAGCCAGTAGCCGTCAGCCACCCCCGTCGAGTGAATCTATGCAACCGAAACATCGCAACAGAGGATCCTGCGCAATCCACAATCCCTGCTAGCAGGGTAGCCGAACTAGAACGACGCTAGAGATCCAAGGATTTGCTCGCCAGAGCTCAAGCGTGCGCCATCACCATGCATGCCATCCAGGGCCGTACCACCAAGAACAACGCCTCCAAGGAGGGAGCAACATCCAAGACGCCGTCGTCATCCGATCTGGCAAGCCAGATCTAGGTTTTCACCCGGGGAACTAAACCAAGAGGGATGGGGGATGAGTCGATGCTCCTCGACAACGCCCCCAAGAGGGTAACGACGTCCAAGGCGCCACTGCCGTCGGCACCAACCAAGGTTGGGCAGGATTTCGCCCAGAGCACCCCGACAACCACTCACACATGGGCGCAACTACCGAGACCCGACAGCAAGATCTTGTCGCCAACAACACCATAATAGTCCAAGAACCCGGTTGTCCCACCAACCTACCGGCAAAGGCCACCCCAAGATGCAGGTTCCGCGGCAATGGAGCACCGCCCGAGGTAGGAACCTCATCGCATGAGCAATCGTGCACCAGCTAGCTCTGATCCGCGGCAGAGACGCCCAAATTAGCATCACAATGCCGCTGCACACGACAGCAACCAACCAGCTCCATGGGTGTCGGCGCACGGTAGCGGCAGGCAGAGTGCAAGAGGGCGCAAAGGCCCTACCTTACACCTCTCCACCACCCAGCTTGGTGGAGGAGCTCATCCATCGGCACCGCCAGATCCGGGATGAGTCCAACCAGCAAGCACGAAGCCGCGAGCACGCCACCCTCCCATGCCTACCAACTGCCCTACTCGCCGGAGGTTGCCGCCAAGGTCTCACCCATCAGAGGAGGGAAAAGACCGCAGCTTGCCACTCATGGTGGCAGAGCCGCCCTGCCACTGAGCGCACCGCCAGTCCACCGCATCCGTTGCCAACCAGGGAGGTGGAGCAGCGCAAGGACGACGACACCGCTATGCATGGAGGGGAGCGAGGTCTAGCTCGGGTGGACCGGGCCTGCCTGACCTAGAACAGGCCCAAAGGGCCCAGATCTGGGCCTGCAGGCCCACGCCGGAGGTTGCCGCCAACGCAAATGCAAACTTCGGCCAACACTGCGACCTAGAGCCAGAGCCCCCACCGCCAGCGCCGTCAACGTTGCCTATGTCGTTGCCAGAGCAGCCACATCCGTGCGGTGGAGCATCGTCTGCTCCTCGCACCCGCGTCACAGCGCTAACGCGTCCTCGCCGTGCGGAAGGAGACAGGCCAGCGCCCAGGCTCCCGGCAGGGCACTGCCCCACGAGCCATCACCTCCGACTCCGTCATTGCCCGCCGCTGTCGCTGCTCGCCACGTGCTGCCATGCCTCTTACCACCAGGCTGTGTGGGGATCTTCGTCTGTGGTACCAAACTTCGCAGGCCAGCGCATGGCGGTACCTAAGTTTCCTGAAATTGTCGCGTTTCGAAATGTTGGGCCGCCAACTACTGAGAGGGGCCATTTCGAGGCAAACTCATCTCACCCCTGCCAAATTCAAACATTCCGTCAAACTGCCCCGTGAAGTAGACGGTCGGGACTCTCATGTCGGTCATCTGTCCGTGACGCGAGCGCCAACGCGGCAAGCTCTTAGGCAAATCGAGTAGCTAAGTGGATTGGATGCGTTGACCAATTTCACAAATCCATTCCCACCTTTCCCCTAGCACCGGTGGCGTCGGAATACACCCGCCAGGCAGGATGATCCCTTCGGACATTTGACTTCCGGCACCAAGTTGTTGTGCCCAGTTGCTGATCCCGAGCTCCAATGGCGCATGCCATAGCCGCCGTTGCGAGGCTCTAGCCCGCCTTCGCCGCCGATGAGCCGAGCAGCTCAGCGGATGGCAGATCCTACTACCAAGGAATAAGAAGTTCTAGCTACAAGCGGGTGATCTACCCTTCTCTTTGCTATTCGTACTAATTATAACTGCTAGCTGGCTACTGAACAACAAATTGTTTGTTAGCCCAACACTGCCAAACATATTTTATCCATAGTTTTCTGTCAAGTGGGATCTCCACGGACCCCCCTTACCTGGTTACGGTAGTCCTCTACAGGTACGACTCTAAGGGCAAGTGGTATGGACACCATTGTATCACGATGGAAGAAGCGCCTGCGCAGATCTGCACTATATCTGGTATGGTTGCTGCTCTGGTAATCATGATGAATTATGGCCGAAGCAGACTGCAAAGTTTAGCTTCATGGATGAACGTGGCATCATGGTTCCTCTAACGTGTGACAGTCAGCTAATTGGGTTGATGAAAAGGTATGCTTCGGCTGCCATGTTTGAGCTGAATTGTGATGTACTGGATGTGGAAGCTGCTGCAACTGGGAGTCGCCCTTCTATTCTTGGACAGGGTGGTTGCTCGAACCCAATTAGCTCCTAGTAAGCAAAGGTCTCTTGGGGTTCGCATATTGGTGCTGAATTGTAATTTTTTTTATTTACTCTATAGATATTGGGCAGTTATGCAACAGTCTTGTTTCTTTGACAGGAAGCGCCGCAAGGTTAGAAACATGACTGCTGGGTCAGTCATTTTGCTGCCCGAAGAAATTAAAAACGAGTGGAAAGATGTCATTTTACTGCCCGAAGAAATAAAAAACGAGTGGAAAGATGATGCTGGACACGATTATGGTGCCCATTGTCCCGGCGATGCAGAGTACGTGAAGCTAAGAAAATTGGAACCGAGGAAGAGGAAGAAGGCAGGAAATAAAGAAGCCAGTGGACGTGAAGGCTTCGCACCCAGGCTGCGGAAGAAGGCTACTGGCAATGAAGATGCATAGTAATGTGTTGAACTTGAACCTATATATGTAATTCTGTTAAATTCTGGAGCTCTGTGTGGCATGTTGCTGGGCGAAACAATCTACTCACGTTCTCTGAGTAAAATGTACCGTGACTTAGGGTTTGGAAACACCCGAGTCAGTAGTTGAATCCGAAATTGTGATTGTGCCACTACTATCTGAAAACACGCAACACCGGTTCCACGATTGCTGAGGGGCAGGAGGTCTCCAAATATGATGGAATGTAAGTGGCACAAAAATAAATTATTTTGTACCTTATTTCAAATGCTGCACAATGATGTGGCAACATAAACAACAATGGCAACCGATAATGCCCAGACGCTTGAGCCCGTCTATCTCACCGCCTCCCTGCTCCTGCATCCCCTGCGTCTGGCGAAGCTCTCGGATCTCCACTAACCGAGTGTACATGCTTCCACTTTATAAATTGTGGCTGTACCATTTGCATGTGGCACAATCCACGCAGATTACGTTTAAACAAACCACCAATTTCAGAATACCACCATGCTCACACAAAAGGAAGTGATGAAGACAAACTAACGGGAGAGCAATTTTTTTCCTCCTAGGACTCCGGGACCACTAGTTCAGACCGCTAGGTCAACAAGTACTACTATTACAAATTAAAAATGCATGGAGCTCAAGCTAAATAGAACTAGTTATCACACATCTCCTTAATCTTCCTAATCTTAGCCCGATGCGCATCTTCCTGCGAGAGCAAGGATGGATTTGTCTGATCCTTCCTTTTAGCATCTTCCTTGCACAACTTCAATTGTTTCTCTGTATTTTTCCTCATGCACTTTTCAATACTCGTAGTTGTGAACTGCAGGACTTTGGCCTGGTGAAGATCATTCCTTGCTTGAGTCAGTTCTTGCTCTGCTTTAGCCTTCAGGGCTAACGCCACGTCCCTCTCCTTCTCGACTTTGCTAAGCTTGTCTTGCACCCTCCTGAGATCTCGGTTAAGCTTGGTCGTGTCAAATGGGTCCCATAGCTTCATCTCAACACTGTCAAGAACTGAGCTGACTACGGATTCTTTCAACTCAACAGTCATATCCCATAGTTTGTCCAGCATTTTCTACATCGATTTGGGCCACTCTGGGTCTACCCATTTGACAACACCGCAACTCCCGCCTTGCATCATTGCACAATGTCCTTGACACCGTAAAAACATCCTGCCTGTGTTTCGTCCTTTGAATGCTACAAATTTAGCGGCCACATGTCCATGTTTACTGTCTTCATCCACTAAACCATGATAGTCGGAGTCATACATCATCTGGTTGGCCTAACACATCATATGTGCATGAGTAAACAGAGTAGATCTAGCTCAAAAAATAGATAACTGGCCATGGATGATACAGATAGAGATGAGACAACTCACATCGAAATCACCATCCCTTTCATCACGACGCGTTTCCTCGCCGTCTCCCCTTGAACCCATGGCGAGAGGGGAGGGGGTGGCTACCGGAGAGGGGATTGGGATGGAGGCGCCGTCGGCTTGCGGCTACGGCAGGATGGGATTGAAGTGGGGAAAGTGGCTTCGAGGGGAAGGAAGAAAAGTACGGGGAGGAAGAGAAGTAATGGGGACGTGACACTGGGATGTGGCCCACTGAACTCGTGAGTCGTGACACTCGCAACAGGGGAGCACCCGGTGTTGCCAGTTTGGCCACAACAAGCATGGCCAATCATGCTGCAGAACAGCCTACTCGCGGATCGCTCTCATGAAGACCATCCCAATCGTCCAAGCACCCCGATCGAACGGTATGTAACAATGGTCAAGCAGAACAACTGTGTTAGGGCGTGCCTTCTAGAAGACTCGGTCTAACGGCCACCCACTGGGGGCTAAGGTTAGGGCTCTCCTAAGGTTAATTAGGATCCATATGTGGTTTGTGAAAAGAGCAGACATGCAATGAAACTGGTGGATCCATATGTGGTTTGTGAAAAGAACAAACATGGAATCACACTAGGTGGATCCATGGGTGGTTCATGATAAGAACAGACATGTAATGACACTGGGGGATCCATGTGTGGTTTGTGACAAGAACACCCATCCAATGACACTAGGTGTGGTTCATGAAAAGAACACAGATCTAATGGCACTAGGTGTGGTTCATGAAAAGAACACACATCCAATGACACTAGATGTGGTTCATGAAAAGAACATGCATGCAATGACAGGTGGATCCATATGTGGATTGTGGAAAGAACAGACATGCAATGACTCTAGCTGTGGTTCATGAAAAGAACAGACATGCAATGACACTGGTGGATCCATGTGTGTTTCATGAGAAGAACACACATCCAATGACATTGGTGGATCCTTATGTGGTTTGTGAGAAGAACATACATGCAATGACACTGGCTGTGGTTCATGAGAAGAACAAACATGCAATCACACTAGGTGGATCCATGTGTGGTTTGTGGAAAGAATAGACATGCAATGAGTCTAGCTGTGGTTCATGAAAAGAACACACATGCAATGACACTGGTGGATCCATGTGTGGTTCATGAGAAGAACACACATGCAATGACACTGGATGTGGTACATGAAAAGAACATACATGCAATAACACTGGTGGATCCATATGTGGTTTGTGAGAAGAACGGACATGCAATGACTCTAGCCGTGGTTCATGAAAAGAACAAACATGCAATGACACTGGTGGATCCATGTATGGTTCATGAGAAGAACACACATCCAATGACACTGGTGGATCCTTATGTGGTTTGTGAGAAGAACAGACATCCAATGACACTGGTGGATACTTCTGTGGTTTTTGAGAAGAACAGACATGCAATGACACTAGTTGTGGTTCATGAGAAGAACACCCATGCAATGAAACTGGTGGATCCTTATATGGTTCGTGAGAAGAACATACATGCAATGATACTTGTTGTGGTTCATGAGAAGAACACACATGCAATGACACTGGTGGATCCATGTGTGGATTGTGAAAAGAACAGACATGCAATCACACTAGGTGGATCTATGTGTGGTTTGTGGAAAGAACAGACATGCAATGACTCTAGCTGTGGTTCATGAAAAGAACACACATGCAATGACACTAGTGGATCCATGTGTGGTTCATGAAAAGTACACACATGCAATGACAGTGGTGGATCCATGTGTGGTTTGGGAAAACAATAGTCATGCAATCACACTAGGTGGATCCATGTGTGGTTTGTGAAAAGAACAGACATGCAATCACACTAGGTGGATCCATGTGTGGTTTGTTTAGAAAACACACATGCAATGATTCTAGTTGTGGTTCACGAAAAGAACACACATGGAATGACACTGGTGGATCCATTTGTGGTTTGTGAAAAGAACAGATGCAATCACACTAGGTGGAGCCATGTGTGGTTTGTTTAGAGAAACAGACATGCAATGAAACTGGGTGTGGTTCATGAAAAGAACAGACATGCAATGACACTAGTGGATCCATATTTGGTTTGTGGAAAGCACAGACATGCAATGACTCTAGCTGTCGTTCATGAAAAGAACAGACATGCAATGACACTGGGTGGATGCATGTGTGGTTCATGAGAAGAACACACATCCAATGACACTGGTGGATCCTTATGTGGTTTGTCAGAAGAACTGACATGCAATGACACTGGCTGTGGTTCATGAGAAGAACACAAATGCAATGACACTGGTGGATCCATGTGTGGTTTGTGAAAAGAACAGACATGCAATCACACTAGGTGGATCCATGTGTGGTT